>JBBBVM010000780.1:0-308313 GCA_037355625.1 Petunia x hybrida
CACAAACTACGGCTATTTACAAAATTTGCACGTCAAATTACAATTTTGTAATTACTCCTATTTAGAAAAATTGTAAAAATTATTTTAAAATTCAAAATAATTGTCTCCATTAGCCCTTTGGCCCTCAAAATTAATTTTCTGATTTTTCCATAATTTTAGAAACAATTTTATACAATTTTCTACACATTTTATAGGCATTTATACACAATTATACATAGCATATATGGTTTTATACACACACACACACACACACACACACAGATATATATATATATATATATATATATATATATATATATATATATATATATATATATATATATATATATATATATATATATATATATATATACACACACACACTCACACACACACACACACACCCCTCACAATTATACACATCAGCCCCATTTTAATTACACGTCACCGCCTACGTGGACAAATCCTGGCCGTCCACGACACTAATCCAACGGCCAGGATTTAAGTTTCCATTTTTATTACACGCACCCCCCAAACCCTACGCGTCTCTCCTATTCCTCACAAAACACTCAGCCGTCTCCCTTCATTTTCTCTCTTTCTGCGATAACTTAATCGCCACTGTTCATGGCGATTTCCGACCACTCCCGCCAGCAGAATCCGATACAAATTACACCATCGTGTTTCCCTTCTCGTCCACTACAAAACCCCTATACTTTTGTTGCCATTTGGATGAGGGTCAAAATCGACCCTTCGTCGATGAGAACTCCAGTCCCCGAAAATTCTCCGGCCATAATTAAAATGGTAACCCTTCTTTTTCTTTTGGTGTTCCTGGCCTTACATGACATTACACCTAAATTTGCCTAATCTTGTTCGTGCATTAATGTGCTTGACTGTCGTTTGGTTGATTAAGTTAAACTAGAACAACCGCATGATTATTAATCCTCATCTAAATTTTAAATATCGTTTGAATCTCTGTGTACATGAATTTCGATGTGTGAGCAGTTTGTACTTTGTGTTTTGTTGCTCAAAATCCTATCTTTAAAATCTGTAAATGACTGAAGCATTATCCTGATATTTTGCAATTGCCTTGATCCTCTACCCTGTTTAAAATTGCATAATTTCCATGATCACTTATGTTTTACATTTTACTCACCCTTTGTTATTATTGGATACATGATGTTCATAATTGAATGCCTAAAACTAAGGTAGTAATCTGATTAGAGTGATTTTAGACTGATTATATTAGAATTCTTGATTGGAAACATAAAGGAAAGTTGGTCCTGTGATTGATATGATCTAAAGTGGAATTTCTTTCAAAATCTGTTAAGATCATTCTAAATAATTCCGAGCCTAAGACCTGTTTAAGGATCAGCCTTTTGAACCTAGACATCGTCTAGCATAAGGGGAGGGAGTCCAAAGTAATTTAGGAATATGTTTGCCTTAATTCTGGAGATTTAATTAGTTTAGTTTTGGTAAGTCCCCCTAATGGTGTTTAACGTAGTCCTCGCATGAAAAATTGATTTTTTTTTATATAACAGGATTACTTCATACTTGTAGTGGACTAAAAATAAACATGTCCGACCTCTGGAACTGTTTTCATGTTTAAACTGGCAGAATATATAATGTTTGTTAACAGGGGCTGATTACGTGGCTATTTGTCTAAACTGAATCGATAAAACTGCCCTTTTTTGCATCATTAAGCTGGGCCCAAAACCTTTTTTAAATCTGGTCCTATTTGTATATTTAAAATTATTTTTTAAACTCCTAAGCTCCTATACATTAACCTCATAATGTATAGGCGTGTATGAGTCAATAGGGATCAACCATGCTATGTTTATAAGCATTTCTTTAAAAAAAAAGAGTTTAAACTAAAACTATCATGTATTTTGCATGCCAATGCTTATATAATTATGTGCGATGACCCCCTTGTGTGCATTTATGTTGTTTCGTGACCACCCTTTTCAAAAAGCCCTTTTACACATATATACTTTCAAAATGATCCCTACATCAAAATAGCCATTAAGGTTATGGCTCGACAATTAATGATGAGTCACACCGACCCTAAATGGCTAACATTTGATTTAAAAAATAATCCCTATTTAGTTTTGACAAAATCTGAAATTATTTGCGAAAACTGCCTATTTTTTTGCAAAACTGTCTTAAACTCTGAAATTGCATAACTAGACTGTTTCTCGATACCCATTGCAGATTTGACCACTCTTCTGGATTAGGCATTTGTTGTAGAGGCCTTAAACGTGAGTAGGCGTGGAATATAGGCCGTGTGTATAAAATATGAAGCCCAAATTATATGCATGCTACCTAGACTTATATAAGTAGGCTTAGTTTTATAAATAGATAGTGAATTTGACCTTTTAAAATTAGTAATGCGTATTTTAACACTTACAATCTTGTATAAACATCCCAAAATATAGACTCGGGTGGAACCACTTTTTGTGGGACTTGGGGAAGTGCCTAACACCTTCTTCCCCGAGTCATTTGGACTTCTTACCCACTAAATCTTTGAAACTAGACTAGTTTGATAAAGACTTGACCCTAGACGCTTAGGTGACCTAATACACCTTAGAAATCTATATTAGGTGGCGACTCCAACTCTTAACTCAAACGAGTTACCCAATCAAATTCAAATCCTGACTCACTCTGAATTGAATTTAAAATCGGGTATGACACATAGTCAAAGTAAACTCACTTTCTCTTACTCCCTACACCTACCAATAATGTGGAAACCCATCAATTTAGCATAAGTCAATCCAAGCATGAGATAGAATAATTACAGTAATTAAAACTGTAATTTCTAGATTGTGAATAGAAATGTTACATAAAGAAATAGTAAAAACATGAATATCTTATTTCTTTTCAGGATTTCAACAAGAACAAGACATATAATGTAACATAGACTATGATGATTTAGGAGAAAATTATACAAAGAAAAAAATCTTCAGCTTGAATAATCAATTTTTGTACACATAAAAAAAATTAGACATTTTCGTATGGGTCTCTATGCATAACACAAGTATTATACATTACAATACGACTCAAATTACAAGTATTAGACATTATAATAACAAGTATTAAAGGATAATAACTATCATATGTTCAAGAAATTACCTCCACATTCAATTGTGCCCTATGTATTAGGTTGGAAGACACATATAGGCCCCTTTTTTCCCACATTGAATAGCAGATGTAATAGGAAATAAGTTACCGAAGATTTTAGTTTAATAATGCATGCTCAAAAGATTTCATGAGCTTTTTATTGCCTTCAAATATAATATGAGAAATCTTGAAAAGTATCAACAATATAACCAAAGTATATTAGTAAAACGTCATAAAAATCACATTAACCAGTCGAAACTCTAAAGTAGTGTAGCTCTAACTATCTAGAGATGACTCACTAGAAGCACCAAAGAATAGAAGTTGACACTGGCTCTCTCTCGATAATCATCTTTCTCTTTACAGAAACTCTTGAATTTTGTAACGCTTTGCCATCATACTAAGGATACTGTGAAATGGAAAACCAAGCAGCTAACATTAGTACCCAAAATAATTTCATGTGAATATACATTTTCTGATGCTCAAATTATTATGTCTGACAAATATCTAAAAAAGCCTCTTAAACTATTTGAAGAAATTGATATTATTACTATTATACACCCTAATTACAAAGTGTGTTACGGTTTCACATCTTGTACAATAAAACATGCCAAGACCTATGTATATATTTTGCAAGAAAGCATGTGAGATAACTTACATAAGCAAATTGAAGAACCACATCTCGTTTTGGGTTTTGATATTGCCTCTACACCAATTTCTCATACGCCACTTTCATGCAATATAGAACATATATGTCAACAACCCAAAATCCACATCTCACACAAAACTATAGTAACCAAAAATTCATGAATCTACATATGGTACTCAACAATGGTAACCCCAAAACCACATCGTGTATTCTAACATATAACTTCATTAGGATACAATAAATTAGGGTTTTAGGAAGAATGGAGATGACACTATAAACTGAGAGAGTAAGAAGAATACGGTGAACACCAAGAATTTTACCGGAAAAAGGAGCACCGATGAGATCAATGAAAAGGTGAATGGAGAGAAGAAAGTTCGTACACTGAGAGAGTGTGTGTATAGGGAATGGGAGGGTTTCAGAGAAATCTATAGAATGAAGCTATTTAATTTCATTTGTGGTTCTCTTATTGCCTTGGGGATCTAATTAATAATAAAACAATCATATGCGACTAGTTCGCTACAATTAACTTTTAGTGGTGACGAGGAGATAGTCGCCACAAATCCTTTGTGAAAAAATTATGTCTTCGAAAGTTTTGTAAATAATTAGTAGCAGCCTAAGCAATATCGCCACTAATAAGTAATTTTCTGTGGCGACTTTGAAGATTACCCCTAAATCTTTACCTTTTGTGGCGACTGTTCAAAAGCGCCACAAAAAATTCACTTTTAGTGGCGTATGGTGAAGTCGCCCCAAAATATCGCCACCAAAAAGTACTTTTCTTGTAGTGTTAGCATGGCAGTTCTGAATAAAGTGTTAAAACAGTCTTTTAGTATGAAGCATGAAATCTGGGTTTTTTATAGTTAAAACAGGGGCTATATGTGCAAACAATTCTTAAATTTAGACTGTTTCTGTAAATCAAATTTGCCCCTCCTTTGCATAACTGATACGGGCCCAAACCTCTATTTCGAATCTGGCCTTTTATGTGTTTTAACCCATTTTTTCAAAAAACTTAAATCTCCTATATACTAATCTAATAATGGCGACTATATAATAATCTCCTTAGGGGTCAACTATACGAAATCTATTAACATATTTTCTAAAGTTTATGTGTGTCATTTAACATGTATTTGTGTGCTATATATATACTAGTTATGAGTACGCACGTTGCGCGTGTACCCCATACTAAGGAGTATTAAAAATTTAAAAGTAAAAAAAAAATTATTACTGTATTAAAAATATGTTATTTACTGGTTGTGTTTACAAATAAATTATGTGTTTAATTATGATATTTCTAAATTTTGAAAGGTGAATTTCAAGACTGCTTGTGATTGTTTAGTAGACTTTAGTATTAAGTGAAGACGAAAAAGAAGAAGAACACATACAATTGAATCTGACAAAATCTTCATACAGTTGAGAGTTAAGACTCAGTACATTACCCAGGTTACTAATATATACAAACACCACATATTTGATAAGGTGTTTGGATGTAACTTATTATAACATATTTTGGTCTATATATTCAATTTGTCCATCCTCGAATGAATTTAGGTTGATCGCTATTCGTTATTAGCTATCTGCCTCCTCTTTAAATCATGTTGCATAGATTATTGATTAAATTCTTTTCTTCCCGGACAAAAATAAATAAAGTATTAAATTCTAAAATATAACAAAGTAGCAATGCAACAGTAGCATCTTCACTGCCTCATATTTTCTTCACTGCCTCCTCCTTCATCACCATAGAGGGAATTTTACAAATCAAGCCACGAATACCATTTATAAAATACAACTTTTGAGGATAATAAAATGGGGGAAAAAAAGAATATCACAGAAAAAGTAAAAATATAATTGTTGTTGACAAAACAGTGGGATGAAGTTGTCCCAACATATATACTTACCATATGGCCAAGCAGAAGTACTTCAGAACATAGTAGGGCTTTACGCATATTAAGATGTATATGCAAAATGGATATGATATATCAAACATGTAAATAAATAAATAAATTGAATGTAAATAACCATTATGAGATATACTCACATCCAACAATGTCATGTCTTTCACTATTCAGAAATTATGGGCTGACCAGCGTATTATAAAAATTAAAATGTCCAAAGTGATGTATGAATATCACAAGTATGTATCGAATCACATAATTCTGATAAATATCCATTTAAGAGAGTAAGTGAATTAATGAATAGATATCACAGAAATGGGCCAAATGGCCATCTACGTAGCAATTGCATTTGACAGATATGGTACCTGCATATGTATTATCAATTGCAACTATTCAAATTCTTCATTTAAATACAGTCTAGAGAGAATATTTGGTTAATGTACCCATTTAAAAAGGAATAATTATTTATGTAGCTGTTCAAAGTCTGCACTTTCAGATTCACGAGAAATATTTAATATACCCATTTATGAAAAATACTACTTTTGTACCAAATAATTCATGACTTTTTATTTAAAGTTAAATTAACTTTTTAGTGCAATAATTATAGGTAGTAGTTTTTAATTGAAGGGCAAAATGGTCACTTACTTTTCACTTAAGGGATTGGCTCTTTTAGAATAGTATATATATATATATATATATATATATATATATATATATATATATATATATAGAGAGAGAGAGAGAGAGAGAGAGAGAGAGAGAGAGAGAGAGACTTACGTGTGAAAGTCCTTATTTGTATTTGTGTATTTCGTGCGTCCTGCTTTCAAAAACAGCCTATATACATATAATTTCATATCGACCCAAAAATAAAAAGTCATTAAGGTTAGTATTTGAAACTACTGTCAAAATACGCCGACCCGGAATGACTAACATTTTTTTGATAAATTAACCACAATTTGGTTTTTATGTCAAATCTGAAACTGCTTTCACAAATCTGTCTGTCTCTGCAAATTAGTCCAAATACTGCATTTACATAAGTAAACTGTTTTAAAATTGTTCTTGCGATTTTGGCCTGTTTAGTTTAACATTTGCAAACTCAGTGACTAAAAGTGCGATTAGGCGCAGGGCTTAGGGCATTTCTGTAAAATATAGAAAGCCCAGAACATATTTTTACACCTCACTGCCTATTAAATTATTTTGCATAAATGTGCTCTTTTATCTGACTGATTGCGATTTTAGCCTCTAAATTAGTGAAATCATTAATTGAAATTTGCATGTTTTCCTATTATACTTTAAACATCCCAAATTATTAAACTCGGGCGAGAACCACCTTTCGCGGGACTTGGGGGAGTGCCTAACACCTTCTCCCCCGAGTCATTTGGACTTCTTACCTTAGAATCTCTGTACACGTGACTCCCAGAGTTAAGAAAAACATGACCCTTAGACATTTAGGTGACCTGATACACCTTAGAAGACTATATTAGGTGGCGACTCCAAACTCAACTCAACTCAACCGAGTTACCTAGTCAAATCCGAGCCTTGACTCACTCCGAGTTAGGTAAAATGGGGGTGCGACAGTTTAGTCAGAGTTCATCAGAGGAGATAGGTGAAGCATGGGAAAGATTCAAGGCACTGTTGAGAAGCTTCCCACACCATGGCCAATCAAAAGAGGTATTGGGACATATTTTTGTTGAGGTACTCCAATCGCACAGTAAATTTTTGTTGGATGCTTATTGTGGCGAACCAAGTTTAGAGAAGCAGTAGGATGAGCTAGAGATCATTCTTAACAAAATTTCAGAAGGCAGCCAGCATTATCAAGGTGAATCAGGCAGAGGAAAAACCCTCAAGTTAGGCGGAAAGATGGAAGTGGATGTACTGATAGCTATGAGAGCTGAAATGGCGGCAATGCAACACATAAGCAGCAACTTGATGTTGTACTAGTCCACGTAAGCAAGCCACAAGCTCTACCCCATGTTCAACAAGTGTAAGCACTACAATTCTGTGATGTGTGTGGTGGAGACGATCATATAGGTAGTGTGTGCTCGGCTAACCCAGAGTCTTCATACTATGTGGGTCAACATAACAGGGGCTTCAACCAAAAGGCTTAGTATGGCAATACCTACCCGCCTAATTTTTGGAACCACCAATCCCAAGTATAGCAAGTGCAGAATCCACCACAGTAGAAGCAACCTCAAACGTCTAAAATAGAGGCAATGATACAAAAACTGGCTGTTGATCTCAATCAGAATATTATAACCCTCCAGCAAAACCAGGACTGCGCCATTCGCTTTTTAGAAAAACAAATGGGACAACTTGCTAGCAATCAAAATACAAGGCCACTTAGAGCACTGCCAAGCAACACTGATCCCAACCCCAAGGAACAGGTGCAAGCAGTTTCATTAAGAAATGGGAGGGAGCTGGAAGAATTGCCAAAGAAGCCAAAACAGTCCAGCTCTACCTGAGCCAGCAATCGAAGTCGAGAAGGAGGTAGAAAAGAAAGAGGCAGTGATTGCTGCTAAACCACCACTTCCTTTCCCTCGAAGGTTGCAAAAGAATCTGTAGGATCCCGTAGTCATAAAAATCTTGGGCATATTGAGTCAGACTAGTATCAATATTCCATTGGTAGACGTGCTCCGAGGAATTCCAAAGTATGCCAAGTACATCAAAAGACATAGTGTAATCAAAGAGGAAACTCAATGAATTCGAAACTGTGGCACTTACTGAAGAGTGCATATTCAGGGTTCAGAACAAACTCCCAAAAAAGTTGAAGGACCCAGGTAGTTTCACCATTCCTATTCATGTTGGCAACATAGCAATTTTTCGAGCCCTATGTGATCTAGGGGCGAGCATAAATCTTATGCCATTGTCTGTGTACCAGCAACTAGGTCTTGGTACGCCAAAGTAGCCAACAGTCTCACTTCAGTTAGCTGATCGGTCTATTACTTGCCCTGAGGGGGTGATTGAAGATGTATTGGTTCAAATTGGCAAATTTATTTTGCCAGCTGGTTTTGTCATCCTGTATTATGAGGCAGATAAAGAAGTTCCTATCATCTTGGGACGACCTTTCTTAGCCACTGGTGATGCTGTGATCCGTGTCCGAAAGGCAAAAATGACAATGAAGGTGGATGATCAAGAAGCAGTGTTCAATGTGTACAAGGCTCTAAAAATTCCTAACCATCATGAAGACGTTCTCCATGATCACATTGAGTGACCCGGAGAAGAAGTCGAGTGATCCAGCTGATTATGTTAAAGACGATGATGATCTAAAGGAGATTTTGTATCTTTTACTGCTCTTGTGACTATACTATGGGGTCTCCTAAGTTTGAGCACCTGGATAGACCGCTAGGGCCACCACCCAAGCCATCTATTGAAGAGGCGTCCAAACTTGAGCTCAACCTTTAACCTTCTCATCTTCGTTATGCCTATTTGGGGCAATCTGACACGTTACCTGTGATTATTGCTTCTTTATTGTGTGACTTTTAGGTAGAAAACCTGTTAAGAGTGCTACGTGAGCTTAAAAGTGCTATTGGTTTGACCATTGATGTTTGGCATATTATGCCTATATTTCCTTAATATTTCCTCATGTTTGAGCTTGTTATTCGCTCGTTTTATAGTTTATGAATATGGTTTTGCACTGATTGTATGTCGTGTGTATGTAGGTTGTTATGCAGTGTAATTGGAGCTTTAAAGAGCATGATTGAGCAAGAAAAGATTGGATTTTGATTGAGGATTGGATCGAGCACACGAAGGCACAACACGAAACGAGAAAAGGAGGAACGGAACAGGAAAATGGCCTGGCACCCTAGCCCATGCGCCGCGCAACTTATAGCGCGCAGGGGCTAGGCGCGGTTTGCCACGCGCCGCAGGGCCAAGGCGGGGAACTTTCGACGGGTTCTGACCAATGTCGCGCGTTCTGAGGCGCGGGGCGCCCGTTATAGCGCCCCTTGTGCGCGTTTTTACTTCCTATTTCGTCTAGGATTGGGTCTAACTTATTACTAGGCTTTTGTAAACTCTATAAATACTCTTTTACTTAGTTTTTCATGGGGGTTCAGACTTTGGAGCAAGTTTTGGAGGAGAGGGGGAGGAGCCCTAGATGTCTTCTAAACAAGTTCTTTCTCTCTTTCTCTTATTCTTCTCTTTAATTCTATAGTTTGTTCGTTCTAGGGTTAGAGTAAATACATGAAGGTTGATGTTTGAAAGTTGATTTCTTCCTATTGATTTACCATTATAGATTGTTTATTCTTTCTTGATCAAAATTGTTTGATTATAACGGCCGTATAATTGAGCACTATCTATGGTTTTTAGATTGAACTCGAAAGAGGGAATTTATTAACGTAATAAGAAAGAATAGAACTAGTTTGTGAACCCGGGCATCGGGGAACCAATTTGCGAGTAGGATAGACATATACTTGCTTGTCTAGTTTAACTCATTACAGAATTCGTTAATGCGTGCACGTGATTCAACCCATAGACATATAGGGATTGGAGTAGCCTGCATAGACCGTGAAGAATCGAAAGGTTTTCACGGGTACAATTAACCTGTTAGTTAGCAATCTAGGAAATCAAGAAGTAGAATCAACTGGAAAACTCAACTGGACTGTTTGTAACTCTGACCCTGGACCTTTTCTCTATTACCTGACTTCAGTTATTTGTTTTAATTATTGTTTAGTTAGTAAAATCTCAACCATTGGAAAAGGATCCCTGAATAGTTCTTAAGAAATTGTTTGTTAGGAGTCCAGTCTGAATAGTCCTCGTGGGAACGATACTCTACTTATCACTTTATTACTTGTCGACCACGTATACTTGCGTGTGCATTTGGGAGCAACAACCATAGCTGATATCAAGGGAATAAGCCCAGATTTTTGCATGCACAAGATATTCATAGAGGAAGGATACAAGCCCAGTGTGGAGCATCAGCGTCGCCTCAATCCAATCATGAAAGAGGTGGTAAAGAAAAGGGTGATTAAGTGGCTGGATGCAAGTATAAGTTTTCCTATCTCTAACAGCAAGTGGTTAAGTCCTATGCAATGCGTCCCTTAAAAGGGAGGGATGGCAGTGGTGTAAAATGAGAATAATGAACTTATCCCTACAAGGACTGTCACGGGGTGGAGGGTGTGCATTGATTATAGAAAATTTAATTAAGCCACTCGAAAGGACCACTTTCCCATTCCCTTTATTGATAAAATGTTAGATAGGCTAATCGGATTCCCGAAGCTCAAGATACGAATTAAATGGAAAAGTTCATATTCTTTAACTTTTGCCATTTTACCGGAAACTATCCGAACGACCTCGAAATTCACTTCCGAAAGTTTACAAAGGTCACAAATAATCATAAGAATTTAACGACACTTTCAAATTTTGAATCGGAGCTCATTCGCCAAGATCAAGCTCGAAAACATATTTTTAAAATTTACCGAAATTTACCGACAACGGAAAATGAAACCTTCTTCCGATACCTATCAAACGAAGTCCGATTTAGTTCAAATTTTACAGACATGTCCTAATAGACCTTACGAAGATTTTAAAATTATTGGCACGTCAATATGAGTCCTAACTTCTGAAACGACTACCTAAGGTCGTTTCATTTTCCTCCACTTAAACTCTCGTTTGTCCTCGAACAAGCCTAAGTCTCAAGAAAAAATACACAGATAACAAGAGAAATTGCACGACCTTCATAAACTACTCCACGAAAAATATCTCATGATTGCAGAATCAAAATTATAACACGCATACCGAACTCTTGGAATAAAACATATTTGTATAATATCATAACACCATTGCGCAGCTTATTCTGACTAGGCTGACCATTCCTCAATTATGAGAGGAGAGTTCTATATTTTTGAAACAAAGATACACAGAATGCTGGATGGATTAACATGATTCCGCCGACGAATCACCTCGTTGATATACCTTTCGATATAAAACAAGTCGATGAAACTAAGAATTAGCTTACACTTCAGCAACGCCTTAGAGATTTAATATTAGCATTCATTATTGGAGGAAGACTCCTCCACTTAGAGCATAAACTTATATAGCTAATTTGAATAGGAATAGCCACCCTCGCACAACCTGCATGATTAAGGAAGACTTAGCTAAAACATAACGCGACTCAGACCTAAGTTACCAAATTACTCTCTCGAGTTGCCAAACAGCTGCAACTCTCGAGTTCACAACTCCATACCTTTGCCATAAGCACCACCGTCCGATGGATCAACTTTGGGGTCAAATGACGCTTCTCCTTAGCCTTAGTAGCCTTGAAAAATAATAATGTGCTTACCAGGCTATCTTGACACTCACTCTGGCTTAACACTGGGAACATCACAAGTGGCTACTAACCGCCCAAGCTCACTAGTGCTGGAAGAAGAAGAGATGGCAATGGACTGAGGGTAGAAATAATTAGAGCTTTTGGAAGCTCTACTTCTTTTTTATTTGGCTACCAGAGCTAGACTACTTCCGAGTTAGGCTAACCGAAGAATCGCAATTGAAGAAATACACATTAAATGAGCTTTATGGAACAACATCTATGTCAATTTAACCTTCATATAAAAAGAAAACTCCGACAATTTACCAGAAAACCCTTTTATAATCGAGACAAGCTCATACAATAACATGACTCTACTAGCGTCTCAAACCAAGAGGAGACACGTATGTCGAATATTATTTACTAATTACTTTACACCGGAAGAAACAATGACACTTTCTGATGATGACAAATTAGAATTCCATCATCGCACCAACATTGAATTCCAAAGAGAGAGGTAGGCTAACTTTACATAATAATAGAAGGTGACACAACAAGATGCCAGCAGACAATACCGACACTCACTCCCAAATCTCTCACATTTAAACCAGATAAACTAGTAGGGTCTCACAAATGCTAAGAATAAATCATATCAGAAGCTCACCTCTCTACCGCAACTGATTCTTAATAGACAACACCCAAGGAAACCATGGAAATATGATAAGATAAATGAATTCCAGATCGATCGGAAGAATCAAATCTTACTCACATATAATAGAAGAAGAAATACCTGGGTCTACTACATAGGATACCTCAGCATCCTGCCAGACTGGAAGTTCATAGAACTGCCTCTGCAGCTGAGCTGAGCCACTACCCTGATAATTACCTTCTGAAGAACCACTGTCACCATACTCTCGACCTCTACCGGATGGTGACATATCTCTGGTTTATTGAGATCTAAATGAAATCCCTCGCGGCTAGACAGGGGCCTGAGGGTGAGAAGAAGGACGATTGCCTGCCTACCAAAGTAAAAGACAGTTCCTCATAAGATCACGAGGCTCACAATAATGATAATACCTTTTGGCTAAAAATGGATGTTGGACAGCTTGTTGATAGACATAAAGAGAAAACTGAGTCTAATCTTGATGAACAAATGGCACCCTCTAAGAATCACGTGCTACAAGATGAGATAACCTGGAAGGTGACCTCCCACAATAATCAGAACCCTTACCTGGCTAGAAGAGGTACCATAGTTGCCCACCAGGGCTACGGGATTTCTTGCTCTCCCGTTCTGACTCTTCATGCTCTAACTTATGGTATGCCTCATAGCACCGAGCAATATCAACAACATCAAATGAAGTCCCGACCTCAATCTCTCGAGCTATCTGGGGTCTCAAGGAAGGAGAAAGGTCATCAATAAATCTTTGAACCTTCTCGGAAGGCTCGTAGACTAGTTCTAGTGCATATCCAGCCACTGACCGAAAGGAACTTTTCCATGAATCAACCAGAAAACTCGCACCAAGTCAGCTCAGGCAAGCCCTGCCTAGCTGATAAAAGAGTGGTCCACCAATCAAAGGCTTGAACCTAAAATTAGAAAGCACTATAATCAACATCATACCGCTCGAGATAACCAAGAGCCTGAAGAATATGCTGATTTACATCATTTTTTTTATAAAAAAAAAATCACAAGGATTATCTGATACATGGCTTGAGAATATCAGAAGGTTCCTGATAAGCTGCCTAGCGAATAGGAGGTTCTTTGCGGCATCTGCGCTGCCAAGATTCTCGTAAAAAGCATCGTAGAGAGCCGAGGGAACCACAAGGCCCTGCTCCCTTGCCCATCGCGAGCTCGTACAGCTGGGGCCTCCGTAACTGGATTGTCAACACGATCCACAACTCTCGGGGCTTAGGCAGCGCTAGCCTCATGCTAGACTTCTTCGTCATGAACTTCTACCCCCTGCTGATTTGTCGCACGAGGGTTCACAATTACTACGAAGGAATTAAAGAATTTTTTTTTGAAACCCACAAGAAGACCGACACACGATTAGAAAAGAAGGAAGAGAAACTTCCTAAATGCCATCATAGCCTCTCGTAGATAAGTACAGACGTCTATGTACCCATCAGCGAGACTCTACTAGACATTATCTTAGTCTGGATAGACTCTAAACTGGGCTCTGATACCAACTGACACGACCCAAATTTCTAACTAGGCAGTGCGGGCACCCGACTTCTTCCCCGAGACCCGTCGGGCGAACCCTTACCAACTGAATTAGGAAAATGAATATAAATCCAATTCCTAAATAAGAATAAGACTTAGAAAAAAAGCACAACCATACTAATACCTCTAAGCTATACAAAAGAAATTACAGCTGACTACCCAACATATTAGGTTTAGGAATATCCAGACTAGACACCTAAGAGTACAAAAGAATACATACACCTCCTAAAGGGGCAAAATATGATTGAAATAATAAACATAAAACTGGTGGTCATCCTGAATAAAAGTTGGCTCACCCTGACAGCTGAAGTCGTCTTCGCTCCTTAACAACGTAGCGAACTCAATCCTGGAGCGAACCTGTCGAAACGAAATAAATAAACAAGAAACAACAAACAAGGGTAAGTTAAAAGGACTCAATAAGGGGGGCATACTAGCCACCTCGAAGAATAGAATAGCTAGCCAGGGAGAAGAAAAACAGATAAACCAAATCCATCTTATTTAAACTATAAAAAGGCAAAGCCATATAATAACAAGAAACACGTATGGAATCATAAACTCATTCATAAACAACCAAGGACATAAGATAGACAGAACATATAGGTTTATAGGTATCCCGAACATATCAACAATAAAAAATACATATTGTTGCGGTGTGATACCCAATCCATACATTTATACTATTGCGGCGTGCAACCCGATCCATATATTTATACTGTTGCAGTGTGCAACCCGATCCATATATTTATATTGTTGCGGTGTGCAACCCGATCCATATATTTATGTTGTTGCGGCGTGCAGCCCGATCCTTATATTTATATTGTTGCGGCGTGCAACCCGGAATACGAGCCAGAAACATATAGGTAAACTGAAATATGTCCACAACATGGTATACATATCGCAAACAAGAAACAAAGCACGATACACACAATAGTCAGCATGCGGTGCAATGAAATGGGATGAATGCGATATGATGCAATGCAATCACATATGCCTGATACCTATCTCCGGCGCGGGACTCTCATCGACTACCGGAAAGTATATGCAGTAATAACCCTTCACCGGCGTGAGATTCTCATCGACCACCGGGAAGTATATGCAATGATGACCCTTCACCGGCTCGGGACACTCATCGATTACCGGGAAGTATATGCAATAATGACCCTTCACCGGCTCGGGACTCTCATCGATTACTGGGAAGTATATGCAATGATGACCCTTCACCACCTCGGGACTCTCATCGATTACAAGGAAGTATATGCAGTAATGACCCTTCTTCGGCGTAGGACTCTCATCGACTACCGAGAAGTATATGCAGTAATGACCTTTTACCGGTGCAGGACTCTCATCGATTATCGGGAAGTGTATGCAATAATGACCCTTCGTCGGCGCGAGACTCTCATCGACTACCGGGAAGTATATGTAAGTTCAAAACCAGAGTACAATGCCTATATGCTCAATGCAATACCAACAATAGAGCATTACATATAATATACAATGTAAATTCAAAGCTAAGGCATAATAAGTACGCCTGTCGGCAGCTACACACGTAAGAAACACATGGTAGAAAATCCACAAGGCCAAGAGTATTACTGTTTCCTTGACGGTTACTCTGGCTATAACCAGAAATGGATTGCTCCCGAAGACCAGGAGAAAACCATTTTTACATGCCCTTACAGTCCCTATGCCTAATGGAGGATTCCATTCGGGTTATGTAATGCACCTGCGACTTTCCAAAACTGTATGATGGCTGTTTATACTAATATGGTGGAAAAGCTTGTCAAAGTATTTATGGATGATTTCTCTATCTCTGGATCTTCTTTTGATGCTTGTCTAACCAATATTGGTCTAGCGCTTGCTAGGAGTGAAGAAACTAACCTTGTTCTAAACTGGGAAAATGCCATTTCATGGTTCACGAAGGAATAGTTTTGGGACACAAGGTGTCCAGTGCTGGATTGAGGTTGACAAGGCGAAGGCAACGATAGTTGAAAAATTACCTCCGCCCACGTCTGTGAAGGGAGTCTGAAGTTTTCTCGGACATGCTGGCTTCTATAGGAGGTTTATTAAATATTTTTCTAAGATTTCTACTTTTGTGCAGGTTACTTGAGAAAGAAGCAGCATTTGTGTTTGATGAGGCCTGTCTGAGGGCCTTTAATGAGCTGAAAGAGAAATTGGTATCTGCACCAATAATAGTGGCTCCTGATTGGACTACACTATTTGAATTAATGTGTAATGCTAGCAATGTCGCTATTGGTGTAGTCCTAGGGCAAAGGAGGAACGAAGTGTTCCATTCTATTTACTACGCCAGTAAAACTCTTAATCTCGCCCAATTGAATTACACAGTTACTGAAAAAGAGTTGCTGGTGTATGCCTTTGACAAGTTTCGGGCATACTTGGTTGGAATCAAAGTTATTGTCTATACAAATCATGCATCAATCAAGTATTTAATTGATAAAAAGGATGCTAAGCCTCGACTAATTTATTGGGTGTTATTGCTGCAGGTATTTGACTTGGAGGTTCGAGACCGTAAGAGAACGGAAAACCAAGTAGCTGACCACCTATCCAGGTTGGAGAGCCACAAACACATGGATGAGGGAGGTTTAATCGAGGAAACCTTCCCCGATAAGCAACTTTTTGCCATCACAAGTCACTCGGACCCATGGTATGGTGACTATGCCAACTATTTAGTAAGTGAGGTAGTGCCACCACATCTGACTGCAGAGGGTAAGCGTCATTTTTTCCATGATGTGAGATTTTATATATGGGATGAGCCGTTTTGGTTTAGATTGTGTACAGATCAGTTGGTGAGAAGATGTATTCCTGAGGAAGAGGCGGAGGCTGTTCTACAAGAGTGCCATGCATCTCCTTATGGGGGTCATCATGGTGGTGACAGAACAATCGCCAAAGTACTTCAGTCCGGGTTCTATTGGTCGACACTGTTCAAGAATGCTCACGTTTTTGTAAAGAAGTGTGATCGATGCCAAAGAACCGGTACAATCACAAGGAAGCAAGAGATGCCGCTTCAAGGCATTCTAGAGGCGGAGATTTTTGATGTGTGGGGGGTCGACTTTAAGGGTCATTTCCCCTCATCGAATGGTAACAAATACATCTTACTGGTGGTAGATTACGTGTCTATGTGGGTGGATACTGTTGCTCTTCCTACTAACGATGTGAAGGTGGTGATGAGTTTCGTTAAGAAGAACCTTTTCACCAGATTTGGGACCCCGCGGGCTTTGATTAGTGATGAAGGTACACACTTCTGCAACAAGCTGCTAAACAACTTTCTAGATAAGTATGGGGTCAAACACAAGGTCACCACCGCCTATCATCCGCAAACTAGTGGGCAAGCTGAGGTGTCCAATAGAGAGGTAAAGCAAATTCTGGAGAACATTGTCAGTGAAAATAGGAAGGATTGGGCTACCAAGCTTGGTACACTTATGAAAACACCAAGTTATATAAAGAGAAGACTAAGCAGTGGCATGACAAGCACATTCAGCACCGTCACTTTGAATCGGATCAACTAGTTCTTTTATTTAACTCCAGGTTGAAGCGAGTGAAGCGATATTGGGGAGGTGAAGTCGATAGACTTAAATCCTCCATCTCTTTGGTTTACCCTTGAAGAGGGATGTAATCGTCATGCCGCAACGTTAAATCAAGCTCTTCATGGGAGTCAACCCATGGTTTATCGCTTTTTCGTAGTTAGTTAGTTAGTTTTATATTAAAAAAATGCAAAAAGAATAGAAATCTTAAACTAATTGGTAGTTTGAGTGTATTATAGTACAGAGTTAGCGAGGTGAAGTTAGAGAATTAAGCATTGTGGATAAAGAAAAAATGCAGGAAAAAAGAGCAGAGTTCAGGCCCTTACAGCAAGTCTTACATTGTAAGACCTGTTGTAAGGCCTGTGGCGCTAAGAATATAAGCAAACTAGTGGACCGAGCTATTTTGTAAGAGTATCGTATTAATATCTTTGTCTCCAAGTTCAAGTCTTACATTGCGCATACAATGTAAGAGTTTTGTAAGGTAAGTAAATAACACATAAAACACACACTACACTTGACAATATTACACCAGTAAAAGAGAATAAAAGAAGTAGGACACAACTCATGTCTCATTATACCAGTCAAAGAGAATAAAAGAAATAGGACACAACTCCCGTCTCTCTTGCTCGTTGTTCGTCTGTTTATTATTTGATTTCCAGGTCTGATCTTTCTCTCTCATTCTCATTCTCTCTGTCTCTCTCCTTCGTCCTTCTTTCTGCTACAGGATTGTTGCGTTTTCCCATCCCTGTTTCCCCTTAGGTTTTTGCATAAAGTCCATATTTTGAACAAGAGTACTTGTGAAATTTAGCATTGATTTACCTTGTATCTGGTTGTAGGAGGTGCGGTGATGCACCGTGATGAATATTACATGAAATCTCCCGGAGTTGGGAGGCCAAAACACGATCAAACAGCTCACATATAAGTTGTCCAGTATCGTGCACGTAAGGTGTTCGATGAAATTCCCCCAATAAAAATTTAAGGCATTCGGCCAAGTTTGAGTAATCAAATCTGTGATGGGGCATATATTGAGCATACATTGGGTAGAATTATAGTCTGGGGGTACTGTTTAGGGTGCTTTAACTTGAACGATACTCATTGCACGTCTCATGCACACGACGAGTGTCGTTTTGCACACTAGCTATGCGAGTCGCTACCCCGTTATGGAATTCATGGGCTGCTTTCCTTGTTTTACTTAATTGAATATTTCTCCATGCTTTTGTGATGAAGAATAACATAAGTGAGGGGTGTAGGAACCCCGTTTGTACACTTTGGCGATTTTTAATCACGAGAATTATTTCAAAAAAAGAGGTGCACGTTGAGGGAAGTCTGATTACCTCGCGAATGACATAATTAGTTTACAATGAGCTTAAATTGTTTAAAAGTGAAATACACTTGAGCTTAAGTGTGGGGTGCTCACCAATGTGAACTAAAAAACAAAGCTTGAATGGACTAGTTTCAAGCGATCTTGATGATCTTGGTTGCACCCCATGGGCTGATTTTAATTATTTTTATGCAGGTATTTCATTACAAAATGGCGGTCCCAAAGCAAGCTTCCAAGAGCGGTGGAGGTGGGACTGGGGGCCAACCACCATGGAATCCAATAGAGGGCAAGGATAAACAAAAACAACGCTCAAAGAGAAAACAGGACAAACCTGCCCCATAAGTGAAGGAGGAGAGTGATGAACCTGAGGTTATACCATTAGCAAAGAAGAGGTCTGATCCAAGTGCTCAGGCCACCTCTGCTCCTCAGGCAGCCACGGGTAAGAGAAAAGCCACCAGTGTGATAGAAAAGCTAGTGGTGATCCGTGTGGTTGGTGCTTCTAACCCACCAGCTAAGAAGAGAAGTGTAGTTCATGGAAAAGGGAAGGTACTAATAGTGAAGGGCAATGATGGAGATGTCCAGGTTTATTATAATGCTGAAGAAGAGTACATTACTATTTCATTGCCTGAAGACATGTCGTCCTATTGAGCGGTCTCTTTGGGAGGGCAGCTATGCGAGCAAAGACACCTACAAGACATACAACTGGCTATGCACAAAACAACACAAGCCAGAGAGGGCTTTAAATGTTCAGGCATGTGAGAGAAATTGTCCTGGTATTGTTCGCAAGTTAAAGGAAAGAAATTGGGAAACATTCATGAAAGGGCCAAAAGGTCCTGCTAATATAATAGCAGTTCGTGAACTCTATGCAAACTGGGACCATAAGAAGAGTGATGTAGTCTGGATCAGAGGGAGAGATGTGGACATATCAACCCGTGCTATAAATAGGTTCTACGGTGCTCCAGATGCTGATATGACAGATTTCAAGAAATATGTAGCTGAGTCTGACTATGATGACATTGTTAAGATGCTATGTGAAGAATTAGAGACGGCAGAATGGGTTCCTAAAGATCGCACACCCTATAGTGCACTACCAAACATGTTGATGGTCAAGGAAGAAAAGGCTTGGTTGAATTGGATTTATAATAGGATTATGCAAGCTAGTCATCATGACCAATGTGATTCAGGCTAGGGTGCTGCTCGTTTATGCTTTGATGACTGGCATAGTTCTTAATTTGGGAGAGCTCATACAGGAACAGATGGTTCGGACACGACAAAACATACAATGGGGGCTCTGTTATGCACACACTTTGTCAGCCATCATGCATAAGCACAAGGTCCCGAAGTACAAGGATGATGTGATGGATTCAGATACTCCACCCGATCATGATATCACCGCAGTCCATGATCCTAAGACGGTGAAGGTTTACAAAAGAACATTGCCTGAGCCAGTTGAAGCCGAGTTGGCTAAGTTAAGGCAGGGGCAAGAGGCCTAGTTGGCCAAGTTGAGGAAGGAACAGGAAGCTCGGGATAGGTTGTTGCTTAGTCAACTAGAGGCCCGTGATGTAGCATTAATGAGTAGACTTTCAGAGTTCTTTTCCTCCATACAGAGTGCTCGAGTAACACGTTCTATTGGCGTCCAGACTGAGGAAGAGTTTATTCATGAGATTGTTTATTTGAGTGCTACTGATGGCACTTCTGTAGAGCTGTCTCTTGGTACTACTGAGGAGGACTCACTGATTGATATTGTGGATGCGTCTGGTGCCACTTTGGTGGATCCTGTTACTGCTCAGACCGTGGATTTAGACCGGTCTAAGGCACCTCCAGAATCGGCAGATTGAGGGAGTTTTCTTGATACCCATTCTTGTTCATTATTTTTTTTGGGCAGTGGGGACCATGCACTATTTAAAGTGTGGGATGGGGTATCATGACTTGTAATTGTACTTTTACTGCTTTTATTGTTTATTTTTTTAGATTTGTGGCATAATCCTCATGTTTTCTTCAAGCCACGGTTCTTTCCTGAGGATGCCTTTTATTTTGAACTGGATTTTAGATAAAAAATGAAAAAAAGATATTTCAGAAAAAAAAATAGAAAATAGGAGTAGATAAGTGGTAAAGGACATGTGCTTCCATTGTGATTTGTTTGATACTATCACAATTAGTTCTTTCATGCAAGTTGAACTTCCCAAGAGATTTTTTATGTGAGCTCTGTATTGGATTGATAGACAATCTTGTTAGTGTCTCTTTGGCTCAGGTTTATGACTCTGCTTGTTGACTGAATAACATTAGTTTGTTTTGCTTGTTCTTGTTAGGAGCTGGAATTGTTCCGTCTTGAGTAGTTCATGTGCCATGAGTGGTGAGGTGTTAGTATTTATTATCGTGCTTGCATTATTGGTCTAAAACTTGCCCATATTATTTTTTGAGGTAAAATCCTAGAATGTACTTGGCTTAGGAAATGATAGTAGGCCTTCTTTGGCCCTTTTAAAATTTTTTCTAGCCTTTCCTTGGTGACGTGACCCTAGTGAGCACCTATGAGCCTATAGCCTTTTTATTGGAAGCCATATTACAAGCCGTAACCCATTTTTGTGCTTCGCACTGTCCATTCTAATTTTCGCTATCTCCCTGAGCACATATATGTACTATGAGCTGAACAGCTTAAGTTGGAGTAAAGGGTGGTGCAGTTTAAGTTGTTGACCCTGAGAAGCAAAATTATTGTTGAAAAAAAAAAAGAAAGATGAGAAAAATAAGAGAAAAATTGTGAAAAGAAAAAGAAAAAAAAGGAAAAAAAACTGAAAAAATGATGGGAAAAAAAGGAAATGAATAAAATGAGGAACAATTGGGAGTTGAATTGAAAGGAAAATCATGGTTGGAAAGAAAGTGGTAATTGAGGTTTAAATAAATTTTGTAAGTGCTTAGGGAGAGGTTTAGTCACTATTATCCATATATTTATCCTACCCGTCCTCTGGTCAACATTACAACCTTGATAAAGTCTTATTTGATTCTAGGCCGAGTATACCTACATTAGTGGAGAATTACAAGACGGTCAAGCTTATGGTACCATTGTGTGGCACTTGAATTTATTTGTGAGCGTGAGTGAATTTTTTCTATCTTAGACGTCCCTTATAATTAATTTGATCTATTTGTGTGTGATTGGGACTAGGCCTTGATTGCTGAAGGCACATGGATTATGAGAGATAGGAGCTTTTATTAGGCTACCTAATTTTGAGCAAGTAGGTATGTCTTGAGTAAGTTGGTGAGTGGAGTCAGTTCTTGAGGCTTGGTTATCACTACTTGGTTGTTTTGGTAATTCATGTTTTCAAGTGTGTGATATATAAACATGGGGAAGTTGTGTGCGTGTATGTTTGGTGATTAATTGTTGGTATCAACCAAAGTCATAGATGCGCTTCCTTGGAGTTCTTGACTTGGTAGGATGAGTTTGATTGTGAAAAAATGTGGATTAGTTTGTTTGAGGACGAACAAAAGCTAAGTGCGGGTGTTAATGTTGGGCATATTTTATATATTTTTGGCAATGGTATTTAGCACTTTTAGATGGTTTTCATAGTAATACATGCCCAATAATGCTTAATTTGTGACATGATTTTAACTTGGTGTGTTTGAATGACTTAGGTATGAATGGTGGAATTTTGGAGCAAGATGGCTATATTTTTTAGAGAAGTCCGGAGTCATAATTAAAGTAGAAAAATGAAGAAAAGATGTGTAAAAACCTGTGGAGTAAGGGGCTTTGTAAGTGTTGCATCTTATTTTTACCCGAACCGGTTAAGGCTCGAAATAGGGCTCGACTTATTGGGTAACTCACGGGTAAAGAGTTGGAGTCGCCACCTAACATATTTTTTAACTAGGTATCAGGGCACCTACTTTGTTTCTATCTAATTTTACAATTAACTCCGAAACTTAGTCTACGAACCAGAAATTCTAGGTAAGAGGTTCAAGTTAACTCGAGAGGAAGAGGTTAGGCACCTCTCAAGCTCCACCAAATGTGGTTACCGGCCGGACTTTATAATTGGGACTCTAAAGTTAGTAACTAACAAAGCAATAAAATATTTGAATATTAAATCATGATATACAAATTTAAAGACAAGTAATGAATGTTCGTCTCTTCTAATGGCTAAGCTTTGTCCAAACGTGCCTTGTAGAATAAATAAACAAGTTAGTAAGAATTGTAGACAAAATTAATAAAATAAAATTAAATAAAGTTAATGAGTTTGAATATTTTTATCTTTTTTCAAAAAGGGCTATCTTTAGTAATTTCACCACGGTGTACCTCGCAAAAATATAGAGAAAATAAGTTAGTATTAATAAAAATAATAATGGTAATAAACAATATAAAATATCATAATAATAATAAAATAAAGGGGGAAAGGAATTTTATAAAAATGTAGGCTCAGGTGTGTATGAATCGGCTAGAGGTTAGGGACGTCAGTACGGCTGCAAACACGCCTGGCCGGTCGTGTGTCCATGCCAAGTGCCGGTCCCACCACTCCATCCCCGGCTCGTTATGCAATTACAGCTCATACACGTCATCATAGCCTTTTGTTTTAGGGACGCGGGAATGGGACTGTTGTATCCGTTCGAATCAGTCAATAGGCCTCAAATAAATAATTATTTTCCTTGGCCATTATTGGTATAGAATCCATCAATTCATTGTATTTCCGCCATATCATTGTGTAGCCTCAAACAAAAATATTTTCATAGGCCTGTCAATTGTGGGGGGGGGGCACCAGATTTAAAGAACTGCAGAGGTCTAAAAAAACATTAGTCGACAAATCAATATAGGTAACAATAATGTGTCTAAAAAAAATAACGAAATACGGGTTAGCAGTATAAGCGGGTTAAAAAACAATCAGAGGCCAAATTCAATGTCCTCTCCGTTACTCAAAGGGTCACCCCGTTCAGAACCAAAAACTCCTCAGCAAAGTCACGGTGTAGCAGTGACCAGAAACAACAACCAAGTGTGACGGAGATCAAGAACAACTCTTGATTCCAACATTCAAATACGATGGAAATCCGCAACGGGTCAGGCGAGACCTGCAGAAAACCACAAACGATGGTAACAACGACCAGAAATGGAGGAGCGAACTTTCCGGCGAGGGCGCCGATGATAGTAATGAAATAGAGCAGCGATCGAGAGCAAAACGATCAATGTGTGGCACAAGCTTTTGAAAACAATGTGATAGAGAATATGAAGAGATGTGTCATTGCGGGTTGAGAACCCTTTGGACACTTTAGACGGAAGTTGCTAATGGAATTTTGACATGCCAAAGATGTCAAATCCTTATATAATGCTTAAAGGATAAACGTGCATTATGTGTCATCCCATCTATCGAGCGG
The DNA here is from genome assembly GCA_037355625.1 of Petunia x hybrida. Classification (NCBI taxonomy): domain Eukaryota; kingdom Viridiplantae; phylum Streptophyta; class Magnoliopsida; order Solanales; family Solanaceae; genus Petunia; species Petunia x hybrida. The sequence continues at coordinate 24,291 of JBBBVM010000780.1, forward strand.
CCATTTCTGCTTCGAATTGGACTTTTAATGCCTCTTCGGTTACCATTTAAGCCTTTGAATAGCATTGAATACAGAATGATTCCAATTATTTGGGAATAAACGGTCATTTCTGATTCAATTTGGGCTTTTGACGCCTCTTAGGTTACTTTCGTGCCTTTGAATGGCATTGAATATAGAATAATTTCGACTGTCTATGAACGAACAATTATTTCTGATTCAATTTTGGGCTTTTGACACCTCTTAGGTTACCTACATGCCTTTGAATGACATTGAATACAGAATAACTTCGACTGTCTATGAACAAACAATCATTTCTGATTCAATTTTGGGCTTTTCACGCCTCTTAGGTTACCTACGTGCCTTTGAATGGCATTGAATACAGAATAACTTCGACTATCTATGAACAAACAATCATTTCTGATTCAATTTTGGGCTTTTGACGCCTCTTAGGTAACCTTTGTACCTTTGAATAGCACTAAATGCAAAATAATGCCAATGAACGGTCCACATTTTGCACGTTCAACACTTTAAGCAAATGCAAATAAATCATGTTCAACGCTCTTTGGGGGTTAAAACCCGTTCGGATTGTTTGAACAAGTTGGCCTATCGGACTTGAGAACAAGTCGACTAATGATATATCATGATGCATGATTCCTAGCGCCGCTACTAAGGAATGGAGTTAGTTAGACCAGGTGTTATTATCCTCCCAAGTGGACGGATCGGGAGCGGGAACGTCTCGAACCAAATAGATTCCAAGTCGTTCCCCCTAAAAGAATTTTTATGTGAGGGAAGAGGTGGTTGTAACCATCGTGTTTTCAACGCACGATTTAGAAAGTTGCCAGGAGTGGTGGAAGGTATGCATGCACAAGTTAAAAATGTATGAGTTTTGAAAGAAATGTACAAGTCCACCTCGGGAGTGGGAGTAAAACTAACACATGAAACAACAAGTCAGTGTTGAGATAGTAATTTTCAAAGCGTATCATGTTTTATAATGCAAGGAACCTCTTTTGTGCGGAGGTAGACCTAACAAGATCAATACACATAATATGCATAATAGGCGTCATATGATGACGCTTTTGGACGAAGTTGGCTAATGGACTTTAACATGCCAAGGATGTTAAGCCTTCCTAATTTTGATTATGGTATATAAAATTGAATGTGTATCATGCGTCATCCCATTTGTTCTCATAATTTTATAAAATAATTGATTTTGTTGTATAAATGTAGAAATAACGATTTTAGGTAAATAATTGATTTTGTTATGAAAACCCACTTTTATTTGAACAAATGGTCTACACTAGGCACGTTCAACTTTAAATAAATGCACACATAACATATTTAAACGTTCCTTAGGGTTGAAAACCCGTTGGTTTGTTCAAATATGGTGAACTAGTAGACTTAGACACGAGCCGAAGTCGAAATTTTCCTAAATATGACATGATGCATGATTTCTAAATTGAGTGAAACTAAGAGTTGGGTAATCTAGACATGGACATGGTTCCCCCAGGCGGACAACCAAGGGGTGGGAATGTCTAGATTTGTTGGTTGTACCACGAACCAACTAGATTCCAAACCTTCCCCCCTAAAGGGTTTTTTTGAGAGTGAAACGGCCGTGGGATCCACGTAACCATTTATGGTGTGTGCAAGTGTAAAAACTTTCCAGGAGTGGAGGAAGTGTAAGTGACATAAACAATAATAAAGAAAATATAACTAAACAATTAAAGAATGAAACATTAAAATTCAAAAATAAACCTTAATCCTGCAAAAAGGAAAGGAAGAAAAGTCAGTACCCAAATAAATGGCAAGAAAATAAAGCAAGTAAAGAATCCCAATTTAAAGTCCGTTATGGTTTGAACCTTGATATCCCCAGCGGAGTCGCCATTCTGTCGCATCCTATTTTTACCCGAACCGGTTAAGGCTCGAAATATGGCTCGACTTATTGGGTAACTCACAGGTAAAGAGTTGGAGTCGCCACTTAACATATTTTTTAACTAGGCGTATTAGGGCACCTACTTTTTTTCTAGCTAATTTTACAATTAACTCCGAAACATAGTCTACGAACCAGAAATTCTAGGTAAGAGGTTCAAGTTAACTCGAGAGGAAGGGGTTAGGCACCTCTCAAGCTCCACCAAATGTGGTTACCGGCCGGACTTTATAATTGGGACTCTAAAGTTAGTAACTAACTAAGCAATAAAATATTTGAATATTAAATCATGATATACAAATTTAAAGACAAGTAATGAATGTTCGTCTCTTCTAATGGCTAAGCTTTGTCCAAACGTGCCTTGTAGAATAAATAAACAAGTTAGTAAGAATTGTAGACAAAATTAATAAAATAAAATTAAAAAAAGTTAATGAGTTTGAATATTTTTATCCTTTTTCGAAAAGGGTTGCCTTTAGTAATTTCACCACGATGTACCTCGCAAAAATATAGAGAAAATAAGTTAGTATTAATAAAAATAATAATGATAATAAACAATATAAAATAGAAGAATAATAATAAAATAAAGGGGGAAAGGGATTTTATAAAAATGTAGGCTCAGGTATGTATGAATCAGCTAGAGGTTAGGGACGTCAGTACGGCTGGAAACACGCCGGCCGGTCGTGTTGCCATGCCAAGTGCCGGTCCCACCACTCCATCGCCGGCTTGTTTTGCAATTACGGCTCATACACGTCATCATAGCCTTTTGTTTTAGGGACGCGGGAATCGGACTGTAGTATCCGTTCGAATCAGTCAATAGGCCTCAAATAAATAATTATTTTCCTTGGTCATTATTGGTATAGAATCCGTCAATTCGTTGTATTTCCGTCAAATCATTGTGTAGCCTCAAACAAAAATATTTTCATAGGCCTGTCAATTGTGGGGGGGGGCACCAGATTTAAAGAACTGCAGAGGTCTAAAAAAAAACATTAGTCGACAAATAAAATATAGGTAATAATAATGTGTCTAAAAAAATAATGAAATACGGGTCAGTAGTATAAGCGGGTCAAAAAACAATCAGAGGCCAAATCCAATGTCCTCTCCGTTACTCAAAGGGTCACCCCGTTTAGAACCAAAAACTCCTCAGCAAAGTCACGGTGTAGCAGTGACCGGAAACAACAACCAAGTGTGACGGAGTTCAAGAACAACTCTTGATTCCAACATCCAAATGCGATGGAAATCCGCAACGGGTCAGGCGAGACCTGCAGAAAACCACAAACGATGGTAACAACGACCATAAATGGAGGAGCGAACTTTCCGGCGAGGGCGCCGATGATAGTAATGAAATAGAGCAGCGATCGAGAAGGGGAGGAGGAGCGACTCCAACCCGATTCTCCGGCAAAGAAATGAAATCTGGTGGTGTCACTGCTACCCCATCCCCGTTTTCCCTATTTCGATGTCCCCTACTACTGTTTTCGATCTGGTGGTGATACTCTCACCGTTACCCCCTCTGTTTCAGATCCGTCAAACCCCAATCCCCAATCTCCCTGTTTCGTATGGTGTCGTGTGTGTAATGACCTGTGGGTATTGAGATATATTTGTGTGTAGGTGTGATTTTTGTAGAAGAAGGCTGAACAAAGTAGTGGGGATCTGCTCGTATAATTGTCTGTGTATGCTCTTCATTTTTTTTTTGTGTTGATCGTCTATCTCTGTGTATATGTGAAGATTGGGTTTGTGTATGTATGTGTGTGTCGATGTATTTGGGGAAGAAGAGACGAAGGGGGATCTGCCGGTGTCCTTGGTTGATGATTGTTCTTGTACTTCGCTGATGTCTGTGTATATAGCAATGGTGTAGTAGTATACCGTTGGAGATTTTAGGATTAAGGAAGGATTAAGGGGATAGAGAGAGTGATTTGGGGAGCTAATTTTGGAGAGATTTAGGGGATTTGAAAGCTGGGGAAAAATCTGTACATTGGGAAATTGGTACGTAAGGAAGTAAATGATATTCTTACCAAAATGCACTTGGACCACTTTTAGTCTAGGTCCAAAGGGAGAGTCATAAATAAATAGATTTGAACAAATTTATAGAGATTGAGGAAATTATTTACCGGAATTGGAATTTGATAATGGATATAAAAGAATTAGAAAATTGGACTGGATATTAGACTTAAAAATTAACTTAAAGGTGCTAGATAAATATAATTATGTATATTGTATATGAAAAATAAAGAAATACACACATACACACAAATGGTATCAAATCAAATTAATTACCTATAAATATCCAAAATAATTATTAAAATATTGTAAATACAATTAAGTGGCACAAATAGCCATAATTGAGACGTACTTAACAAATAGCCTAAAATGATAATACAGCCACAATTATGTATATAATGTATAATTAGGGTATATCACACGTAAATACATGTTTTCTAATGCACATTTTGCACAAATAGTCAAATTGCACCCTTAAGTCGAATTATAGCCAATTTAAGAAAAAGGAGGGACAAAATTGGGTGTCAACAGTAAGCTCATTGTATGAACCTTACACTAGTCGTACATTGTATGAGAATTTGTGAGACTTGGGAGTTGAGCATACAAGGATTCTTACATTGTATGGACTCCTGTATGACTGGGAACTCTCCTATCCGAGTTTGGACTAGCGTAGGGCGTTTTTACTCAAGTTTATTCCATATTTAAACCCTTGTAAACATATTATTAGACCTATTTACGTACTTTTGGGGACAAGAAACATAATAAAGACTAGAGCAATCAAGATTCATTAATTGAGTTGTAATTCTTCTTTCCTTTTTATTGTTTCATGACTTTTGGATTATTTTGTGAGAAAGCTACCATGAACATGAGTAGCTAAATACTATTATTCTAGGGTTATGGGTTAACCATGAAAGTTGTACTCTGAAGTTGATTGAAATCTATTAAATTTATCGTATTGAGTTGTTTACTTAATTATGCTCTGAACTACTTGATTTCCTAGCCAGTTGTTAAGTACTATCTACGAACCTAAGGTTGAACTTAAAAGTGGGAACCGTAGGTTGCAATAGAATTAAATAGAGCGTCTCTTGAACCTGGGCATCGAGAATGGTTTCGCGGTTATGAGAGAAATATACCTAATAATCACACTTAGTCACTATACATGAGTAATACATGCATTCTTGTTAACTCTAATTCCATAGACTTATAGGCGTTAGATTGGCTTGAATAGACGAGCAGGGTATCAAAAGAGTCATGTGAGTAAAATCAACCCTGTGATTAGCGACCCAGATAAATAAAGTTGGTTCAATTAGCGGATGAGTGCAACTAGATTGGTGAACGTCCCATGACCCTGGAATATTTCCTCTCACTGATATTTAAAACTCTTGAGACCATCTTGCATTCTATTTTCACTTCCTTTACTTTTTGTTAATTAGTTATAATAACAACACTCGAAATTTGGTTGAACTCTCTTGAATGGTATTTGAATTAAAGGTTGTCTAGTTAATAATTGATCGATAGTCCTCGTGGGAACGATAATTTCTTATCACTTTATTACTCGATCGACAGTGTATACTTGCGTGTGCATTTAGAGCGACACCTCTTTCTCACTCCAGACAGCTTTAAGTCTGCGAAGCTCAAGCACTTGAAAATGTTCCCACTGTTCCGATTTGAGCGAGTACAAGAGACTCTGCAAGAAATAAATGTGAAACTAGAATGTGAAGTCAGATTAAGAGAGTATAAGTGAGCATAACAACTTACTCGAAGCGCGCAAACGACATATCGAGCCATCGCGGTCTCTGTGGATGCCGACTTAAGATTCTCTTCCTCGAGCAGCCCAAATAGTTGAGCAAGGCATATGGGGACCTCGGCCGAATTAGCAAAAAAGGCTTAGATCCAAGGGAATTTCAATTCTCATCATTGCCCTTTCTGAAGTCGAGTCGGCAGGAGGCTCAGGAGTTGCTTGCACCGCATTTACGGCCACTCTCTCCATCAGATCCAACCTCGCCAACTTTTGCATTTCCCTTGGCCTTTTCATCAGCGTAGTCACACCCCTCGAGGTCAACTACCTCAACATTCTCAGGAGCCTTGGGATCTTCGTCGCTCGGCTCATCCGTAAGGCCAAATTCAGACCTAAAATCTCGCTCGGTTCCAGAAATGATATTCGCCTCGATGTGAGGACGCGCAGCCCAAACTGGCTTCGATGTTGCCTTTTTTCTCTTAGGGTCAATGGGAACAGAAGCTGGAGGCTTGGAGATGGTAGATTGGTGGACAACGCTGCCGAGGAGGATGTCATCCTCAGCTCGAGAAGAAGGCCCTTGGCCAAATAAACCTACCGGAGTCTTGGTCTTTGTTATGGAAGTGGCCAAGTTTGTCATCTTGGCCAAAGATGCGTCTAGATCGGAGATGTTTCTCTCTTATTTTTTCCCCTTTCTGGCTTTTTTCTCTTTGGGCTCTTTCAATTCCTTGCCCTTGGAGGTAGACGCCTTGGCAGGGAGACTTGTAATTAAAGAGAAAATTGCTGAGAAGAAAGTGGGAAAAGCTCCCCGAAGATTAAAATATGAATGAGACTCATTGTGTCTTGATCACCCACTCATTTTTGGAGGCGATGCTCTACCAAGTCTTGTTGGGCCCGGCACAGTCATCTATTATAGCTCGAACCCAATTTGTTAGTTCAGGCGCAAGAACGATCTTCACTTTGTTGGCTGTAAATGAAAACGGTGAGTAAGGAACACTTATCGAGGCTAAGAAAGTCAGATAAAAGTAGAGGAGAAAAGGTGACATATGATTGAGGTTCCACACCTCGAAAAAGTCTTGGCTCAACCGAGATTTGAGTAATATGGATCACAACATAACGGTCTGCTTATCCACGATCCGTTGTGTCCTCATTTTTTTTATTCAGCGAGTATTTGCCTCGACTGTTCGAGGCTATAATTTCACCCTTGTGAAAGTAAGGGTAGTAGAGATTTATCAGATGTTGGAGGAGGGTGAAAGGCAGCCCGGCCTTCTTGCACAAGAAATCAAGGCACCATACAACTCTCCGCACACCGGGCCCGAGTTGAGCCAAGTAAAAATCATAAGTGCGGCAAAATGAGTCAATCACCCCGTGCACAGGAAGGGTGAATCCTATAGTGAATAGATAGGTATATACAAATGAATACCCAACCATATGATCGGAGCTCATGCTGCTATTTGGGTCCGGGATGCCAACTTGAACCTCGGTCCCTCATTTGCAATCTTCTTATAGCTCTCTCATATAAGCATGTGTTAATCAAGGAAGGAGTGGACTCAATGAGCATGTTTCTATTTTTTTCTTGATGCGCCGCAGACTGACTCTGTATGATGAAGTCCTTTTTGTTGTCGAAGGAAGACGGTATGACATGATAGGGTTCAATTTATCGGGGGGAATCGTTTTTGACTTGGACGATTCCCCCTCACCCTCATCCATGTTTCCAGCATCCTCTTCTCCGTTGTTTACTTCCTCAGATTCAACACGATGAATGGTGGCTTTGCGTCGCCTTGGTACTAAATCCACTACCTCAGAAAATGTTTCACTACTGGCCGCCGCCGACAAAACCACGTTTAAAGGTGCTACAGAATTGACTATCTCACCGCCGACGTATACAGCAATGGTGTCATCAATATCATCACCAGAGTGGCCAGAAGTATTTTGTGCAGATATCTCGTTGTTGCTAGAAATTGGTGATCTTGATTATGAACTTGAAAGAGAAGATGATGATTTTACTTGAAGATAGAGATTTTACTTGAATTTTGATTGCTACAGTTGTTTGTAATCAAGACTAAAATATGAAAATTATCAAGTTGGAGGATTTATAGTGGAAGAGTCATGATTGCCTAGGGAAGAAGCGCTACAGTCACGGCCACTCTCTGGCCTCCACGTGGAGTGAATGGGAAGGCGAAGTGATAGCTGCCTTTTTGAAATACAAGGTGCATATATGTCCACCTCATCTTTCATGCCTATTCTCATTCCACTCCCCAAGAACTCTGAAAGTTGCTCGAGGAGTGGGGGGAATATCTATATTGGTAAAATCATAGCTTGTACACGTGGTGGCGGAGGTGCAAAGCTCGGAGCGACAGCCATAGGGATTATATCATAACCCCGGGAATTATGTCAAGAATGTCGAGGACAAGCCTCGAGGCCAAGACAGCTCGTGCCATAAGTTATGATTGCCCGAGACATAGAAATGCAGAGGCCCCGGGACAAATAGTTCAAGCCTAGTGTAACGAAAGCCCCATGATCTCAGCATTCAATGAGGAGAGATTGTGGGTCGCCCACGATCTAAATATGGAGGAGTGAGCTGATTAATGTCCACAATTGCCTCAATCCTTTTTGCTATAGATAGCACCTTAGTATCAATATAAAGACATTCACAAATATAGCCAAAACTCTGTCAAATTGTAATCTCAAATTATTTATATTGAAATCATCGTTCTTGTATTTATATTCATCGTTATATTCACTATTCATCCATTCATTATAATGTTGATACAATCTTGTAACGCAAAAACAAATCTAATTATATTCTTAATCATATTTAGAGGCATACAGTTGGTTATCCTGTAAAACTACAATATTTGCACTGTAGAAAAACAAGCTTTTGTTTGGAATCAAAGGAAACTGGATGTAGGCCATTGGCTTGTGCCAAACCAAGATAACTCCCAGTGTTCATTATTTTATTATGCTTTATTTCTCTATTGCTTGGTCTGATTTTGCATAATTTGGTTCATTTCATAAGTTTCATAAATACTGTCCTTTAAAAGGAGAAATTCCCGATATGTTGTTTAGACTTCCCAAGTTTAATTTTAGGAAGAAACCTGTTTATTGAGATTGAAATAGTTAATTTTGATTGAAGGAACATTATCACTAACGACACCTCACCCCTCTCCCAAACCAATTGTGGACCTGTCATGCCTAGCAACCGAAATAGTCAGAAATGGTTAGAATTTGTCAAAAATGTACTAACATATAGTAGTACTCAATAATGTCGACATTTAAATAATGTATCAAGTGATATGATACTTAGTAGGATATGATGTGACATTCAAAATAGCAAAACAACCTTTGACAAATGATTGGAATTACTCTGCTCGAACTTTTGGAGCTTTATCACGTCTTTTATCACTGATGATAACATTTAAATTTTTAAATTGGAATTGAAAATGTATTTGTGGTAAGCAGGGGGGGGGGGGGGGGACCAAGAGTATGAGTTACATACAAGTAATATCATAAAAAAAATCATAACTGGTATAGTTATATGACATTTAGTTTCCTAATTGCTATGTTCCATTAGGTTTACATGATATTTGACTAGATTAATTTTTTATTCAAATTACAGCAATTGAATTCTCAGCATTAAAACAACCTGGTTGTCTTCTTTGGTTATTCAGTGGCTTTGAAACAGCAAGGGTGAGCTCTAGGTCCGGCTTTGCTGAGTCTTGAACTGAAATGTTATGACAGGTAAAATTATTACTTGAATTAATAAATGGGAAATTGACCAATGTTGTTGCTGGCATGGAATGTTGACTAGTACTTGACATTGAATCTTTGCTTGATGAAGTGCTGAAATTTATCATGGAAATCATTGTTTCGTCATCTGGTGACTTCTCATATGAAATATTGGTGATGCTGGTTCCATTAGTCTTGGTGGTCACACTTTTATCAAACAGTAGGATAGTTGATTTATCCATCCCAACCTGATGAAAATCAGGTCATTATGAAGGAGTCAAAAGATATACTAGCTGGAAGACAAACTAGTTGAAGTTAAAAAATGGGAAAGTAAAAGAACTTAGAAAATAATATATTGAAAATTTAGAACTTTATGATTTATAAGTATGAAAAATGGAACTGTTCAAAGGTGTACAATATTAATATTTGAAGAATCTTCGCCTATTCATTTTTCTAACTTTATGCATCCAGTATCTGAAGCCTACTGATTTGACTTGATAGAATTTGTATCGAATAGATAATAAAGGGGTTGAGTGCTTCCTCCATAAATAATGGCATGTTCGAGATGAAGCCCATCTCACAATAAAATGAAGAAAAATTCTACCTAGATGAGAGCTTTTCTTATGACACAAGATTGATTTGTTTATTTTTTCGATAAGAACAAGATTGATTTGTTTTGGTACTGTAGTAGATACAAAGGGTCATACCAAGAAATTTTTATTTTAATGCTTGAATGTTAAAGGTAAAAGAAATTTCAACCATTCGACTGTGTCTTTAAGTAGTTATATTTGAAGAATCAATTTTGGATATTTTGAGCAATAAATTTGAATCGTGGCATATATAAAAGAAGGGAAATGGTTTTAGTAAGTACCTCGTCAAAGAGACTACGTCTGCGCTTCTTTCTATTAAGGGAATTTTGTCGAAGAAAATACTTTTGGGCATGACTTGCGACTTGTGTTGGTGTCCTTGTGGTGACAAAGTTCCTAGAAATGCCCCTCCAGTCTCCTTTGCCAAGTTTTTCCAATCCAAGTAGAAATATCCTGTGTTCTTCTTCTGTCCATGGAACTCCTAAGGAAATTTCCACCAAATCTCTTATTAGCAAAATTGGTATAATATTTTTCGCACAAGTTATAAACAAACCTAATAAAGTCAAGAAAGTTCAACCATAATTTTGATAAGTAAGACATGAATAACATATGGACCTTGATATTTACTAAGAAAACTGTGCTCCAAAATTAAACAATTGCGTATGATCATATTATATTGGAGATAATTGAGCATATATATATCAGTTTCATGTTAGCAAAAGATAGCGTGTCTTTGAGGAGCTGCATCTGACATTGAGGTCATCAGGAAATAGGATAAAAAAATAAAGAACATAAAATCTGTGTCATTTGATGGTATTTCGTTTGTGCGTGTTGATTTAATTTATTGTGAATAATTATTACCACTTCCTATATTTTATCTTTTCACTAATGCTGGTATATTTAGTGATATAAACTTCAAGTGCAGAAGTGACAAACAATATCCATAGATTACTCAGAGTAAAGCATCAGATCTGACTTTCCAGATTGCTATCCTTGACACTTTACTTTATCGAAGTTCTAACCAATGTCAAAATTTATTGAAAATAATGCGCAGTAACATCAACTAATTACACAAAAGAGATTACTAATAAATAAAACTCATATCTCCCTTAAAAAGAGAAGATGAAGAAAAAAAGAAGGGAATATAGAGCGACGGAAATACTATATACCAATCTACTGTGGTATTATAAGAATTTATTGATTAGATATTGACTTGTTATAAACCAACTGTCAGCCCAAAACTTTTCTAAATTCCATAAACGGTCCGTGGAGGATAATTACTGTTTGAAACTGGAATACATGGTAAAAGATCAAATATTGTAAAAGAAAGCAGCATGTAACTTATCTTAGACCTTGAAATGGAAAAATCTATAATGTAATTAGAAGACTAACCTTTTTTCTTATCTGAACTTCTTCCAACCAATACATCAGAAAGATAACCATTTGACACTTTATCCATGTTTTCATGATCCATAAACATCTGACAATTAATATTAGAAACAAAAGATCCAGTTGTTGAGGAAGAAATCTTGGAAAGACAACCAACACTGAAACTCTTCTTCATGGAAACACAAGATGATGATGATTTGGGAATTTCAAGCTTCACTCCAAAAAGTTTCAAACCAATATTATATGTTGTTGCATCTTCAGCTTCTTCGTCAACTTTTGTAAGATTCTGTGTTTTGCAAGTTCTTGAATTGTGACCTGTTATTCCACAGTGGGAGCATTTCCTCCCCATTTATGATCAACCAAATAAATCTGAAAGCTCAAATGAGAGAGAGGACAGAGCTTTGTATATGAAAATATTTGGTTCATATAGAATATGAACTAGTGGGCTATACTATGAAATACGAACCATAAAAAAAGTAGTACTATAATATATAAATGGACAGTTTTGTATTGGATATTTTCCAACCATTGTTTTGATAATGAAAGAATTTATAAACTAGGGTTGACACTCTTTTTCTTTTTTTCTCTATATGGTCAAGGATAAAAGGTTTGTTTATTATAGCAGTATTACTATTATGGGCATCTACGTTAATTAATTAGTAGTACAACTTTTCTAGGGATATTTTATGATACTCACGTATAATCCGATAAATTATGAAGTTTTAAATGCATGTGGATGCCTTTTGTAATGAAGTTTTAAGTAATGGTAGGAATGAACTTTCAAGACCGCATATGTACTTGAAAGAATTTTAAGTCTACATAAAGTTATTTATGAAATCACATTATTTATTAAGTAATTACAGATAAATCTTTAGGATATACGTAAATTAACAGTATGACAAAATTGGTGAGTACCCTACGATGATAAACATGTTAAACTACACACAAGTAATAAAACCATGAATAATTAATTTCACAATAGTGTTTAAACTTTAATACATATGTATAAAAAATAATATTTAATTTAGATATACATTATAAAGGATATTATATTAAATTGACCATCCTCTGACATACGCTCTAGAACCCTATGGGGTCGTTTGGTACGAAGAGAGGTTATACATAAATTATAATATATGGATTGGTAATGCAAGGATTAGTAATATATGGATTAGTAATACGAGAATTATTTTTTGTTTAATGTTTGGTACATTGCACTAAAATTAAAAGTGTAAATTATCATTTAATTTTACCTTTTGATGGTTGACTTTAATTGGTTTCTAGAGAAAAGAGAAGGGTAGTTTTATACTTTTGCATCTTTATCCAGTACATGGATTAGTTATCCCTAATTGGATGTGGTATAAAATAACATCCCAATTTATGTATAACTTAATATATGAATTGCTTATACATTAATGAAAAAGATGACCAAATAAAGTATTAAAAAATGCATAACTTTATACCATGACTAATTAGTCCTATCCTCCGCACTATATTGATCAAGGTAGGGATATAAGGAACTTTGAAGAGTACTAGGTGCTTAAAAAAATATAATTGCAACGTAAAAACACCATCTTCTTTTTTAAACAAAAATAAATAAATAAATAAAGGCTTCTAGAGAAGTTTCAAATAAATAGTTTAATTAATATTTTATAGCACGTTTAGATCATGTATATAGATGATATGGAAAGGTTGTTGGGAAGAGAGATAACTTAGAGATTAGAGGAGGAAAGGTCTGACATTTGGACCACAATAATCTGTATTCTTAATTTAAAAAAAAAAAAAAGGGAATCTTAAACAGGGAATCCAACTTTTCATTCCAGATTTAAAATTAAAAATCCATCTATCTCTCCTTCTTCATCTCGCATTTTGAAAAATTTATTCAATATTTTCATATTCATTTGAATATCCCAGTTCCATATGGAAAAAAATTTCTCTATTTTTTTTTCTGGGTACTCTATTTTCTCTTCATTATATTTTTCTGTTAAAAGTTACGAGACCACAAATTGTTTTTGCTCATTAGCACCATATAAATGGGTTATCAGATTTATGACCTCTCAAATTTTTTGAAGGATGTGAATTGTGATGGTAGATTTTCTCTTAAATATTTTTTAAATTATTTGTAAAAATGGGATAAGTTGTTGTGAATGGTAAATTTTCTAATGTTAATGATGTTGATTAACCAGCGTAATTAGTTGGAGTCTTGGAAAAAAGTGGCTTCCCTTGTGATATAAACCGTTCTGATTAATATATTACTTTGTGAAATGTAGCGTCATCAATACCACCTTTCACTATCAAACTTTGATTATTTTAGCACCAGCTTATCATAAATCAAATCCAGTATAATAGTCAAATTCTGAATCTTTTAGTGATACGTTATTCGTATATTGCGTCCAATCAACATTATCATTTTCTAGTAATATCATTTTTTTTTTGGTAGGTAGATCTATCCATTCTATTACGATTAGCATTATTTAAGCTTTTAGAAGTTGTTAATGTACAAGTATGGTACTCTTTGGAATGGCAAAGACCAATTAATTAAGAGCGTGGCACAAGGCAACAAACTATAACAATTATATTAAGTAGGACACCTTAAGTGCATGGAAATGATTATTACCACCTTACGAAAATATCCCTCGCCTACTTTATTTGCTGTACGTAGTTTTCCTTGAAATATACTAAAAAAATAAACAAGATAGACTTACTTTAGTATATGTTATTATGCACCCATTGATAATTGAGGCTTAAGAAAGATAAAAAGGGTTCTGAAGGATCTGGAGGATCTGTATTATATAGTCTACTCGGATGATTGTTTGACGATTGGTCAAACGATAAAAGGTTGTTTGTCATTCTAATAGTGTACGTACACAGAGACTTCTGAACTGTCTTCAAAATTGTAAGACAATCTTGATGATATGTATTGGAAGCATATGGAGTGAGACAGTCTCCCCGATGTATATATTGTTATATACTACTAGGCAGCGATATGATGTAGTTTTGAATCATTATAAATGTGCCGCCTTGGGCAATCTATCCATGACTAGCCAAATTAAATCGAATTCATTAGACGTCCATGAAAAACCCGTCAAGAAGTCTATACTTTCTCATTTTCATTTGGGAATATCGATGATGAAGAACTTGCTTTCTCTTTTTCATTCGAGAATTTCATGCATCATTTGATCTCTTCATGTTATAATCTAAGCTCCTCCTATCGATATTAGAGGGGTTGAATAGTGTCTACCAATTTTTTCCGAGAACTAGATTCTTACCGGCAAGAACCTTGTTCTTACCTCAACAGTTTTCCTCTGCAAACACCACAACACACACCAACAGCAAACTCAAGGAACACGGTGTTTTTACGTGGAAAACTCCTTGCTCAAGGGAGAAAAACCACGACCCACACTCTGGGATTTTCGAACCAATCCACTAACACAAAGAGCAAGTTTTAGATTGCAAAACTCTGTAACCAAGGGGCTACACTCTAGACCCTAATCACTCAACAAAGCTAAACTCTAGCTTTACAAAATAATCTCACAATGGTTCACCTACTACAATTGCTTCTAACATAAGCAGATAGGTAACAACAATGATAGTATCAAATAAAGACAACTTACAAATCAAGAACCTAGACAAAATATCTAGATTTAACTAAATTGACTCCAACAGTTATCTTCTTCAGTTAAGTCACTTTGAAAGTTGCTGGTTGCCTGTGTATGCTCTCAACTCTCTGTTTGTGAATAACTAAGTTTCAGCTGCATCAACTACTTGCTTTTATATGGGCTTCAGAACCCTAGTTGAGTTCCACAAAGAAACCTTGTAATTATGGCAAGACAAGATTTCCTGTGACTCTTTCCTTGTTTAGTTCCAACTCTTATCCGTACTTCGAAGACACAGCTACGGCACAACCTCTTTTAGCTGACTAGGATGCATACTCGTACACGCGCTACTTTTCCTAGTCGTGCAAGGATTTACAACCCTCAATCTTTTCGATCAGTCGTGCCTTTCTATACAGGAACCAGGTTCTCCTCCAGAACCACTGGGTCCTTCTCGTTTGTCATTCTTCAAAATATTTACCTCAATAAATTTCCCTTTTTGATGATGACAAACAAATATTGCCAATGAACCTGAATAGACAAAAATACCAAGAACACATAAACACAAATACATTTGAAAAATTTAAAACATTTGAGTTAGGTCACAAACACCCCCAACATTTCTTTCTTCCCCTTTTGGCATCATCGAAAAGATTCAAAATCCTGCAGAACTAGTTAGTATAATCCAGTCTAGAGCACAAGGCAAACACGTCAACTAAATAAGGCACACAGGAATAAGGCTAAGGGCCCAATTAGAACCAGATATATTAAGAACAGACCCAATTCAAGCAAAAGAAATTTAAAACCAGTTATCCAAGGCGTAACAAACACACAGCCCAATTAAGTACACAACATTAAAAGATTGTCTTAAAAATCACACATCAAGGAAGGACGCATGGAGAGATAAAGAAGGGATTTTGATAAGGACAGGAAGGAAAGCAGGTAGGACTCAGGTCTTCACGTTGAAGTGCTTGACAAGTGCCTCAATATTCTTGGTATTCTTGGCCCTTTCCATCAGTAGCTCGGCCTCATACTTGTGGCACTCAATCTTCAAGCGATCAATTTCTTGATCCTTCAACTCCAACTTCTTCTGCAATGCAGCATTTTCTTCATTCACTTCTAGAACATGCTGCTCCAGTTCCTTCACTGTTGCAATTGCTTCATCTGGTCTAAAGTCCTCACTTTCCTCCGACTGATCTTGCTCGACCTGCACTGGTCTCTTGGAAGCTCTCTTTTCTTTGAAGAAATCACAATTTTTCAGCACATTTAGCCCAAACATCTGATGAATGGTTGGCTTCTTTTCAGCTTCCAAAGGTACCCCAAAGTGCTCAAGAATCTGTTGTAGGATGTAGGAATGCACCAAATAATGTGTCTTTGATCAGCGTCAGCAATCCTTTTTATGTGTCTGATGATCAGACTAGGTAGATTGATTCTTATTCCTCTCTCCAGCAGATCCATGTAAGTCAAGTCAAGTGCATTGGCCTCACTGTTCCTTTCCCCCCTAGGCAATAGAAATCTATGAACAAACTCAAAAAGTAACTGATGAGCCGGCTCCATTTCTTTCTTATCAACTTTTCTTTCTTTTTTGAGTTTGGTCTTTCCTGAGAATTTTTTCACCACACTCAGAGGTGTTACACCATCAGTCCTTTTTGGCCACTTCAGCTTGATGTACCTGCAATAACCTTTAGCAGGAACCTCAAGCATTACTCCCAGCTCTGTCCTTCCAAACTCTATATCCACACCCTTGACAACTGAAAACACTCTTCTAGCAGCCACTCTACAGTTTGAGTAAAACTCTCTGATCTCCTCAGTGTACAGAAACCTGTCCTTCTTAGCAAAGAGGTTTAACCAGCCTTGATCCTCCACCTTCCTTAGTAGAGGCTTCATGTTATGCTCATGTAGGTCACTCAAGATGCTTCCAGCCAATACTTGGTGCCTTGCAAAGAAGGCTGCTCTGTCAATCTCCTCATCAGTATCTTTCCTCTTCTTCTTGCTTTCTAACTCACTATCTGTGTCTGAATCACTGGGCTCAGCATAACTTCCTGCTTCATCACTCTCCTCCTTTGCTTCAACAATATTTTTCTCATTTTTCTTCTCCTGTTTCTCACCACTCACTTTCTTAACCTTCTTTTCAAGCTTTTCCACCTTCTCTAACTACTGCTTCAGAGCAGACCTGGTAGTCACCCTTCTAGGTGCTGTCTGAGCAGTAGGCTTATCATCACTCTCTTTTTCCTCCTGAGAGTTCTCATCACTCTCATCCACCAACCTTCTTTTGGGCACAGCTTTTCCCCTTTTCAGTAACCTTCTCCTCTTGTCTGTTTCTGGTTTTGTTTCACTCACAAATACAACCTTCTCTTCTTCTTCCTCTCCCATTAGCTTCTCATCCTCTTCACCAAACTTTCTTTTCACCCTCTTCTTTTTCTTTTCCTCAACAATTTCCTCAGATTTTTCACTTTCACCATCTTCATCCTGAATTTTCCCATCTTTTTCTCCCTCAGAGTCAGTCCAATCTAGTTCTGTATCCTCAGCCACTATAGGAACAGAGCCAGAACCAGGTTCTTGACTCAATTCCTTGGTAGCTTCAACGGAACTTGGTCCTCCACCTACTGGACCTTCTAACACAGACATCACATGAACTTTCTCAACAGGAGCAGCCTCCGAACTAGGTTCGTTGACTGGGCCCCTTTGAGACTCAGCAGAATTCTCTTCTCTCAATCTTTCCAACAAATTTTCAACTACATTAGCCTCCACTACTTTGTCAGTCACTAAGGGAACATGAAAACTAATCTTAGGCACAAAGTCCTCCTGCACAACTTGCAAGTTCTCCCCACCAGCATTCCCCCTATCAGACATACCACAAGGCTCTACTTATTCTACAATTTCATCTAATCCTTTAACCAAAGTTTCAGTACTCAATATTCCAGAGCTTGTTACAGAGTCTAAAGCAGTAGAATCAGTTAGGGTTGAGTCATGCTTTACCTCGACCGATTTTTCATCGGAGACTGGTACTGTCGGCGTCGGAAGCGAGGGTCTAGCAACCAACTTCTTGAAGCCCTTCTTTCCTGCTCTTTTGAGGAATTTCACCCAAGCTTTGACGATTCTTTCGGCGAGAGTAGAGGCAGGAGGTTTGGGAGTGGATTCTTTAGAAGTGTGGCTCTCTGAGGTCTTTGCTGGAGAAGCGGATGATGATTGTGCTTGAGACATGGTGATTTTGGTTAGGGTTTCTAAAAGAGGATTTCTTGTTTTGAATTTTAGAGAGAGAGAGGGGACAGAGTAGAGAGAAATTTTGCAGTGTGTTTCTTTCTCTTCCTATCGACTTTGAGATGAAGTAATGGGGAGTTGGGGTTTCTCTAGGAACTAGGTAATGATGATGGCGATGAATAGAGAAGCAGCTTTTTTATGTTTTTGAAAACCGGGAAAAGTGTAGGATTTGACGGTTACGGAGACTTACCCAATTAAGGCTTTTCAAATAGGTGGGGTCAAGTTGAGTCTAGTAGAAGTCTAACCACAAAAGGAATTATTCCTATAATTTTGGGCGGTTACACAGACATGGAAAGGTTTCTTTGACACACGTATATTTGACAATCAATTTCAGTTATGACACTTAACATAAATAACTGTGTAGATGTACCTGGACATGGTTCCTCATGCTTGTCTTGGTTCCTTCTAAGTACCCTGTAGGTTCTTTCATGGGAACACATTAGCCCAACCTAGTGGTACTCAGTTGAACAAGTATACTTAATGAAGTACATAATTTAGACTGGACAGTAACAACTTTAGTTATAAACAAGTTAATGAAAACTTAACTAACCAATCCTTATGGAACAAATGCTGAGTCATCCGTGTATTTTGGTCATCCCTAACTCCAACCTGTTCCTCTCAAATTGAGCTTTGTTCAGTGCTTTGGTAAAGATGTCAGCAATGTGGTCTTCAGTCCTGCAAGAATTCATAGTAATCAGACCCATTTCCACATTATCTCTAAGAAAATAGTGTCTAATATCAATGTGCTTTGTTCTTTTATGTTGGACTGGGTTCTTGGCAATGTTCACTACACTTGTGTTATCACAGAAGATGGGCACAACTCCACATTTAATACCAAGGTCCTCTAATTGCTGTTTGATCCATAGCAATTGTGATCAGCATGACGCAGCTGCTACATACTCAGCTTCTGCAGTAGACAAGGCTACTGAGTTCTGCTTCTTTATAGCCCAAGAAACTAAGCAAGGACCAAGAAAGTGTGCCATCCCTGAAGTGCTCTTCCTGTCCACCAGATGACCTGCATAATCAGCATCAGCAAAACCAATTAGTTCAAAAGTACCTCCCCTGGGGTACCATAGGCATAGATCCTGAGTTCCCTACAAATATCTCAAGATTCTCTTCACAGCTGTCAAATATGATTCCTTAGGCTTGGACTGACATCTAGCGCACAATCCCACACTGTAGACAATATCAGGTCGACTGGCTGTGAGATAGAGGAGTGAACCTATGATTCCTCTATATTTTGTCTCATTTGTTGAAGGACCTAGTTCGTCCATGTCCAGCTTGGTTCCTGGAGCAATAGGTGTAGACATATCTTTTGCTCCTTCCATGTCGAACTTCTTTAAGAGCTCCTTGACATACTTCTGTTGATGAATCATAGTTCCTTCAGGGGTATGCTTGATCTGTAATCCTAGAAAGAAATTGAGTTCTCCCATCATGCTCATTTCGAATTCACTACCTATCAGTTCAGCAAATCCCTTGCATAGTTCCTCATCAGTGGCACCAAAAATGATGTCATCAATGTATACTTGAACCACCAATAGATCCTTCCCTTTCTTCTTCAAGAACAATGTGATGTCGATTCTTCCTCTTGAGAAACCATTCTTCAACAAGAATCCTGACAATCTTTCATACCAGGCTCTAGGGGCTTGCGTCAAATCATAGAGTGCCTTATCAAGTTTGTAAACGTGATCAGGAAATTCACTGTTCACAAAACCTGGTGGCTGTATTACATAAACTTCTTCATTAAAGCAACCATTCAAGAAGGCACTCTTCACATACATCTGATACAGTGTAAACTCCATGTAAGTAGCAAAGGCAATCAACATTCTTATGGATTCCATCCTAGCTACTGGTGTGAAGGTCTCATCATAGTCAATTCCTTCATCTTGACTGTATCCTTGAACTACCAATCTAGTTTTATTTCTTGTCACTATACCATGCTCATCCAATTTGTTTCTGAATACCCACTTTGTTCCTATGATTGACCTGTCTTTTGGCTTAGGAACCAGATGCCAGACTTTGCTCCTTTCAAACTGATGTAGTTCATCCTGCATAGCTAGCACCTAATCTGGATCTTCTAAGGCTTCTTTTACGTTCATTGGTTCCATGGATGATAGGAAGGCAAAGAATGCGCAAAAATTCTTCAAGGCAGATCTGGTCATAATTCCAGTATCCAGTTCAGATAGCACATTCTCCAGAGGATGGGAACTTTGATGTTTCCATGGTCTGGGTTGTATATGACGAGAAGAACCTTCAGCACCATCTTGAGTGGGTTCTTCTTGATTAGTTAAATCATCGGCTTCATCTGATGTTCCCCCCGACATGTTGACTCCTTGTTCTCTTGGAGTTGAATCTACACTTTCCTCACATGACTCCTCCTTTTCTTCTGGTTTTTCAGAGTCAGCTGTACTATCATTCCAAACAAGACCAATGGCCTGATCATCTACTTCATTTTCATCGATTTTCTTATCTGATTCATCAAATACCACATGCATGCTTTCCTCTACTGTTTGTGTTCTTTTGTTGAACACTTTGTATGCCTTACTTTGAGTAGAGTACCCAAGGAATATTGCTTCATCACTTCTTGCATCAAATTTCCCCAATGGTTCATTGCCGTTATTGTGGACAAAATATTTACACCCAAAGGGCCTCAGGTGTGCAATATTTGGTTTCATTCCTCTGAGAAGTTCATATGGAGTCTTGTCATGAATAGCTCTTATGGAGTACCTGTTCAGCAGATAACATGATGTGTTTATTGCTTCAGCCCAGAAGTTCCTTGCAAGACCACTCGATAGCAGCATGGTTCTCGCCATATCCTCCAGTGACCTGTTCTTCCTTTCAACTATACCATTTTGCTGTGGAATTCTTGGTGCAAAAAAGTTATGATCAATGCCATATTTTGCACAATACTCAGAGAATTTTAAGTTTTCGAACTCTGTGCCATGGTCAGATCTGATACTGACCAGTTCCAGGCTCAACCTTTCCTGCACAACTCTAGCCCAATCTTTGAAGCTATCAAAGGCTTCATCCTTGGATGCCAAGAACAGGGTCCATGTATACCTTGAATAATCATCAACAATTACAAACACGAACCTCTTTCCTCCTCTGCTCCTGACCCTCATGCGTCCACAAAGATCCATATGTATCAATTCCATCGGCTTTGATGTGCTCACCGCCTTTTTAGATTTAAAAGATGATCTCACATGTTTTCCCTTAACACAAGTATCACACATTTTTATGTTTTCAAATTTCTTATTTGGCAATCCACGAACCAGCTCCTTCGATACCAGCTTGTTGAGCTGTGACAGACTAGCATGTCTCATTCTTTTGTGCCACAGTTGAGAATCACTTTCTTGAACATTCAGGCATGTTAAGTTGTTTTCAGGCAGTGATTTCAGTGATGCTTTGTATACATTGTTCACCCTTTTTCCTTCCATAACAATTTCTCCACACTGTAGGTTCTTCACAATACACCCTACAGAGGAGAAACTCACTTCATTTCCTCTATCACACAGTTGAGAGATACTCAGCAAGTTGTGTCTAAGACCATCAACACAGTATACATTTTCAATGGCATGATCCAGAGTTCTCCCAACTTTTCCAATTCCCACAATCTGACCACTTTTTCCTCCTCCGAAGGTTACACTGCCTCCTTGAAATGCTGCGAGTGAGAGAAAATTTCTTCTGTCTCCTGTCATATGTCTTGAACAACCACTGTCAAGAATCCAGCTTGGGTTGTTCACTCTCACTCCAGCCTGCAAAACATATCAAAGGTTAGCTTTAGGAACCCAGACAAGCTTGGGTCCCTTCTTATGAGAAAATGGATAAATCAAATCTTTCTTAGCCCATTCAGGTAGAACACTCCTTTTATTTTTGGTCTTTGTCTTGCTTGCATTTATGCACCTTTGTCTGTAATGTCCAGTTTCTCCACAAAAGGTACACAACATGTTGCAGGGCAAACCCACATATTTGCTTTTAGGATTGTATTGGGGCAGTGGTTTCTTGAATCCTAGCCCTTGTTTTCCTTTGTTCTGGTTTTCAAAAACCCAATTCATTGCCCCAGAGGATTTGTTCCATTTTGTTACTCTGGTAAGCTCATAGTCAAATTTTTCAACCTTTTGTTTTAGAATCCTGTTTTTCTCAGTTTCCTGATACAGGATCTCATTTGTTCTTTTAAGCTCATTTTCAAGAAAGGTTTGAACTTCACTAATTACTTGCTTACCATTTACACTCTCCTTCAACTGATTTAATTCCAATTCTAATTCTGAGATCTTAGAGTTTGACACAAGAGTGTGCCCCTTCAAAACAACATTGATTTCTTCCAGCTCAATGTTTTGTTCTTGAAGACTCTTGTGTTTTGTTCTAAGATCACTTATGTCTTCAGTCGATTTATCTTTTTCAGTTTTTACCTTTTCATAACCCTCAATTAAAGTAGTAGTTATTAGAATCAAGTTTTCACTAGAGTATGTGTGCAACTTTTCTTTTAGATCAGAAAGACATACCTCTGCTGAATGAGCGGCTTCTTCTCCATCAGTTGCCATAAGGGCTGAGTCCTTCCTCTGGTCGTCTTCAGTGTACATCTCTTTCAGCTTCTCCTAAATTTCTTTGGCAGACTTGTATTCAAGTACCTTTGCTAGCACATCGGTTGTCAGCCCTTTTCTCAAGTATAACACAGCTTTGGCATTTGTTTGCAACCAGTCTAAGTTCTGAGGATCAAGTTCTTCTACCAGCTTTGGAACCAGAACTCCGTTTACTGCTCTCTTGACTGGAACATGAGGTCCTCGTTTTGCGATCAACCAGAGACTATAATCCATCGCTTGAAGGAAGATTTTCATTTACTTCTTCCACCACTTGTAGCTTGTCCCATCAAACACAGGTGGCTTTGATGAGTCTCTTCCTCCTCTGAACTCCCGAGGATCCTCCTTGTCCGAACTTGACAATCCCATCAGTGCTAGTGGAGACTCATCCTCAGATTCCTTTTCTTGGTCAGATTCACTGACAGTAGGTCCCCATGTAGCATAAAATGCTTCCTTCCTTTTTCTTCTTTTTGCTCTGAAGTTTGGAGGTCATCTGGATTTCTTCTTGTCTTTGTCATTCTCTTTTACTGCCTCTTTTTCCTTCTCCTTTGTAGCTTTATTTTCATCCACTCGACTTCCCACATTGGACAATCCACAACTGCATGGTCCTTCTTGAAACACTTAAAGCATCCTGATTAATCTAGATTGTCAACAATGTTCTTTCTCCCAGAGCTTTCCTTGTTGTTTCGTTTGAATCCTTTGAACTTACCCAGATTGAACTTCTGTCTCAGAGCACTGACCATTGCAGCTTCAACTGATTGTAAATCAACATATTTCTCAGCTTCATCAGTTGCTTCGAGTGCAAGAGTCTTGTCCTTCGTGGGTACTGGTTTACTTTTTGAATCCTTCATCATCTCATGTGTTTTCAAGCTTCCAACCAGTTCCTCAAGTTTGATGGATCTGAGAGGTTTGGACTCAATGATAGCAGTCATCTTGGGTTCCCAAGCATCAGGCAGTACATTCAGAACCTTGTCCACCATCTCTACTTCTGGCAGCTCCACATCCAGAGATCTCATCTCGTTTGTGATGATGGTCAACCTTGTCATCATATCCTGTATTGATTCCTTTTCTCCCATAGTGAACAACTCAAATTGTCTTTTCAGCATTCTTCTCTTGGAGTCCTTCACTTCAGTGGTTCCTTCATGTGCGACTTCCAGGGCATCCCAGATTTCCTTGGCTGTCTTATAAGATGAGACTCTATTGAACTCCTCAGGGCCAAGACCACAAATTACCAAACGTTTGACTTTGTGATTCTTTTCAATCATCTTATAGTCAGCCTCATTGAACTCCTCTTTTAACTTAGGTTCTTCTCGAGCAGCAGCTCCTTCTCCAACTATTTTGGTAGGAATTAAGCTCCCTTCAGATACTATAAGCCAGAGTTGGTAATCCTCAGCACAAATGTAGTTTTCCATTCTGTTCTTCCACCAAGCATAGTACTGCCCATTGAACTGTGGGGGCCTCAGAACTGACTGTCCTTCACTGATGGTAGGTGCTGCACTCATGATTTTGATCCTTCTCAAGGTGTTAACCTAGCACGAGAAGACCTGCTCTGATACCACTTGTTATAATCTAAGCACCTCCTATCGACACTAGAAGGGGGGTTGAATAGTATCTACCAATTTTTTCCGAGAACCAGATTCTTACCGGCAAGAACCTTATTCTTACCTCAACAGTTTTCCTCTGCAAACACCACAACATACACCAACAGAAAACCCAAGGAACACGATGTTTTTACGTGAAAAACTCCTTGCTCAAGGGAGAAAACCCACGATCCACACTCTGGGATTTTCGAACCAATCCACTAACACAAAGAGCAAGTTTTAGATTACAAAACTCTGTAACCAAGGGGCTACACTCTAGACCCTAATCACTCAACAAAGCTAAACTCTAGCTTTACAAAGTAATCTCACAATAGTTCACCTACTATAATTGCTTCTAACGTAAGCAGATAGGTAACAACAATGATAGTATCAAATAAAGACAACTTACAAATCAAGAACCTAGACAGAATATCTAGATTTAACTAAATTGACTCCAACAGTTGTCTTCTTCAGTTAAGTCACTTTGAAAGTTGTTGGATTGCCTGTCTATGCTCTCAACTTTCTGTTTGTGAATAATTAAGTTTCGGCTGCATCAACTACTTGCTTTTATATGGGCTACAGAACCCCTACTTGAGTTCCACAAGGAAACCTTGTAATTATGGCAAGACAAGATTTCATGTGACTCTTTCCTTGTTTAGTTCCAACTCTTATCCGTACTTCGAAGACACAGCCACAGCACAACCTCTTTTAGCTGACTAGGATGCATACTCGTACACGCGCCATTTTTTCTAGTCGTGCAAGGGTTTACAACCCTCAATCTTTTCGATCAATCGTGTCCTTCTATACAGGAACCAGGTTCTCCTCCAGAACCACTAGGTCCTTCTCGTTTATCATTTTTCAAAACATTTACCTCAACACTTCACAACAGTACAACTATTTAGTCCCGGCACATCTAGGTGGATTCAGATGAACTATATATACACTTAGCATTATGGGCCTCCTCTTGTATGCTCTCCTCAAATTGTCTTTGTTTCACACGCACAAGCGGACCAAACCCTAATACACATTCACTATCTGTATATGGTCCTTCTCATTCTTGCTGTCTTGCAGTTTAAATTTCTTCCTTAAGTATGCAATCAGTCTGAGTGTTCTTCATTTGTTTAACAAATTGCTACTGTTAAAAACTTATCATTCCGTAATAGAAAATTTGTACCAAGTATAAACATTTTGGGATAGTTACACATTTGCATAAAC
This sequence comes from Petunia x hybrida, assembly GCA_037355625.1. NCBI lineage: Eukaryota > Viridiplantae > Streptophyta > Magnoliopsida > Solanales > Solanaceae > Petunia > Petunia x hybrida. Next base: position 49,876 of record JBBBVM010000780.1, read on the forward strand.
TAGTCATAATAAATATATAGTCATCACAAAACAGATGGATGTAATAAAACAAAACGACTTAAAGTAGAAGATGGAAATAAAATTTATGACATTACGTGTTACTACTCCGAAAACAAGTCAAAAGAATAAGAAAAGAGAAACAACTAGAAACTGAGAAAGGTATGAAAACTATTCGTTTATTTCAAATGTATCCTATTTAAATTAGGCAGAATATTTAAAAAAAAAAAAAAATCCCCAGACGTAGCACGAATTAGTAGCTACACACTTAAATTTATGAGGAGCCTTAATTATCCCATGCATTTGAACATTTGATATCGTTTACCTCCCTTGAATGATCTCATATTAAGAAAGTGAGCCCGGTAAGCCAACTTTTTTTCCACATGGCCGTTTATTATAAAATTTTTCACATGTTTAAATTCATTCATTTTAGTATCATCTTGTTTGGGTCAAATTAGTGAAAGAAACTTGGTTAAAACTCTAATATTTAAGTTAATTATTATTTTTTGGCTAAGCCAATAATGGAGCTCCCAAACTTCTACAAAATTTGGTCAGGTAGAAAGATCAAATACTCATTACACCTAAAGATAATGTAAAAATAAATACGTATAAAAATAGTTGGAAAATCATTACTCTAGCTACGATGTTCTAAGCTAAAAACAATGAAACTATAGTAATGTACCTTTAACATTTTTGGCGCGATAAAGAAAAAGAAATATAACAAGATTAAATGATTATCCAAGGAAGAAATAAAAAGGCGCACAGTTGCAACTCCAACATTTTGGCTAAACCATTTTTATTTGCCTAACAATAATAGAGCTCTTAGTCGAGTGTCCTTTTTATTTTTTTATAAAAATACACGATTGAAAGACATAGTTGTTGTACTTTATGCACCTCCTAGAGACACTAGAAGGGGGGGGGGATTGAATAGTGTCCTCCGATTTTCGTTGCAAGAACCTTGTTCTTCTGTAGTAGAACAGGGTTCTTCAGTTCTCTTTTATGCAGCCTTCTACTTTAGAACACACTTCAAGACATACACCAAGGACACAAGGATTTTACGTGGAAAACTCCTTGCTCAAGGGAGAAAAACCACGACCCACACTCTGGGATTTTGAAACTGAATCCACTAACACAAGAGCAACGTTTTAGATTACAAACTCTGTAACCAAGGGGCTACGCTCTAGACCCTAATCACTAATCAAAGCTACACTCTAGCTTTTCTAGTAATCACAAAATAGTTCACCTAATACATATGCTTCTAAGATAAGCAAATAGGTAAAAATAATGAAAGGTCAATACGATGACAACTTACAACTCGATGAACCTAGACAATAGAATCTAGACTCAATAACAGTGCATGCAACTAAGTTGTCTTCTTCAGTTTTCTCACGTAGACAGTTTGCAGATCGCCTTTGTATGCTCTCAACTCTCTATATGTGAATAACTAATTTCGGCTGTCTCTTCTACTTGCTTTTATACGAGTCTTGCAACCCTAATTGAGTCCTACTGGGAATCCTCTTAATTATGGTAAGTTGAGATTCGCAGTAATTCTTTTCCATGTTGAAGTCTAACTCTTGTCCACACTTCAAAGACACAGCCTGGACACCGCCTCTTTTAGTCTGACTAGGATACATAACCAACCACGCGCCGCTACTCCTAGTTCCACAGGGATTTGCAACCCGTAATCTTTTCGATCAAGCGTGCCCTTCATTTCAAGGACTTAGTTCTTCGCACGAACCCCAGTGTCCTTCCTGTTTGTCATACTTCAAAACCAGCTCTCAACAAATTCTCCCTTTTTGATGATGACAAACAAATGTTGCCCAAGAACCTGAATAGACATAAACCAAAAACAAAAACAAAAATAACAGACAACAGAAACAGATGAGTTAGGTCACAAACACCCCAACATTCCTTCTTCCCCCTTTTGGCATCATCGAAAAGATTCAAAGACCTGCAGGAACCTGTCAGTTTCATCTAGTCTAGAGCACAAGGCAACTCATCAGTGTCAAGAACACAGGCATATCAAAATAAGGGCCCAACAAGGAACCAAATACTTAAGCAAGAAACAGTCATAAACATAAGAAATTTAAAATCAACATCCAGAGTGTAACAGCAGCACACTCCATTAATAGTTACACAACCAAATTGAAATTGTCTTAATCATCCACAACATGCAATCAAAGGAGAGTAGGAAGGGGTAGAAATCAGGTAGAGTAGGAAGGGGTAGAAATCAGGTAGAGTAGGAAGGGTTAGAGATAGGAGGACAGGACTGGAAGAATCACAGCTGAAGGTTGAAGTGTTTGACGAGTGCCTCAAGTTGCTTCGTATTCTTGGCCCTCTCCATCACCAGCTCGGCCTCATACTTGTGGCAATCTATCTTCAAACGATCAATTTCTTGATCCTTCACCTTCAACTGTCTGTGCAGCTCTGCATTTTCTTCATTAACATCAAGAACCATTTTCTCCAGCTCCTGCACAGCACCAATGGCCTCATCAGGACCATAATCTTCACTGTCCTCTGACTGCTCCTGCTTTACCTGCATTGGCCTTTTGGAGGCTCTGCTTTCTTGGAAGAAGTCACAGTTTTTGAGCACATTAATTCCAAACCTTTGATGGATGGTTGGCTTCTTCCCTGCTTCTAAAGGCACTCCAAAATGCTCAAGAATCTGATGGATGATGTAAGAATGCACAAGAGAATGTGGCTTCTGATCAGTATCACAGATTCTCTTAATGTGCCTAATAATAAGCCCAGGCAAATTAATTTTCACCCCTCTATCCATCAGATCCATATATGTCAGGTCAAGAGCACTAGCCTCACAATTTCTTTCTCCCCTAGGTAGAAGAAACCTATGCACAAATTCAAACAACAGCTGATGTGCAGGCTCCATCTCCTTCTTCTCAACCTTCCTCTCCTTCCTCAATCTGGGTTTCCCTGAAAAATTTCTCACAACATCTAAGGGAGTAACTCTATCTGTCCTCTTAGGCCATTTTAGCTTGACATACCTGCAGTAACCTTCAGCAGGTACATCCAGAATCACTCCCAATTCAGGTCTCCCAAATTCAATCTCCACTCCTTTCACAGTGGTAAACACCCTCCTGGCTACCACCCTGCAATTTGTATAGAACTCTCTAACTTCATCCACAAACAGCTTCCTGTCGTTGTTGGCAAACAAGCTCAGCCAACCCTGATCTCCTATCATTCTCAACAAGGATTTCATATGAAACTCCTTTTCATCATACAGAATGCTGCCTGGCAGCACCTGATGTTTAGAGAAGAAGGCTTCCCTATCCACTTCTTTTCTTTTCTTCTTACTCTCCACCTCACTGTCAGTGTCAGAATCACTAGGTTCCACATAGCTCCCAGCCTCACTTTCCTGCTCTTCCTCACCAGCTCTCTTCTCCTCTTCTTCTTTCTTCTTCTCTTCTTCCCTTACTTTCACATTTGTTACTGTCCTTCCCAGCTTTTCAACCTTCTCCATCTGCAATTTTAATGCAGACCTAGTACCAACTCTCCTGACAACAGGCTCACTAGCCTCTTTGTCACCTCCTTCTTCACTATCTTCATCTACCAATCTAGTTTTCAACACAGGCTTACCATCTCTTACCAACCTTCTTCTTTTTTCAGGCTCTACTCTATTCTCTTTTACAAACACCACCTCATCTTCTTCTTCCTCACCAGTCATCTTCTCATCCTCTGCCCCAAATTTCCTTTTTCTTTTTAATTTTTCTACTTCCTTGTCACTCTCTTGCTTCTCTACAACAACTTTCTTGTTTCTTTCCTCATCAGATTCTGTCCAGCTAAACTCTGCATCATCAACCCCAGTAGGTTTTGGACAAGCAACAGGCTCTTGTCCCAAACCCTCTGAAGCTTCAGCAGTAGCAGGTCCACCACACTCCGGACCTTTAGGCACAGAATCCTCCACACACTCGACAATTCCACTTACATCTTTACTTGACTCAACTGCATCTTTTCTCAGAGTTTCAACATTATCTGGTTCTCTAAACTGTTCTTCGATTCTTTCTACTACATTTAACTTGTCTCCAGACTCACCACCTACAGAGCCCTGCACATCCTCCCTAAGTTCATTCTTTTCACTATCTTATTCCCCCTCACATGAATTCCCCCTATCTATTTTGTCTCTTTGCTCATCACCCATTATTTTATCTAGTTCAGCGACTAGGGTTTCAGATTCTACAATACCAGGACTGGTTATATTGACTGAACCAACAGGTGTAGATGAAATAGGGTCCGGAATTACCTCATGCAATGATTGAGATGAACTTTGTGTAGTGGGTGTCGAGAGAACAGCTCTTGACCTTAACTTCTTTGCAAGTTTCTTGTCCCCCTTTTTGATAAATTTGATGCGAGCCCTTGCGATTCTTTCCGCTAGAGTGGATGGAGGTGGTCTTTCAGACATCTTGAAGAATTTTGTAAAAGCTTTCTAAGTTTGTTGAAAGGTTTACTGTTTTAGGGCTTGAGAGAATTTTGATGTTCAAACGGAAGAGTTGGGTGAGTTGTGAGAGATTGAAGGAGAGTTGTGGAAAGAGAAGGGTTTTGTGATGTGACAATATCTAGGGAAGGCAAGAAGTAATGAGTATAATGAAAGGCAGCTTTTTGAACTTTTTGAGGACCGGGAGAAGTTAAGAGATTTGACGGTTATGAACTTATTTTAAATAAGCCCTTTTCAAGAAGTAGGGTCCAAGCAATTTAAAAGGAGTTCTATCCTAAAAAGGAATGTGTTCCTATAATTTTGGACAGTTATAAGAATATGGAAAATCTCCCATGATGCACGTATAATAGACAATTTTTAGTTTCAGTTGTGAACACTAACAAACAGAGTAGGTTGACTGTACCTGGACTCGATTCCTCATGTTCAGACTGGTTCCTTCTCAGTACATAGTAGGTTCTTCATGGGATCACATTATTTGTACCTAGTGCTCAGAACAACTAAACGAGTGTACTTATTCAAGTACAGAGTTAGCCCAGATAGTAATGACAAGTTTCTAACAGACACATTTACTACTAAACTAGCCAGTCACAAGGGGATTACCTGCTGGGTCATCTGTGTATTTTGGTCATCCCTAACTCCAACCTGTTCCTCTCGAACTGTACCTTGTTCAAAGCTTTGGTAAATATGTCAGCAATTTGATCTTCAGTCCTGCATGAATTCATAGTGATTAGACCCTTTTCCACATTGTCCCTAAGGAAATGATGTCTAATATCAATGTGCTTTGTCCTTTTATGTTGAACTGGGTTCTTGGCAATATTTACAGCACTCGTATTGTCACAGAAGATTGGCACAGCCCCACACTTGATACCAAAATCCTCCAGTTGTTGCTTGATCCAAAGCAATTGTGAACAGCATGAAGCAGCTGCCACATACTCAGCTTCAGCAGTTGATAAGGCAACTGAGTTTTGTTTCTTCGTAGCCCATGATACCAAGCAAGGACCTAGAAAATGTGCCATTCCTGAAGTGCTTTTCCTGTCCACCAAATGACCTGCATAATCTGCATCAGCAAAACCAATTAGTTCAAAAGTTCCTCCTCTGGGATACCAAAGGCATAAATCCTGAGTCCCCTTCAAGTATCTCAGGATTCTCTTCACAGTTGTTAGGTGTGATTCCTTGGGTTTTGACTGAAATCTGGCACACAGTCCTACACTGTATACTATGTCAGGTCGACTTGCTGTGAGATAAAGAAGTGAGCCAATGATTCCTCTATACTTTGTCTCATTTGTCGAAGGACCAAGTTCATCCATATCCAGCTTTGTTCCAGGAGCAATAGGGGTAGTCATCTCCTTTGCTCCTTCCATGTTAAATTTCTTCAACAATTCCTTGACATATTTTTGCTGGTGAATCATAGTTCCTTCAGGTGTCTGCTTTATCTGTAGTCCAAGGAAGAAATTCGATTCACCCATCATGCTCATCTCAAACTCACTTCCCATCAGGTCAGCAAATCCTTTGCTCAACTCCTCATCAGTAGCTCCAAAAATGATATCATCGACATACACTTGAACTACCAGTAAATCCTTTCCTTTCTTCTTGAGAAATAGTGTGTTGTCAATTTTTCCTCTTGAAAAGCCATTTTTCATCAAGAAGCCTGAGAGTCTTTCATACCAGGCTCTAGGAGCTTGCTTCAAGCCATACAAGGCCTTGTCCAGTTTGTACACATGATCAGGGAATTCATTGCTCACAAAACCTGGAGGCTGCACAACATAAACTTCTTCATTCAGGTAGCCATTCAAGAAGGCGCTCTTTACATCCATCTGGTACAGTGTGAATTCCATGTATGTAGCAAAAGCAATCAGCATTCTAATGGCTTCCATTCGTGCAACTGGTCCAAAGGTTTCATCATAGTCTATTCCTTCTTCCTGACTGTACTCTTGGACAACCAACCTTGCCTTGTTTCTCGTAACTATGCCATGTTCATCCAGCTTATTTCTGAACACCCATTTAGTTCCAATTATGGATCTGTCCTTTGGCTTAGGAACCAGGTGCCACACCTTGCTTCTTTCAAATTGATGAAGTTCCTCCTGCATAGCCATAATCCAGTCTGGATCCTCTAGAGCTTCCTTTACATTCTTTGGTTCCAAGGTTGAGAGGAAGGCAAAGAATGCACAGAAGTTCTTTAATGCTGACCTGGTCATAATTCCTGTATCCAGTTCAGATAGTACGTTCTCCAAAGGGTGAGAACTTTGATGTTTCCATGGCTTGATCTGAATCTGATTAGAAGAGCCTGCAGCATCATCTTGGGTAGATTCTTCTTGACTTTCTTGATCTTCAGCTTCATCAGAAGTTCCCCCTGTCAGGTTGACTCCTTCATCTGATGTAACTATATTCTCCTTTTCATCTGAGTCTTCCAGTTCATCTTTGCTTTCTTCTCCCCTTAAGCCAATCACTTGATCATCTGCATCAGTTTCTCCTATTTCCTTATCTGATTCATCAAACACAACATGCATACTTTCTTCCACTACTTGTGTTCTTCTGTTGAGTACCTTGTATGCCTTACTTTGAGTAGAATATCCCAAGAATATTGCCTCATCACTCCTAGCATCAAACTTTCCCAAAGGTTCCTTGCCATTATTGTGAACAAAGCATTTGCAACCAAAAGGCCTTAGGTGAGCAATACTTGGCTTTCTACCTCTGAGTAGCTCATATGGAGTTTTGTCAAGGATTGCTCTGATGGAACACCTATTCAGCAAGTAACATGCAGTGTTTACAGCTTCAGCCCAGAAGTTTCTTGCTAGTCCACTTGATAGTAACATGGTTCTAGCCATATCCTCCAATGACCTGTTCTTCCTCTCGACCACCCCGTTTTGTTGGGGAGTTCTTGGTGCAGAAAAGTTGTGATCTATGTTGTTCCTTGCACAGTACTCAGAAAATTTTGAGTTTTCAAACTCAGTTCCATGATCAGATCGAATACTGATGAGTTCAAGACTTAGCCTTTTCTGAACCACACCAGCCCAGTCTTTAAAACTCTCAAAAGCTTCATCCTTAGAGGCCAAGAACAAGGTCCATGTATACCTTGAGTAGTCGTCAACAATAACGAACACAAACCTCTTACCTCCTCTGCTCTTGACCCTCATAGGTCCACACAAATCCATATGTACCAGCTCCAGTGGCTTTAATGTACTGACCACTTTCTTTGATTTGAACGACGTTCTCACATGCTTTCCCTTTACACAGGCATCACACATTTTTATGTTTTCAAACTTCTTGCTTGGCAATCCACGAACCAGCTCCTTCGAGGCCAGCTTGTTCAATTGAGTAAGACTTGCATGACCCAGTCTTTTATGCCACAGCTGAGAGTCACTTTCTTGCACATTCAAGCATGTCAGATTGTTTTCAGGTAAGGACTTCAGTGACGCCTTGTACTCATTGTTCACCCTTTTTCCTTCCATCACCATTTCTCCACTCTGTAGGTTCTTCACGATGCACCCTACAGATGAGAAGCTCACTTCATTTCCTCTGTCACATAGTTGAGAGATGCTTAGTAAATTGTGTCTAAGACCATCCACACAATAAACATTTTCAATTGCATGCTCCAGAGATCTCCCAATCTTCCCAATGCCTACTATCTGACCACTTTTTCCTCCTCCGAAGGCCACACTGCCTCCTTGAAATGCTGCGAGTGAGAGAAAATTTCTTCTATCTCCTGTCATGTGCCTAGAACAACCGCTATCAAGAATCCAGCTTGAGTTGTTCTCCCTCACTCCAGCCTGCAAAACAAATTAGAGGTTAGCCTTAGGAACCCAGACAAGCTTGGGTCCCTTCTTATGAGAGAATGGATAAATCAGATCTTGTTTGGCCCATTTGGGTAAAACACATTTTTTATTTTTTTCTTTTGCCTTGCTAATGTTAACACACCTTTGTTTAGTATGACCAGTTTCACCACAAAATGTGCATAACATGTTACAAGGTAATCCCACATATTTGCTTTTGGGATTATATGGAGGCAAGGGCTTCTTGAATCCTAATCCATGTTTTCCTTTGTTTTGATTTTCAAGAACCCAATTTATTGCCTCAGAAGATTTATTCCATTTTATCAGTCTGGTAAGCTCAAGTTTTGAGTTTTCAACCTTTTAATTTAAAATCCTGTTTTTTTCAATTTCTTGATACAAGATTTCATTGGCTCTTTTCAACTCATCTTCCAGAAAGGTTTGAACTTCACTCATAACTTGCTTACCATTCTTACTCTCTCTTAACTGATTACATTCCAATTCAAGCTCAGTGATCTTGGAGTTTGACACAAGAGTCTGTCCTTTCAAGATGGCATTGGTTTCTTCAAGTTCAATGTTTTGTTCTAGGAGACTCTTGTGCTTAGTTCTAAGATCACTCGGTTCTTCAGTTAGTTTATCTTTTTCAAGCTTTTCTTTTTCATATCCTTCAATCAAGGTGGCTGTGATTAGGATTAAATTTTCAGAAGAGTATGTATGTAAAGTTTCTTTTAAATCAGATAGACATACCTCTGCTGAACGGCCAGCTTCCTCTCCATCAGTTGCCATGAGAGCAGAGTCCTTCTTGGTGTTGTCAGCTATGTACAACTCCTTCAGTTTCTTCCATATCTCTTTGGCTGATTTACACTCCAGTATCCGTCCAAGCACATCATCTATAAGTCCTCTTCTTAGATAACCCTCAGCCTTGGAGTTTGCTTGTAGCCAGTCCAGATCTTGAGGATCTAGTTCTTCCACTTTCTTGGGTACCAGGACTCCATTTGCTGCTCTTTTCACTGGAACATGAGGTCCTCTTTTCACAATTAGCCACAGACTGTAATCAGTTGCCTGCAAGAAATTTTTCATCTGTTTCTTCCAGTAATTGTAATGAGTCTCATTGAACATTGGTGGCTTTGATGGATCTCTTCCCCATCTGATTTCTCGAGGATTTTCTTCATCAGAACTAACGACTGTCATCCCTGCTAGTGCTAGTGGTGAGTCATCATCAGCTTCCTTCTCGTGATCAGACTCACTATCAGTTGGTCCCCATGTGGCATAGAAGGCTTCCTTCATTTTCCTTCGTTCTGCTCTAAAGTTTGGAGGCCGTCTTGACCTTTTCTTGTCTGCATCAAAATCCTTTGTGGTTTCCCTTTCCTTTTCCTTAGCGGCTCTGTTCTTCATCCATTCTATTTCCCACATCGGGCAATCCATGACAGCATGATCCTTCTTGAAGCATTTGAAGCATCCAGAATAGTCAGGACTATCAACTATGTTCTTCCTGCTAGAGCTCTCCTTGTTCCCTCGTTTAAATCCTTTAAACCTACCCAGATTGAGTTTTTGTCTTAGAGCACTTACCATCGCAGCTTCCACTGATTGAAGATCAACATATTCATCAGCTTCTTCTGTTGCTTCCAGTGTAAGGGTCTTTTCCTTCTTTGCTGCAGGTTTAGCCTTTGAGTCTTTCATCATCTCATGCGTCTTCAGACTTCCAACCAGTTCTTCAAGCTTAATGGATTTCAAGGGTTTTGATTCAATAATGGCTGTCATTTTTGGTTCCCAAGCTTCAGGCAACACATTCAGGATTTTGTCAACCATCTCTACTTCAGGTAATTCCATTTCCAACGATCTCATTTCGTTTGTGATCATGGTCAGTCTGGTCATCATATCCTGAATCGACTCCTTCTCACCCATAGTAAACAACTCAAATTGTCTCTTCAACATTCTTCTTTTTGAGTCTTTTACTTCTGTGGTTCCTTCGTGTGCAACATGCAAGGCATCCCATATTTCCTTAGCCGTCTTATATGATGATACTCGATTGAACTCTTCTGGACCAAGACCACATATGACCAACCGCTTGGCCTTGTGGTTCTTTTCGATCATCTTATAATCCGTCTCATCAAACTCTTCTTTCAGCTTGGGTTCTTTTGTGGCAGTGGTTCCTTCACCAACTATTTTGGTGGGAATCAGATTTCCTTCAGAGACTATCAACCAGAGTTGATAATCTTCAGCACATATGTAATTCTCCATCCTATTCTTCCACCATGCGTAGTATTGCCCATTAAACTGTGGAGGCCTCAGAACCGACTGTCCTTCAGTAATAGTAGGCGGTGCACTCATTCTGATCCTTCTCAAGGTGTTAGCCTTACAAGAGAAGACCTGCTCTGATACCACTTGTTGTACTTTATGCACCTCCTAGAGACACTAGAAGGGAGGGGTTGAATAGTGTCCTCCGATTTTCGTTGCAAGAACCTTGTTCTTCTGTAGTAGAACAGGGTTCTTCAGTTCTATTTTATGCAGCCTTCTACTTTAGAACACACTTCAAGACATACACCAAGGACACGAGGATTTTACGTGGAAAACTCCTTGCTCAAGGGAGAAAAACCACGACCCACACTCTGGGATTTTGAAACTGAATCCACTAACACAAGAGCAACGTTTTAGATTACAAACTCTGTAACCAAGGGGCTACGCTCTAGACCCTAATCACTAATCAAAGCTACACTCTAGCTTTTCTAGTAATCACAAAATAGTTCACCTAATACATATGCTTCTAAGATAAGCAAATAGGTAAAAACAATGAAAGGTCAATACGATGACAACTTACAACTCGATGAACCTAGACAATAGAATCTAGACTCAATAACAGTGCATGCAACTAAGTTGTCTTCTTCAGTTTTCTCACGTAGACAGTTTGCAGATCGCCTTTGTATGCTCTCAACTCTCTATATGTGAATAACTAATTTCGGCTGTCTCTTCTACTTGCTTTTATACGAGTCTTGCAACCCTAATTGAGTCCTACTGGGAATCCTCTTAATTATGGTAAGTTGAGATTCGCAGTAACTCTTTTCCATGTTGAAGTCTAACTCTTGTCCACACTTCAAAGACACAGCCTGGACACCGCCTCTTTTAGTCTGACTAGGATACATAACCAACCACGCGCCGCTACTCCTAGTTCCACAGGGATTTGCAACCCGTAATCTTTTCGATCAAGCGTGCCCTTCATTTCAAGGACTTAGTTCTTCGCACGAACCTCAGTGTCCTTCCTGTTTGTCATGCTTCAAAACCAGCTCTCAACAATAGTCATTGAATCTAAAGAAGAAATATACAATTAGTAATTCCTTATATTGGTTAAATCTAATTTTATTTTGGCTAATATGATGCAGCTCCAACCAAGTATGATACAAATTTTCCCCGGAAAAAAGAGAAAATATACCGTTGAATCAAATAGTCATTGCAATTTGCATCCAAAGAAGAAACTTTAAAAATATATAGTTAATTAAATTCATTATTTATCAAGATGACGCAAGAAGAAATACAAAAAAAAAAAAAAAAAAAAAAAAAAAAAAAAGGTAGTCCATGGTCTATGACTAAGCACAGTAAGCAGTGGTGAACGAATGAAAAGTACACTTTTTAGGAACTGTTTTTTTCACTCTCACGCGCCTAAAAGAGAGTGTATCCACGTTCTTTGCCACGTAGTCTAAGGAGTAATTAAGACTATTTATAAATAACCCTTGCCAAGTTAAGGGGGTTTAATTTTAGGCATTCTGCCTTTATATTACGATACTCTAATCAATATTTATAGGTACACATGTAGTAAACAAAGGGCTTATGCATGGATTTGTATTTTAATCCTTTCGGAGTACTTGGGGATAAGTACATTATAAGAAGTAATTATATCATGGAGAGCACTGCTAAAGCTACGAGTAGTAGTTGGAGAGCTGGATACTAATAACATGGAGAGGTTTGAGAGTTCCCTAATAAAAAAAGATATCTACATTGTGATTAACCGTATTATTAATTATTAGTGTGTCTTTTAATAGTTGTACGTTACCAAGTGACATATAAGTGTGTAAAACATGGTATAAAATAATGGTTCTTATCTTAACCCTTTTTAAGCTGTCAAAGCAATCGGTAATATACTTACACAAATTATAATAAAGATTAAGAAAATAAGAGCACATACCATACTGGGAATTTAAAATTTGGTCGGCATTGGTATATTGCTCTACTTACCTTTGTGCCATTAAGTGATACGATGAAAGAGCCAACTTTTATGCAGATGCTTTTGCTTTTTTGTTTCTTTAAACTTCAAAACTATTGAGATTGGTGAAAGTGAAAGTTGAAACCCATCTCAATAGTGAATCACTTTTTATTATAGCATAGTAGGTCCATGTTTAGAAATACAGTCAAATCTCGTTATAACAGTCTATTCATCATAACAATATTTAAATATAATGATTCTATTTTTACAAGAACTAACTGATTCTATTTTTACAAGAACTAACTATTAATATTATATTTTATTTCTTTATAACAGTATTCTATCGATAAGAATAGTGAGATTATAGAAATATACTCTCATAAAATAGCCTCTCTATAAAATTCATACTCAAATATTGTGCAATAATACTATATAAGATATATATTAGTAGAAAATATATAATGTGCTGAGATAGAGGAGTCAACTCTTAAGCTCTTAAACAACCTTCAAGGACAAGCTATTGAATATCCTTTTGCAGAAAGTTTAGAGAAAAATCATTGCAAATTCAAGGGTATTCTTACGTCAAATCTGAATATTTTTGAATTTTTGATTAATTTTAACTACATATATGCATATGTTCCTTAGATTTAATTCTTTGTCAGTAGGTACAATTAGTTATAAATTTATTGATATTGTACTAGTCTTTTTCATTTTTAATTAATGAAATACGAAAATTTATTGTTAAATTTAATAAATATTTTATTTTCGTTTATAACATAAAATAGTACTAAAAAAATAACTTTTTTGTATACTTTTTTTATGCCAACTTACTTAGATATAAATATCAAATGCCAATATATATACATATATAATAGCACCTCACTATAGCAACCATAAAATTTTCGGACTGATACCACTATAACGAGATTTGACGGTATAAGTTTAGACTCTTGGCCTCTAATATTCTTGCACGTTTGGCATTATGATATTGGGGATCTTCATATAAGCCAAACACGGGATATGTTTACAAAACTATTACACTAGGGCAATTGGTTTGCATTTTTGCCTCCATAACAATGTTTAGCAAAAATGACATTCCTTTGGTTTAATATAAAAACTTCAGACGCAAATACCCCTGTTAATTTTATAAATGACATATCGTATCCCTACTCCCTTCCTCCGTAAGTACTATGTAAGACAATACTTGCCCTCATTCCTTCCCCATTCTCCTAGTTAATGTCTTGAAGTATTGCCTATAGCAACACTTGCTCAATGTAGCCTAGGCATCACTTTCTTTTGACCCTCTTGCCTAAACAGCACTTATCCTTGACCTTTTCTCATATTTTTCCGACTCACTTGAAGTGTCGTCTACGGAACGAAGCGAAAGCTATTTTATTAAAACCATCTTAAATAGGGATAAACTTAAGAACCAGTCAATTTTAGAGACATCGGGTGACATTTTTCGCCAAAAACCATGACAAAGATTCCAAGTTGGTAAATTGCAGGCGTAGAGAGAGAGAATGCAAATTGACCAGCATGAAATTCTTTGTTTCATTGGAAAAATTAACTTTATCTGAAAGTGAATTAAGTGGGTTTTTTTTCCTAATTATCTACTTAATTTTTTTTTAAAATGCAGAAATAGGACACCATAAGGGGGTCTTGACTCTTGATAAGGCAATGCTCAATAAATCTTTGAAAAAATGACCCTTTGTAGCCCATTGGGCATACGTTCTAGGTGCAATATGTGCATAGTAAGTATTTTCTATGAGGTAGAAGTTTACGATCTTTTAAGAAGTTATAACCAATGAATATAAGATTTTGTATTTCAAGAAGTTCACGATATTTCAAGAAGTTACAACCACGATATTTTCAATTGTATTTACTTGTGACAAATAACAATATAGTAATATATGCAACTTTTGCATATGTGGTAAAATTTGATACAGGGCAAAACCGTGGCCAATTGAGCAGGCTCATTAACTCTGAATTATTAAAATATCTTGAATTCTTTTCTCATAGGCAAAATTAATTAATGTCCACAACTCAAAACGTCCTTTATGGAGAATTTTGAAGAATTTTTGCACAAAGCTAAAAGTTCAAGACCTCCTTTATGTAGGTCATTCTTGCAAATCACCCCAAAAATTATGAACTTTCTTCAAAAGACGTGTGATTGGTTTTGGACAAAGTAATTTATGCCTTAATAATTGAGAATATCATCTAGTCATTGGTAGTCAAAGGTAAGAATTACACTTAGCTTGAATTATCATCAACCAATCATTTCTCGTATTATTCTAAACAATTTTTCTTGTATTAGTACACTTTTTTGGGTAATTTCAATTCTGTAGGATAACTCAATCCACCATCTACTAAAACATTATTTTGCTTCATGTTCTTTAAATATGTTTTCAAGTTTATTTACTACTGATGGTCCCCGAAAGTAAAGCCTAAGATGCTTTACTTAAATTTTAGCACATTTTACATAAGCTATCGTCACGATTTGTCAATTTCTTTATTTGCTAGTACTTGTTACATGAATAGGGAATTATTATGACAAGATCTTATGAATATTTATGATGAGCACAAAGGACCATGGTTAGTAAGTGAAGACTTTAATCAAGCCCTAAATCAGGAAGATAAGTGGAGTGGGAGGCCCTTAAATTCGAAAAATGCCTCTAATTTTTGTAATTGTTTAAATTATTGTAATTTAACAGATTTAGGATTTAAAGGTCCAAAATATACGTGGTCGAACCATAGGCATAAGAAAGATCTTATCTTGGAACGACTGGATAGATGCTTAGCAAACTTTGAATGGATCACTTTTTTTAAGGATGCTCATGTTATTCATTTACCTAAAACCTACTCAGATCATAATCCAATGCTTATTAGACTTAATAAACAATCTAGCTACAATCATAAAAAACCTTTTCGTCTTGAGTCCATGTGGCTATCGCACCCTACATTTAGAAATCTAGTTAGTGATGCATGGCAGGATGGACAGTTGGATGAAGCTATAAAAATTTTTCAGGAAAATGCTACTGTTTGGAATAAGGAAATGTTTGGCAATATTTTCAAAAAGAAATCTACTACACTTGCTAGACTTAATGGGATCCAATTTTCTCCTAAGTATGGTACTAGTGTTTTTCTTTAGAATTTAGAAAAGGATCTCATTCTAGAATATAATGCTATTTTAAAGCAAGAAGAGGAATTTTGGAAACTAAAGTCTCGAATTGATTGGCTGAATTTTGGGGACGCGAACACAAAATTTTATCATGTGACTACCCTATATCGTAGAAGAAAAAATCGTATCACTCATTTTCAAGATGACCATGGTACATTAATTTTTGAACCTAATGAGATATTACGTCATGTTGCATCTTACTTTGAATGTCTATACCAATCAAATCATAATTTTAGTAAGATTAAACCTATGGATGAGAATGCTTTATGGTACAACAGTGTAGATCTTAGTATATTAGACAGGCCGCTTCTCAATTGTGAGATCACAAATGCACTATATTCTTTCAAACCTCACAAAGCACCTGGACCAGATGGTCTGCACCCTATGTTTTTTCAGAAACACTGGAAAATTGTTGGGAGTTCTGTGATCAATGTTTGTCAGCATATCTTTCAAACTGGTGAAATGCCTGAGAATTTAAACTCCACTTATATTTGCCTAATTCCTAAAATTAAGAATGCTGTGAATTTGAAAAATTTTAGGCCTATTGGGTCATGTAACACTGTTTACAAAATTGTGACTATAATCATAGCTAATAGGATTAAACCTTACTTAGATAAATTGATCAATCCTTGTCAAGCTAGTTTTATTAAAAATAGACGAGCCTCTGACAACACTATTATTATTCAAGAGATTATAAATAAATTTTGCAATATGAAGGGGTATAAGAGTGAGATGATCATCAAAGTTGATTTAGAGAAAGCTTCTGACAAAATTGAATGGTCATTTATTCGTACTATGTTAGTATTCTTTAAATTTCCTCCCAAGATCACAAAATTAATCCTCTCTTGCATTATTAATTCTACAATTTATATTCTTGTTAATGGCTTTAAAAAAAAAAATATTTTCTTCCCTCGAGGGGCATAAGGCAGGGTGACTCTATGTCCCCGTACATTTTTATTTTATGTTTAGAACTCCTATCATTTTATATTAATCAACAAGTAGATAGAAACTTATGGGATCCTATAAAACTATCTCCTAGAGGACCTAAAATTTCCCATCTATTTTTTGCCGATGATCTAACATTCATTGCCAAGGCCAATGAAAAATCTGCTTTTAATATTAAGGCTGCGATCGACCTATTTTGTGAGGTGTCAGGGGAAAGTATTAGTAAGGATAAATCTAAAGTTATTTTCTCAAGGAACATTGAACCATCCTTAGCTAGTCATATAGGTAACATTCTCTCACTTAAAAGGAGTAGTAACTTTGGGAAGTACTTAGGTTTTCCAATTCTAGGACATAAGTCTAGACATTGCAATTATAATTTTATTTTAGATAATCTTTTCACTAAGCTTTCTAGCTGGAAGATTAATTTTTTTAAATCTAGCAGGGAGAGCAACTCTTGTCAAGTCGACTCTCAATGCCCTTCCTAATCACATAATGCAATTCCATGCCCTTCCTAGTAAAACTCTAGATTGCATCGATAGGGTCCAAAGGAATTTTCTATGGGGCACTACAGACACTAAGAAAAAATTGCACCTAGTATCATGGCAAGTAGTTACAAAACCTAGGCATTTGGGGGGCCTTTCGATCATCAAAGCTAAAACAAAGAATAATGCCATGCTTACATCCCTAGCATGGCGCCTGTTGACGAACCCTAATGTCCTATGGGCTAAGATTCTTAGCAATAAATACATATATAGACCTAGTGCTAAGTCTGCTTCTTTTATCTGGAAAGGCATAAGAAATACTTTGCCTATTTATTATAATAACACACAATGGATATTAGGGAATGGCAATACGACTTCCTTGTGGGACCATAAATGGCTATCCAATAAGGAAAATCTTAGAAGCCTTCTGCATGGCCTTTTAACGTATGAGGACACTATTAAGAGGGTTTGTGACATTGTGCATGAGAATCAATGGGATTTGTCTAAGCTTGGATTTGAGTTCTCCAATGATATTAAAGCTATGATTAATCACACCTCCTTACCTATGGAAAATCTAGACTATCCTATTTGGGCGCTTTCTAATAATGGCACTTTTCTTATGAAATCAATTTATGAGCAAATAGAGTCTAGTTCCAACCCTAGTGGGGACTTCATGTGGATTTGAAAAGTAGATGTGCCCAATAAAATTAAATATTTTATTTGGCAATGTCAACATAATAGATTACCTACTAGGTACTATCTAAATAAAATCGGCATGAATATTGATCCTATGCGCAGTGTTTGTAAAACTTCAACTGAATCTTTATTTCATATTTTTATTTACTGCCCTATAGCTAAGGCATTCTGGGGTAGCAGGATTAATTATAATGACCTTGATTGCAACAATTGGCTGCAGCTTCTTAGAAACATCCCCTATTATCCTTATCATAAGTTCTATAATTGGCTTGATTTTCTATTTTACGCTTTATGGAATTTATGGCTTAATAGGAATAATAATAATATAAACAACTTAAGCTTGTCTCTCACCTATGGTTCTATTCATGATAAGATCTTAGAATATAAACTGTTAACCAGTTCAAACTCTAGGAAAGACACAAGTAGAGCTATTAAGGTATGTTGGTCTCCTCCTAAGCATAATGTCATAAAACTAAATTGTGATGGTTCTTATAAGACTGCCAATAATTCTGCTAGTATAGGTGGAGTCTTTAGGAACGCAAAAGGTGAATGGCTACTAGGATATACTAGAATTGTTCATGCTCATAGCCATACTCACGCAGAATTATTAGGGCTTCTTCAGGGTTTAAATTTAGCTCAGGATCAAAACTATGTCTCATTGGATATTGAGACAGACTCAACGGAGGTTATCAATTTGTTAGAAAATCCAACCCCCACTTACCTATCCATTGTTAATGAATGCAGATTCTTGATGATGAAGCTGGGAATGCTGCTAATCAGGCATAACTTTCGCCAAGGAAATAGAGTTGCTGACAAGCTCGCACAAGGAGCTCCCTCACTGTCCAAATCACTTTCAACTATCCATCATGCTATGCCACCCATATTTGTTCACCAAGCTTTGGAGGATGATAGGAATGGCACTAATTTTGTTATCACTATGAGCCTGTTTGGGTGGGCTTATAAGCAGCTTATTTTAAGTGGCTTATAAGTCAAAAAGTGACTTAAAAACTACTTTTTGAGAAGTTAGGGTTTCCTAACTTCTCAAAATGTGGCTTTTAAGCCACTTATGGCTTATAAGCCCATAAATTTTTAAGTTACCAAACATATATTAATGGACTTATAAGCTTATAAGCCACTTTTAAGCTCACGCAAACGGGCTCTATATCGGCTAGTACATGTTCTATGCTATCTAAATTAGGAAACTTGTGTGCTTTACAAGCACTTTCTTTGTTTTGTACTAATCCTAAGCACGCGATGGACACCCATGGAACTCGTGTGAGTAGGCTATGTAATCCCCCGTGACTTTATTATTAATATATGTTAGTGTAACGACCCGTTATTTTATCAATTTTATTTATTTATTTTAGTTATTATTCCCTTAGTTATGGTACTTTTGTATTAATTGTTATGGTTAAAGATATAATTAGAGATAATTATTGGACCAATTAGACACTTTCTTATACTAGCTGGGTTCATATAATTTAATAAATATTGAATGTGGAGTAGTAGAGTAGACATGTACGGAAACTGCTGGTGTCAAATTATAACTACAGAATATGATACCATGTTTTGAGAGTAGAACTACTTAAGAAAAAATAGGGTTTCGTGCGGCAATTTCAAGCAGTGAAAGAGTTGTTCCGTTCTAAAGCAAGCAGAGGTGTTGGAACATTGCAAATTGTGTTTAAGCAAGGTCTTTGTTAGAAAACTCACTGGTACCACTCTTCCCTAAATTTGTATCATTATTATATTAAAAGTGTCACTTTCTTTATCATTATTTCATAGTGGGAGGGGGGACATCATGATTATTCAATGATTGATTAGAAACTAGGAATAGACATAAGTAATGTTTCCATGTTTCGGCCTTTATAGATTTAGATGCTTCCGTTTTATGTTTTTTTTTTCTATTATTTTTATATTAGTTAAAACAATGATTAGGTAATGATGACTATTTAGTGGTAATGTATCTCAAATGCCAACTAGTGTTTCTTCTTACGCGTGAAAGCGTGGAGGAATGTACTGGTTGTGTCTTTGAAAGATGAAGTTATTGTTTCCATTAGTTTTATATTAATTTATTAGGTAATGAAACAAATTGATTAGGAAGTAAGAAAGCAAGTGAATTCAATACCATTGCAGAAAGCTGGAGATGTGATCCATATTGGGTAAGTCGTGACATAGTGACTACTATTTTAGTATTGAATGGATATACTGTGTTGATTTTAATAACGGTTTATTCCCTTAATAGTGAAAAAAAAGCTATTACCTTATGGTGGTATATATTTGGTTGGGATTGGGAATATGAAATTCAGAACTTGGAAGGCCTAAAGCACTAATCTCTATTCTTAATATTATATGAATCAAGGCACAAAAATAAGTTAATACCAGGTCGATATGGCTCATGTTGAGCTTATAGATTTAAAAGAGCAGTTCCAGGATTACTTACTAAGGGATTTATAAGACCCAGTGTTTCACCTTAGGGAGCTCTAGTATTATTTGGAAAAAAAATGGCTTGATGCGAATGTGTACTGATTATAGGCAATCGAACAGGGTTACGATTAAGAATAAGTATTTGCTGCCTCATATTGATGACTTATTTGATCAATTGCAGAGAAGCCAAATTATTTTCTAAGATTGACCTAAGATCTGGGCATCATAAGTTGAATTGAGTGTTCAGGCCTTGGATTTAACGGGTCGTTACAGTTAGCTTCTTGTTTCGACCAAAAAAAAACCTTTCTTCAACTTTAAATGCTTTAACGACAAAGAATTATTTATGCATTCAAGTGTTTTGTAAGGTAGTACGTACTTACTAATAAATCTCGTGATAAAGATTAAGAAACTAGTAACGAGATAAAAAGATTAATAATATAGAATTTAATTAATATACACCGACAGTGTAAACTTTTTTTTACACCATCGACTAATTTAAAGCCTACTACAATCAACTTTTCAATTTTTCTTGCTTGTTTCACTAATATTTAACCTAAAGTACAAACTATATGCTAGTTTTTATCCTTATGATTCTTGAAGGTCAATTCTTCGATCATGACTTAATCATAGATTAATTTTTTAAATTAGATTAGCTATTTAAAAGAAATATTAGGCTTGAAAATATCAAAACCAGCAA
Source organism: Petunia x hybrida (assembly GCA_037355625.1). NCBI lineage: Eukaryota > Viridiplantae > Streptophyta > Magnoliopsida > Solanales > Solanaceae > Petunia > Petunia x hybrida. The sequence goes on from JBBBVM010000780.1 coordinate 70,707, forward strand.
GAAAATTGGGAAATTTGATTGTAATAGTGATACGAAAATTAAAGACACAAAATTAAAAGAACAAGAAATTAAAGCAAGACCCAATTGATTAGAGAAAGATTAAGGAAGTAAATTAGGAAAAATAGCCTAATCATCCCCCTTAATGACCTAAACAATAGAACCTATACTAATTGATCCTCAATTAGTTAAAAGCTAATTGCAAATCAAGGATGTTTAATGTGCTTAAGCAAACAAGCTTAGCCAAATTCCTCACTTTGTCAAATGTCATCAAAAACTAAGTAAGCTAATGACAATATTAGTTTATATAGTGTGGCACACTTGCCTTAATTACCCCTTAACAATGGGCCTTCAAGTCATTAGCTGAAAATGGGCTTTCTGATCCTCGTCTCAGCGCGTTCGCGCAAGAACGGGTGCTATCGCGCTGAGCAATAAATTATAGCCTCGCGATCGCGGCTATGGTCTCGCGATCGCGCAGGCAAAGGCTTTCAACCATCCTCTTACGCGGTCGCGTCTGTGGACGCACAATCGCGCTTCTCTGCTTTCTCCTCTTCCGCGATCACGTCTGACTTCTCGCGAACGCGTAGGTCTTCTTTTTGGCCTTTCGCGATCGCGTCTGTGCACTCGCGATCGCAATGAGCATTTCAAATTCTGAGGCAGTGAGCATGCAGAATTACGCTGAAACCTCCAACACTTGCTCAAGCAACTTCAGTTGCGCGAACATAGCCTGCAGCTGTTGTAACTCCTGTGCTTGGCTCCTTGTGAAGGGCTTGTTTGTGCATTGGGTTGCATGATTCTCCCCGTCTTGAGAAGAATCCGTCCATGGATTCGCTTGTTCTTCGACTTTAAAGGGAGACAAGTCAAACACATGTTGAAAGTGTTGTGCACTTGGTAATTGCTTGGCAAGTCCACCTTGTACGCGTTGTCATTGAGGCGTTCAAGGACTTGGAAGGGGCCATCGCCTCTAGGCATCAATTTGCTCGTCCGCTTGTTTGGAAATCTATCCTTCCGGAAATGAACCCACACCCAATCACCGGGCTCGAAGATAACCTTCTTCCTTCCTTTGTTTGCTCGTTTGGCAACTTCTTGGTTTTTCTTCTCGAGGTGTTTCCTTACTTGCTCATGAAGTTGCTTCATCTCTTGAGCTCTCACCTTGGCATCTAAGCTTAAGACAACATCACTAGACAAAGGCGTAAGATCCAAGGAGGTAAGGGGATTAAAACCATACACAACCTCGAAAGGTGTCATGCAAGTAGATGTGTGCATGGTCCTATTATAAGAAAATTCAATCAAAGGTAGATGTTCTTCCCAAGAAGCTAGTTTCCCCTTAACCATTTCTCTAAGCATGGCACCCAAGGTTCTATTGACAACCTCGGTTTGGCCATCTGTTTGGGGGTGGCAAGAAGTGGAGAACAATAACTTAGTGTCAAGTTTCCCCCAAAGTTCCTTCCAAAAATGACAAAGGAACTTGGGATCCCTATCACTAACGATAGTTTTTGGAACCCCATGCAATTTAAGCACATTTTCAACAAACAAATTAGCTACATGAGATGCATCATCAACCTTATGACATGGAATGAAATGAGCCATTTTAGAAAATCTATCAACGACCGCAAAAATGCTATCTTTTCCCCCTTTTGATTCTAGGCAATCCAATGACAGAATCCGTAGAAATATCAAGCCATGGGCCTAAGGGAATGGGGAGGGGTGAGTACAAACCATGTGGAAGTAACTTTGACTTGGCTTGCCTACACTCCAAGCATTGGCCACACACCCTCACAACATCCACCCTCATCTTGGGCCAATAGAATTTCTCCTTAAGAATCTCCATGGTCTTGTCCACACCAAAATGCCATATTAGTCCCCCGCTATGTGCCTCTGTCACTAGCAACTCCCTCCAATATGAACTAGGCACACACAACTTCCCATTCCTAAACAAGAAGTAATCGAACTTGTGAAACCTCTTTTTCTCCACATCACCACTAATTTCTTCCTCACCACACATTCGATTGATTCTTCTACCCCTTTTCTCCACTTCACAATTAGCATAAAGATCTCCAAACTCCGGATCATTGACATACATCTCCTTCATACTTTCAAAACCTATGAGTTTGGACCCCAAGGTATTCAACAACAATTGCCTTCTTGATTGAAGCACAAACTTTCTTGACAAGGCATCCGCCACCACATTCTCTTTCCCCTTTTTGTAATGGCTGACATAAGGAAATGTTTCAAGAAACCCCACCCATTTGGCATGCCTCACATTCAATTTCTCTTGGGATTTGAGGTGCCTTAAGGATTGGTGGTCGGTTCTAATGACAAATTCTTTGGACCAAAGGTAATGTTGCCAATGCCCTCAACAATGCATATAACTCTTTATCATAAGTGGAGTATTTAGTGGTTGCCCCCTTGAGTTTTTCACTAAAGTAGGCAATAGGTTTTTGATCTTGCATCGACACGGCTTCAATCCCTACCCCACTAGCATCACACTCAATCTCAAAGGTTTTATCAAAGTTTGGCAATTGAAGAAGAGGTGTGGAACTAAGGACTTCCTTCAATTTTGCAAAATCCTCTTCTTGCTCTTTTCCTCACACAAACGCCTTATCCTTCCTTGTCATTTCGGTCAATGGTGTGGCTATAGTGCTAAACCCCCTCACAAACCTCCTATAAAAGCTAGCCAATCCATGAGAACTCCTCACGTCACCAATGCTTTTAGGAGTGGGCCAATCTCTAACGGCCTCCACCTTAGCCTCATCTACTTCCACACCATTTGCACTCACCACAAAACCAAGGAAAACAGCTTTCTCAATACAAAAAGAGCAGTTTTTCAAATTAGCAAACAATTGTTCCTTTCTCAAAACATCAAACACTTGTTTCAAATGATTAACATGCTCATCAATGGATTTGCTATAGACAAGAATATCATCAAAGTAAACTACAACAAAATTTTCCAATGAAAGATTTGAGCACATAATTCATTAACCTCATGAAGGTTGAAGGGACATTGGACAAGCCAAAAGGCATGACAAGCCACTCATAAAGACCAAAGTTAGTCTTAAAGGCCGTCTTCCACTCATCGCCCGGTTTCATCCGGATTTGGTGGTATCCACTCCTCAAATCAATTTTAGAGAACACACAAGATCCACATAACTCATCAAGCATATCATCTAACCTAGGGATAGGATGACGATACTTTACCGTGATCTTGTTGATGGCTCTACAATCCACACACATGCGCCAAGTCCCATCTTTCTTTGGCACTAGGATGACCGGGACCACACATGGGCTCAAGCTTTCTTGCACAAGTCCTCTCCAAAGCAAATCCTCCACTTGCTTTTGGAGTTCTTTGGTAGCCTCCGGGTTGCTTCTATAAGCGGCTTTGTTGGGCAATTGGGAGGCCGGAACAAGGTCAATTTGATGCTCAATGCCTCTTAGTGGTGGCAATCCACTAGGCAACTCCTCGGGGAGGATGTCTTCATAATCTTGCAAAAGAGAAAAAATAGAACTAGGCAAAGAAGGGGTTAGTTCATTAGTAAGTAAAACATGGTCCTTGTGTAGGAGGAGAATCATGGGTGCTCCTTCCTCCACATCTTTCAAATACTCCTTCCTAGACAAGAACAAGTTCACTCCCTCTTTTGTTTCCTTACTCTTTTGTGTGACAACTCCTACTCTCCCATCCTCCACAACTCCCTCTTTCTTTTCTTTCTATCTTTTCAACTTCAACTCCCTCATCTTTCTATAACCCTCACTCACTTGCGCCGGGGTCAATGGGTTGAGAACGAACTTCCGACCCCCCACTTCCAAGGCATACTTGTTGGTTTTGCCATCATGTCTAGCCAAGCGGTCATATTGCCAAGGCCTACCAAGCAAGATATGACAAGCTTGCATAGGGACCACATCAAATAAAAGCTCATCATGGTAGTCCCCAATCTTGAATTTAATCAAGGTTTGCTTGGTCACCTTTAGCTCACCACACTCATTCAACCATTGGAGTTTGTAAGATTGTGGATGCTTTCTAGTGGGTAGTTTGAGTTGCTCAATCAAAGTGGTACTCACCACATTGACACAACTACCACTATCAATAATTAGAGAGCTAGTGGTCCCTTGAATCTTACAATATGCATGGAACAAATTCTCCCTTTGACTCGACTCCTCCTTCACTTGCACCCACATTATTCTTCTCACCACAAGAGTAGCATATACATCATCTAATTGTTCACCTACCAACGGCTCCTCAAAGTCATCATCACATGGCATACCCCTATCTATCTCCTCATCATCACTACCACCCGTTTTATAGCCCCCATCACCCAAAGCAATAATAGTTCTCCTATTTGGACAATCTCTCATCATGTGGCCACGGCCATTACACTTATAGCATTGAATATTAGACAAACTTTCAAGTTTAGCTTTGTTACCTCCCACCTTGGGCTCTTCTTTGGGCTTGGCTCTTTCAAAGTTGCCTTTGAACTCTCGCTTGGGCTCCTTAGCTTTATCCCATGGGGTAGAGGCCTTCACATTATCTTTTCCTTTGTTCCAAGTGGAAGGGATGTTTTTGGACTTGTAAGACTTGTCTAATTTGATCTCTTTCTCCACCTTGAGAGCCGCTTGGAATGCATCATTCAAACTTTCATATCGGTGCAAGTCCATGGGAGAAGAGATCTCCCTATTCAAACCTCCACAAAACTTTGGTATGAGAGACTGATCACCATCTTGCACGTTGGCTCTTGTCCTAGTCTTCTCAAATTCATCAAAATACTCCGTCACGCTCTTGGTTCCTTGCCTCAAATTGTAGAACCTTTTGATCAATTCATCCTCATAGTTTGGAGGTAAGAACCGAGCCTCCATCATGGTTTTCAATGCCGCCCATCCCCCATTGGCAATGAGCCCTTGTTTTTCCCTTTGCCTTCTTTTGGACTCCCACCAAGTAGAAGCATAGTTTTCAAATTGGGTGATAGCACACTTCACCTTTGTAGCCTCTTGGATGTTGTTGGTTTGAAAGATTCTTTCCATCTTGACCACCCACTCCAAATACTCCTCCGGGTCACTCTCTCCTTGGAAGGTAGGTAGGTTGATCTTGATAGTGTTCAACCCCCTATCTTCATCATGATGTCTCCGTTGTCCACCATAAGCCCCGTAGTCATAGTAGTCCCCATCACGATCCACTCTCCCTTGGTAACCTCCCCCAAATCGACCACCTCGACCCTTAGCTCCCCCTTGTCGTGCATCCCCCGGAAAGTGAAAGGGGTCATTATCATAGTTCTTATGTGTATGAAAAGACTCATCTTCAAGTGGTGTTGGAGTGTCATCCCTTGGTTGTTCATTTCTTGGAAGATCATGAATGGGATCCCTTGCTTGTGGGGTGACATTTGGAGAATATGTATCTTGGACCACCATGTGAGAGTAGCGATCATTAGCCCGAGAGATTCGGCTAGGTCCATCACCCCGCACCCCCATGGTTAGAGGTGTGTCATCCACTTGTTTACCCATTTCCCGAAGCTTTTCCTTTTGAGTTACCTCATCAACCGTCTCCTTCATCCCATCAAACTTATCTTGCATTGAGCTAACAGTTGCCATCAAGGCTTGCATCATGGTTTTAAGTTCCATGTCAGCCTCGACTCCCTTTTGAGCCATTGTACCTACAAACAATTAAACAAATAAGGTTAGTAGAAAGAGTCCTCACCGAGTCGCTCCCTAAATATTTACACTCAAATTGATGTCACTCAATACACTCGTGTTTACACTCAACGATAGGCTTTTACTCGCTCTAATATTCTCACCATACTTGCCTTTTTCCACTCTTGGCTATTGCAAGTTTGTTCTTCGCATACTAAATCCGAATCGACAATCAAACTCCAACTAATTCGGGATCGAAAGAAATTGTTGTGACAAGAAACGGACAGTTAAAACTAACAGGCGGACTTTAGGAAAGTTTTAAGAAAGGGAAGAAAGAAAGGCACGAATTGAACTGGTACGAATCGGATTCGGAATTGGATGAAATTTTGTTTGAGATCTAGAAACCCATTGTTCTTGATGCTGAAATTGGGTTCCGACTGATTGAAAACTGTTACGGGGCTGTTGCGAACAATCTGTCTAAGAAACTGCTTTTTCTGGAAATTGTTGTTCAGCGCGATCGCGTGATTACGTCGCGTTCGCGAAGGCTTTTTCGGTGGAACAGGCGCGATCGCGTAGGACTGTTGCGATCGCGTAGGCCTTTTTAATTATTGGCCTGCGCGATAGCGCTTTGTTGTTTGGCATTTTATGCCTATATTTCCTCACGTTTGAGTACTTTATTCGCCCGTTTTCTAGTTAACGAATGTGATTTTGTACTGATTTTATGTCGTGTGACTTGTAGGTTGTTATGAAGTGCAATTGGAGCTTTAAAGAGCATGATCGAGCAAGAAAAGGTTGGAATTTGGTTGAGGATTGGATCGGGCATACGAAGGCACGACGCGATGCAAGCTGCGAACGACGAAGCAGGAAAAATGGCCTGGCGCGGTGCTAGGCGCGGCGCGCCCCTATGGCGCTCAGCTTTCTGGCGCGTTTTTGAGCGCGGGGCGGGGCCATTGCGTACGAGATTCAACGGACTCTGCTTGGTTGCGCACGTTTTGAGGCGCAGGGCGCCACCTATAGCGCCCCTGGAGCATTTTTGGAAGTCCTATTTCGTCTAGGCTTAGGCGTAACTAATTGCTAGGCTTTTGTGAACACTATAAATACTCTTTTACTTAGTTTTTGAAAGAGGTTCAGACTTTGGAGCAATTGTGGAGCACCATACTTCATTGAACAAGGGTTTAATTCCTATTCTTTCATCTATTAATTATTTCATCATTATTTCATCAAATCTTTGCCTTGTGATTATGATTATGCGTGGCTAAATCCTTCGTTCTAGGGTTAGAGTGTTTCATGAAGGTTGATGTTTGAAGATTGAATTACACATATTGAATCTCATAACGGATTATTTATTCTTTCTTGATTTCACTTGTTTAATTATCAGGGCCCGATAATTAGGCATTATCTATGGTTCTTAGATTGAACTCGAAAGAGGGAATATATGAACACAATAAGAAAGAGTAGGGCTAGATTGTGAACCTGGGCATCGGGGAACCAATTTGTGAGTAGGATAGACATCTACTTGCTCGCCTAGCTTAACTAATCACATAATTGGTTAATGCATGTACGTGATTCAACCTATAGACATATAGGGATTGGAGTAGCCTGCATAGACCGTGAAGAATCGAAAGGTTTTCACTGGTACATTTAATCTGTTAGTTAGTAATTCGGGATTTGAGAAGTGGAATCAATTGGAAAACTCAACTGGATTGTTCGTAACTCTGACCCTGGACCGTCTCATTAATATTGTTTACAATCAAAGTTTGCTCCATTGTTTGACTAAACTTCCACCGTTTAAATGAAAAAGATCCCTGGATAGTAGTTAGAAATTATTTGTTAAGCGTCAGTCTGAATAGTCCTCGTGGGAACGATACTCTACTTATCATTTTATTACTTGCCGACCGCGTATACTTGCGTGTGCGTTGGGAGCAACAAGTTTTTGGCGCCGTTGCCGGGGACTAAACAATTGACTGATTTCTTTTTGAACGATTACTTATTATCTATTCAGGTTTAATTTTTTGTTGCATTTCTTGTGTAATTTCAGGCAACAGGTTTTGCATGCAAAGGAATAGAAGGGAAGAACCACTCGAACCTTTTGATCACGAGCCTGAAAGGACCTTGAGAAGGGTAAGAAGAGAAGCGAGAGACCGAGAAGCACTAGCACTTGTACTTGCTTCCTTGCCCACTGAAATGGCAGAAGAACGAGCAATAGCGGTGCGAGATGTTGCTCTTCCCAGCCTGGGGGGAGTGGCGTCTAGCATTGTGAAGCCCGCTATCACCGGGAACTTTGAGATTAAGCCCGGTATGATTCAGTTGCTGCATACAATTGGGCAATATGCTGGATTAATTCATGAAGATCCGCAGCAACACGTTCAGAATTTCTTGGAGATCCATGATTCTTATACACCAACGGGAGTTCCTACTGATTATGTCCGCTTGACATTGTTCCCGTTTTCACTGATTGGGGCAGCAAGGAGGTGGTTAAAGGCTGAAAAGCCTGGGTCTATCACTACTTGGGATGATTTGGCTAAGAAGTTCTTAGCTATGTTTTACCCATCTGCCAAGACAGCCCGGCTGAGGAGTGAAATTATGTCCTTCAGACAGATAGAAGGAGAGTCTTTGTATTCAGCCTGGGAGCAGTTTAAAGCTTTATTGAGAGATTGTCCACACCACAACCAATCCAATGAGGTTCTTGCACATACTTTTGTTGAGGGGTTGACTGCGCATACTAAGATCGTGGTAGATGCTGCTGCTGGAGGCCAAGTACTGGCCTTAAACTTTGACCAGATCTATGAATTACTAGACAAGTTTTCGCAGAGCAATCCTGATTGGCAGGGAGATGGTAGAGCTACTACGCAGAAATCTGCTGGGGTACTTCAGCTAGATGCAGTTTCAGAGCTGAGGGCGAAGATGGATGCTATTTCCAATCAAATTAGCAAGCTAGCTCTGCCGCAGACTCAACAGCAAGCAGTTCCAGTGCAACAACTTCAAGTCTTTTGTGAGGTTTTGTGGAGATGATCATGCTACTGACGTATGTCCATCTAATCCAGAGTCAGTGTATTATGTGGGCAATCAGAACAGGCCACAGGGTCAGAATCGCAATCAATATGGTAATAGTTATAACACAAATTGGCGCAGTCACCCAAATTTTTCTTGGAGGGATAACCGTGAGCAGCCACAAGCCAATGACAGACCTCAAAATAATTTTCAGAATGCACAACCGCAGGGGTCACAGTCCCAGGCTCAGCCACAGCAGCCTAGTTCAGTTGAAGATATGCTCAGGAAAATTCTTGTAGGGCACCAAAAACTCATGGATGATTCAGCAGCTCAGGCACAAACAATAAAAGATTTGACCAATGCTCAGAAAGATCTTGAGAGACAAATGGGGCAGCTAGCTGGAGCACAGAATAACAGACCTCGGGGTGCTTTGCCAAGTGATATAGAGAAAAATCCTAAAGAATTTGTGCAAGCAGTTACTTTGAGGAATGGAAGAGCTCTAGAAGAAGTTCCTCCAAAGCCAAGATAGCCTGTTGGTGAGTTAGAGCCTAATGCTGATAGGGAGGTGGAGAAAGAAGCTGAGAAAGTTATAGAAAAGCAGCCCGAGCCTGCTATTGTGAGACCACCACCACCTTTCCCTCAGAGACTTCAGAAGCAGAAAGTTGATGCAGCATGCAAGAAATTTTTGGAGATCTTGAGTCAGATACAGGTGAATATTCCTTTGGTGGAGCTTTTGCGAGATGTTCCCAAATATGCTAAATACATCAAGGATATTGTTGCTAACAAGAGGAGACTGACTGAGTTCGAGACAGTTGCACTTACTGAAGAGTGCAGTTCTAGAGTTAGAAGCAAGCTTCCTCAGAAATTGAAGGATCCTGGCAGTTTTACTATTCCCTTGAAAATTGGGAAGCATGAGGTTGGACGAGCTTTGTGTGACTTGGGTGCTAGTGTGAATTTAATGCCTTCATCAGTTTTCAGAAAGCTAGGCCTGGGTGAACCACGACCAACTACTGTGACTCTGCAACTGGCTGACAGATCTTTGACATGCCCCGAGGGGATTATTGAGGATGTGCTTGTACAAGTGGGTCAGTTTATATTGCCTGTTGACTTCATTATTCTTGATTATGAAGTTGATCCTGAGGTTCCTCTCATCTTGGGAAGAGGATTTTTGGCTACTACTGATGATGTCATTAGAGTTAGAGCTGGAAAGATGATTATGAAGGTAAATGGTGAAGAGGCTGTATTCAATGTGTTCAGAGCTACCCAGCTTCCTTCCCATTATGAAGAGTTGTCCATGGTGAAAGTGGTAGAAGAAGAGTTGACTGCTGATGAGAGGTCATTCTTGGCCTCTAATGTTGATTCTTTGGAGAAGGCACTTTTGTGTGATGATGATGATATCCTGAAGGATGATGAAATTGAAGAATATGTGGAGATTCTTAATATGCAGAGTAAATTCATCCCAGGGTGGAAGAAATTTGAGGAGCTTGATAGACCGTTGACCTTAACTCCTGCTAAACCGTCTATTGAGAAGGCTCCTACACTTGAACTCAAACCTTTACCTGCTCATTTGCGTTATACTTATTTGGGTGAGGGTAATACCTTGCCCGTGATCCTTTCTTCTTTGTTGTCTGATGTGCAGGTTGAAAAGGTGTTGAGAGTGCTGCGAGAGCGCAAGAGAGCTATTGGCTGGACCATTGCTGATATTAGAGGGATTAGTCCTTCTTTCTGCATGCACAAAATTCTTTTGGAGGAAGGCCATAAAACATCTATAGAGCAGCAGAGGAGATTGAATCCAATCATGAAGGAGGTGGTGAAGATAGAAATTATCAAGTGGCTGGATGCTGGTATTATTTTTCCTATCTCTAACAGCAAGTGGGTGAGCCCAGTGCAATGTGTCCCAAAGAAGGGGGGCATGACAGTGGTGAAGAATGAGCATAATGAGTTGATTCCTACAAGAACAGTCACAGGGTGGCGAATTTGCATTGATTATAAAAAGTTGAACAAGGCCACCAGGAAAGACCACTTCCCACTTCCTTTTATTGATCAAATACTGGATAGACTTGCTGGGCACGAGTATTATTGTTTCTTGGATGGGTATTCGGGCTACAATCAGATTGTGATAGCCCCTGAAGATCAAGAGAAGACTATATTTACTTATCCATACGGCATCTATGCATTTAGGAGGATACCGTTTGGATTATGTAATGCCCCTGGCACTTTTCAGCGATGCATGATGGCTATTTTCACCGACATGGTGGAAAAATTTGTTGAGATATTCATGGATGATTTCTCGGTAGTTGGTGATTCCTTGGATGATTGCTTGAAGAATTTAGATGCTGTGCTGAGCCGTTGTGAAGAAATAAATTTGGTGCTGAATTGGGAAAAATGTCACTTTATGGTTCAAGAAGGCATAGTACTTGGGCACAAGGTGTCAAAGCAAGGGATCGAGGTAGATAAAGCGAAGATTGAGGCTATTGAGAAATTACCACCACTTATCTCTGTTAAGGGGGTGCGTAGTTTCTTGGGACATGCAGATTTCTATAGGCGCTTCATAAGGGACTTCTCCAAAATTTCTAATCCCATGTGCAGGTTGTTGGAGAAGGATGTGAAATTTGAGTTTAATGATGCTTGTCTCAAGGTATTTGAAGAATTGAAGAAAAGGTTGGTGACTGCGCCAATTATCATTGCTCCTGACTGGTCTTTGCCATTTGAATTGATGTGTGATGCGAGTGATAATGCTATCGGGGCTGTTCTAGGCCAAAGAATTGGAAGGATCTTTCACTCCATCTATTATGCAAGCAAGACTCTTGATGCAGCCCAATCCAATTATACCACCACTGAGAAGGAGTTGCTAGCCATTGTGTATGCTTTTGATAAATTCAGATCTTATTTGGTTGGCACTCGTGTTGTTGTCTATACTGATCATGCCGCAATCCGGTATTTGTTTGAGAAGAAGGATTCCAAGCCTAGGCTAATTCGATGGGCCCTTCTATTGCAAGAGTTTGATGTTGAAATTCGAGATCGCAAAGGGACCGAGAATCAAGTAGCTGATCACTTGTCAAGGCTGGAGAATAGAGATCATGTAGATGAAGGGCCTGAGATTAAAGAATTATTCCCTGATGAGCAGCTTTTTGCTTTAGCGGCAGCCGAGGTGCCATGGTATGCTGATATGGTGAACTTAATTGTGAGTAATGTGTATCCTCCTGGGGCTACAGCTGAGCAAAAGCGCAAACTCCTTCATGAGAGCAGATTTTATGTGTGGGATGAGCCTTATTTGTACAAGATAGGCCCGGACCAATTAGCTAGGAGATGCATTCCAAGGGAAGAAGTTGAGCCGATTCTACAGAGCTGTCATTCCTCTCCTTATGGTGGCCATCTTGGTGGAGATCGAACAGCTGCAAAGGTACTTCAGTCTGGGTTCTTTTGGCCTACTTTGTTTAGAGATGCTCATGCTTTTGTTAAGCAGTGTGATCGTTGCCAAAGAACGGGTACTATTTCTAGACGTCACGGGATGCCTTTGAACAATATTTTGGAGATTGAGCTGTTTGATTGTTAGGGGATTGACTTTATGGGTCCGTTCCCGCCTTCCATGGGCCACAAATACATTCTTGTGGCGGTTGATTATGTATCTAAATGGGTGGAGGCTGTGGCACTTCCAACAAATGATGCGAGTGTGGTGGTAAAATTCTTGAAGAAACATATTTTCACTCGTTTTGGGACACCGCGGGCTATAATCAGTGATGAAGGTACTCATTTTTGCAACCGGTTGTTCAATAAATTATTGGCCAAGTATGGGGTTCGCCACAAGGTGGCAACTGCTTATCATCCCCAAACTAGTGGCCAAGTGGAGGTGTCAAATAGAGAGATCAAGCAAATCCTTGAGAAGACTGTGAATGCCTCGAGGAAGGATTGGGCTATGAAGTTAGATGATGCTCTTTGGGTCTATCGGACTGCGTTTAAAACGCCTATTGGGACTTCTCCATATAGGCTTGTTTATGGTAAGGCCTGTCACTTGCCCGTTGAGCTAGAGTATAAAGCATATTGGGCGATTCAAAAGCTCAATCTTGATATGGCATTGGCGGGTGAGAAGAGAATGCTTCAATTGCATGAGCTTGAAGAATTCCGTTTCCAAGCTTATGAAAATACAAAATTGTATAAGGAACGGACAAAGAAGTGGCATGACAAGCACATTGAGCGTCGTCAGTTTGAGCCTGGGCAGCTGGTGTTGTTGTTTAATTCAAGGTTGAAGCTATTCCCGGGCAAGTTGAAGTCAAGATGGTCGGGGCCGTTTGAAGTAGTTCGGGTTACCGCATATGGAGCGGTTGAGTTGAGAGCTCCCGATTCGGAGAAGACGTTCTTGGTGAATGGTCAAAGGGTGAAGCATTATTGGAGAGGTTCGGTGAATCATCATACCTCCATTACTTTGAGGGATCCATGATTGCTACTCGTCGTGCCATGACGTTAAATAAGGCGCTTCTCGGAGGCAACCCGAGTTTGTACTTGTCATAGTTTAGTTGTTTTGTGTTTTATAGTGTCACGTAGTTTTTGTTTTGTGGTGTCGTTTTTGTAGGTGTCGGGAGTGCTACACGAGATGCAGTTGATGTATTGAGGGGTCTGGGACGCTTTGAGGCATGCCCCGCGCTAGGGTTCGCACTTGAAATCAAAATTTGGTACGAAAAAATTTGCTCAGGCGCGTTTGGGAGCGCCCCGCGCCTCCCAACGCGCCTGGATGATCAGTGAAAGCAAAAACTTGGGCGCAATAGGCACGCCCCGCACCCCCCATCGCGCGAGGGTGAGCAGAATGTGCAGATTGGCTCACGCCATAGGTGCGCACCGCGGGACTCACCGCGCCAGGTGAAAAATTTCAAAAATCCGGGTCAAAACGGGTTTTGACCCGCGACCCGGATTCCCTTTTCCCTTTACCCGATCCCCCTCCCCTTTTCTTCATTATTTTCACTCAAAACACTCCCAAAACTCTCCCACATCATTCCTACTTCTTTAAATTCATCTCAAGTTGGTGTCCATTCATCCTAAACTCTTCAAGTAAGTTTTTCTTCTCATCCTCTTTCCATTACATAGTAAGTTAACATCCTCTTTCCATGTTTAAATCCCTAACTAGTGTGCAAGCATGTTGATTAAAATTTGATCTTAAATTGCTTCTATCCATAATTGTGCTTCATGTTTAGCTTGTATACTTGTAAAAAGGGATCTCCCAACAATTTGGGAGGATTGATACACTACTTTAGCCATTGAAATTGCAAGTTGAAAATTGTGCACACCAAGTGTTTGAAAAAATGCCTCAACTATGAAAAATGCTTAACCTTGTGAATTCTTGAGTAGCAATGGTATCCTTAGGCTTAAGTTGAACATTGGATGTCGCACATGCGTAGACTTGGCTATTTTGTAACCCCCACTAGCTTGATCATGAAGTCCACACCCGTGGCAATTTGTGCAATGCTAGTTTTCGCTAAGTGTGGGGTCGCTCGTGGTTATGAGTTGAATTGTTGATACATATAATGAGCGATAAGTGTGGGGTGGTGACCCACCCAATAAACTTTGTGCTTGAATTGGAATCTCATATTGGCATTTTGGTTTGATGTAGGCACCATGGTTCGGACATCCACCAAAACGGGCTCTTCCTCCGCCTCGGCTCCTAAAAGTCACTCCAAGCCGAGGCCTCATCGAGCAAAGCAAAGGGCAAGGCACCGGCCAAGCCCAAGGCCAAGGCCAAGGCTAGAGTTCCTAAAGATGCAGTGCCTATCCCAAGGCCCGGTGGTAGGACGAGGTTCAGCCTCTCCTTTGTGAAGAAGGGCGAAAGCCAAACTTGGTACAAGAATGTGAGGCTTGCGGGATATATTCCCGAGCAAGCCATTGATGAGAGGAAGTTAATGCAAAAGTGTCGGGGTGTGGGAGATGCCATTCACGCGTTGCATTAGGACTCGGTCTTTGAGAGTCCGAGCCATGCTAACCTCGACCTAGTGCAGGAGCTCTTTGCCAATTAAGACCTAGATGAAGCATGGAAAGATGACGACATGGTCTCTATTCGGGGTGAGAAGGTGAAATTGGATCACACTGCATTGAACACTTTCTTGGGGGTAGAGAACCCAGATTATGACGAGCTGAGGGAGTTTATGAAGCGGCCTGATTACAAGGCCATGCGAGAAGCATTGTGTGGCGAGAGCTCCACTCATAGGTGGGAGCGATCTGAGACAGGTAGACACAAACACATGCTCTTTTTGCAATTTTTGAAGACAGCTCGAGTGTGGATGAGGTTGATCAATGCACGCATCCTACCTGCGTCACATTATTCTGAGGTCACCAAGACTCGGGCGTGCAAGATTTACTTTTTCATGACCGGGAGGCCGGTTAACATTGGCTACTACATGCTGAAAGTGATGAGAGAGCAAAGGAACTCGAAGGCCAAGGCCAAGACTTACTTTCCTTAATTTTTACAGTGATTTTTCTTGAGAAGTTACTGCAGTAAATCTGTATTTACAATGTTATCTTAGAAAAAGAAGGACAACACACTACCAACAATGTTCTTGTTTTCTTCTGCAATAGATAGAATACTATTATGACGGGAGCTCTTTTTCTATTTATCTGTAATATTCTTACTTACCCGTTCAAAAAATAAAAAGTGTACTGAGACATAAAGTACAATGATTAATTTTATAACACCTAAGTGAGGACCAAAACCTCTCCATTTAGGTTCAATTGCCTTAACAGTCCATCCTAAAATAATTTTTTTTATTTTTTAGATTATGTAGGAATATGTATCATCATTTTTTCTTAATCTAATGGCACTATGTTTTGGAGAGTTGCGATATGTTTTTATGTGCTTTAATGTGTACAAGTATAGGTATGACTTTTCTCTCCAAAAGACTATTATGGTGCTAATGATAATGTCTCTGGTCTTTGACCCACCACTAAAGACTACCATCATACTTGCATCTCTCCAATGCTAAGGATTTTGGTCTTGACCCTAGCTAATTCACCCTTATGCTTCAGAAGTAATAAGATTGGATATTAGAAAGCTTAAAACTTTAGCCAAGTCATAACTAACTGGATTTTTACTAGCAACATTTCTCTTAATAATTTATTGTATTACTCATGTCCTAGAAATTAACTCAACGTATTTTTATCTTTTATCGATCCATAGAGCCTAGATTCTATTTGTCTCACCAATTGCCATCATAGTCCCTCTGCAGTCTTTTCCACTTTAGAAGATATAGATTTGTGGAATTCATGGCTTGGCATGACAGATTGGATGGCTGGCTATTTCAATACAACATGTTGCAGCCATGATGTGGCCGTAAGAGAAGTAGCTCTTGTATGACATTATTGCTATATGCTCAATGGAATAGATGTTGGCACGTAAATGACATGTAAATGACCCCTATCCTTTCAAGTTCTTCAGATGGCACTTCGGTTATGCTCTTGGAGTTGCACTACATGAACCAATCTTTTTGCAGATCTTCGATTACCTAAAGCTGCATGAACCAGAGCTTGTGGTCTACTGGCTTGGGTAAATTTTGAACTCAAAGGAGCTTGAAGAAAATATTAGTTTGATGACATTTTATATTTCTTTAGGTCTATGTGGATCCTTTTGCATCGCATGTGTAAATACAACGATGATGAATTATGAAGTGTTTATTTTATCACATTTAAGTTGTAACAAGTTCTTTTTGAGAAATGACTTTGGAATGGTCATTGAATTAACAATAGATTGTTGTTATATATGTTGTTATATTATTTGGAAATTAATAGTAAAATATTTTTATTTTTTTTAACAAGATTTGCATCTGTGGCGACCATCATCGCCACTGAAAGTATGATAAATGTCTATTGAAAATCATAGTTTTGTGATGACAAGATCGCCACTAAAAGTCATTTTTCAGTGGCAACTTTCCTAAAATCAATTTTCTAGAACTATCTTTTGTGGCAACAAAAGTCGCCACTAAATGTCTCTTTTTGTAGCAACTCTCAACAGTCGCCACTAAAAACATTTAGTTTCGGCTTGTAGTGCAGCGAACCTCTTGTCGCCACTAAAAATATTTAGCGGCGACTTTAAAGGTATTAGTAGCGACTTTGGTCGCCACAAAAAGACAGATTTGTTGTAGTGCATGTAGCCGATTGTACTTTGGGAACATTCTCACCCGGTATCTGGAGAAGGCTGGAGTCCCAGTTGATGAGGTCGGGGATCGCATTGTCCCCGACATTGAGAACACTTATGATATCGCCGCGGTGAAGAGTGTGACCACCACTGTACCAGTGCGACTGACAGCAGAAGAGTGGCGGGACACAGACGCCAACTTGTCCGCACGTCAGTACTTGATGATGGAGCACATGGCCCGGCAGGCTGGCATGCATATGGTTGCGCTTAATCGCACAGTTCCTTTATTGGAGTCTTCGAGACGCCTGCTGGGTATGACTCAGACAGTGGTGCTACCCCCAGAGGAGGATGAGAACACTGATTCGGACATCTTTGACCGTGATCCGGACAGTGATGGTGTAGAGACCGATGCAAAGGGAGGTGCCACAGACGGGGAGGATGAGGATTAGGACTGCACTCCAGCGCACCATCCATTGTAGGCTGACTGGCCCTCAGGGAAGTTTCTTTACCCTTGCATTTTTATTTTTTTTAGCACTGAGGACACTGCTTGCTTTAAGTGTGGGGTGGGGGAACTCCCCTTTATTTTTGAGGTTAGGGATGCATGTACCGTTAGGATTTTTCCTTTGTCACTTGACTTTATTTTTATTTGGTTCTTGCTTTAATATATGAAAAAATGAAAAAAAATTAGAAAACCAATGAAAAATTTTAAAAAGATTTTCTTTTTAGTCTTTGTTAGTGGTACATGTCATCCACCCCGTGGTTTTTCTTATGACCTCGGTTCTTTTCCACGGGGAGACCTTTGAACCGGGTAGTTTTTATTTTTATTAGGATTAGAGTAGTTAGTTATAGGTGGCCCTAGACGAAAGGAATAGGTAGAATGCTAGGTGCCTTTGATGTGTTTGATACCGGTGGACTTGAACTTGTTGCATGTGCTATTTGTGGTGTCTTTTGGTTTTAAATTGAGATACATGCCTAGAAAAAATGGAACGACCCCCTTGAGATGCTTGATTCCACTCACTTGACTTTGTTGTGAACCTTTGTGCATTAGTGCTTAATTTTCCACAAGTTGCACCCTAGTTTCTTGATTGAGAGCTGTGATGGAGCCATTTTGTGTGGACCGTGTGCAATGTGTATTGTGAGACATATTCTTATTGTACTCCTTGTTTGTATATTGGTGTCTAGAACTTGCCCCGTGTGTGTGCAAAGCGAAATCCTAAGTTTACTCTAGTCGGGAAATGATACAGGCCTTCTCTTGATTTGTCTACCCTTATATATACACCTTGGACTTGATTGTTGTGATCCATATTGACCTTTTGTTGGCACCCAAACCGCGAGCCTACCCACTTGTTCTAAATTGCTTTCTTTTGACCCTTTACTCCTTAAGCACTTTAAGTGATAATTTTATATTATTGTGGAGTTTGTGGTTGAAATATTGGGAGGTTTTTGAGTGGAACCAATGAGGGGAATACTTAATAAAATTGTGAAGTAGTTGAAGGAGCATTAGCAAGGTTTGGAGTGAATTGAATTGAAAAAAGAAAGAAAAAAGAAAAACAGAGAAAAGAATATCCATCCTTGCTAGTGTGTGCTTAAAAGAAAAATTACTATTTTGTGGAAAAGGTGTGTGAAGAAAGAATTTGTTGGTTGGGTGAAGTGGTTGTTGGTTTTGAGGAGATGTGTGCTTTCATTGTATTGTGATGTATTAAAGTGCTTAGGGAGGTAGTCACTATTACCCATATGTATCCTACCAGCCCTTTAGCCTACATTACAACCTTTTAAAGTCCTAGTTAATCCCGATTGGAGTGAGCCTACATTAGTGGAGTCCTATACTACGGGCAAGCCTATGGTACATCGTGTGTGACATGTGAGTTTTTTATGAGAGTGAGTGAATTCTTTCTATGCTATTGTCCCCATTCCATTCTTGATATTCATTGTTGTGTGTGATATTTGGGGGACACTCTCTTGCTTCATTATTGGTGAGGGCACATGGTTTGCATGAGATAGGTGAAGTCGTGGCTTCTTGGTTGAGTAGGTAGGGGTGACTTTGTGGGAGCATGGTTGCAATGAGTCGAGTTTGTACATTTGAGTTGTCTTGGGGTGGTTGTTCTCATGTTTTGATTTTTGGTAAATTGTTGGCATGTTTGTTGGACCCATAGTAGTCATGTGTGCACTCGTTCAATGGTCGGTATCAATCATAGTCATAGGCAGACCTGTTCTACCTAGGTTGGGGAGTCGTTTGTGATTGCTCGAGGGCGAGCAAAGGTTCAAGTGTGGGGTGGTGATGTTTGGCATTTTATGCCTATATTTTCTTAATATTTCCTCACGTTTGAGTACTTTATTCGCCCGTTTTCTAGTTAACGAATGTGATTTTGCACTAATTTTATGTCGTGTGACTTGTAGGTTGTTATGAAGTGCAATTGGAGCTTTAAAGAGCATGATCGAGCAAGAAAAGGTTGGAATTTGGTTGAGGATTGGATCGGGCACACGAAGGCACGACGCGACGCAAGCTGCGAACGACGAAGCAGGAAAAATGGCCTGGCGCGGTGCTAGGCGCGGCGCGCCCCTATGGCGCTCAGCTTTCTGGCGCATTTTTTAGCGCGGGGCGGGGCCATTGCGTGCGAGATTCGATGGACTCTGCTTGGTTGCGCGCGTTTTGAGGCGCGGGGCGCCACCTATAGCGCCCCTGGAGCGTTTTTGGAAGTCCTATTTCGTCTAGGCTTAGGCGTAACTAATTGCTAGGCTTTTGTGAACACTAAAAATACTCTTTTACTTAGTTTTTGAAAGAGGTTTAGACTTTTGAGCAATTGTGGAGTACCATACTTCATTGAACAAGGGTTTAATTCCTATTCTTTCATCTATTAATTATTTCATCATTATTTCATCAAATCTTTGCCTTGCGATTATGAGTATGCGTGGCTAAATCCTTCGTTCTAGGGTTAGAGTGTTTCATGAAGGTTGATGTTTGAAGATTGAATTACACATATTGAATCCCATAACGGATTATTTATTCTTTCTTGATTTCACTTGTTTGATTATCAGGGCCTGATAATTAGGCATTATCTATGGTTCTTAGATTGAACTCGAAAGAGGGAATTTATGAACGCAATAAGAACGAGTAGGGCTAGATTGTGAACCTGGGCATCGGGTAACCAATTTGTGAGTAGGATAGACATATACTTGCTCGCCTAGCTTAACTAATCACAAAATTCATTAATGCGTGTACGTGATTCAGCCCATAGACATATAGGGATTGGAGTAGCCTGCATAGACCGTGAAGAATCGAACGGTTTTCACGGGTACATTTAATCTGTTAATTAGTAATCCGGAATTTGAGAAGTGGAATCAATTGGAAAACTCAACTGGATTGTTCGTAACTCTGACCCTGGACCGTCTCATTAATATTGTTTACAACCAAAGTTTGCTCCATTGTTTGACTAAACTTCCACCATTTAAATTATTGTTCTTTAGTTAATAAAACTCTCACTATTGGAAAAAGATCCCTATATAGTAGTTAGAAATTGTTTGTTAAGTGTCAGTCTGAATAGTCCTCGTGGGAATGATACTCTACTTATCATTTTATTACTTGTCGACCGCGTATACTTGCGTATGCGTTGGGAGCAACACGCTTGATGTTGCGCGATCGCGTAAGCTTCTGGGCTGGAAGCAGAACCCGATTTTCAAACCTACTTTTCAACTTGAATCTTCACAAACCATCGTGTTTTTGCTCCAAATTTGAGATTTATAATTCTTGATTGTCCGTGAACAAACCCCAGTAGTTGAATCTTCAAAATCAATAACCAATTTCAAAAGCCCCAATATCTTGATGAAGAACCCTAATTTTTCAATCTTCAAATCAGCACCCCAATCGTTGTTGTTTGTTCAATTCCTTTTTGGAGCAGTTTCTAGACACCAATATCTTCAATTGGTAACACCCAAAAGAAACCTAAACCTAAGACTCATATTTTGGATTTTTTTTTTTTTTTTGTAATTTGATGAACAAATTTGGGTTAGTGATTCTAAGAACAAACACTAATCCAGCTCTGATACCAAATGATACAAAAATTAAAGACACAAAATTAAAAGAACAAGAAATTAAAGCAAGACCCAATTGATTAGAGAAAGATTAAGAAAGTAAATTAGGAAAAATAGTCTAATCACCCCCTTAATGACCTAAACAATAAAACCTATACTAATTGAGAATCTCAATTAGTTAAAAACTAATTGCAAATCAAGGATATTTAATGTGCTTAAGTAAACAAGCTAAGCCAAATTTCTCACTTTGTCAAATGTCATCAAAAACTAAGTAAGCTAATGACAATAGTAGTTTATATAGTGTGGCACATTTGCCTTAATTATCCCTTTACAATGGGCCTTCAAGTCATTAGCTGAAAATGGGCTTTCTGATCCTCGTCTCAGCGCGTTCGCGTAGGAACGGGCGCTATCGCACTGAGCAATAAATCATAGCCTCGCGATCGCGGCTATGGTCTCGCGATCGCGCAGGCGAAGGCTTTCAACCAGCCTCTTGCGCGATCGCGTTTGTGGACGCACGATCGCGCTTCTCTGCTTTCTCCTCTTCCGCGATCGCGTAGGTCTTCTTTTTGGCCTTTCGCGATCGCGTCTGTGCACTCGCGATCGCGATGAGCATTTTCAAATTCTGAGGCAGTGAGCATGCAGAATTGTCCTGAAACCTCCAACACTTGCTCAAGCAGCTCCAGTTGTGCGAACATAGCCTGCAGCTGTTGTAACTCCCGTGCTTGGCTCCTTGTGAAGGGCTTGTTTGTGCATTGGGTTACATCAAATAGGCTTTGAATTAGCCGATGGTATAAAAAAAAAGTTTACACCGTCGGTGTATATTAGTTAAACTCACTAACATATTATCATAGATTTGAATTCACTAGCACCTATATACTACCAGTGGATATTTGTATATATAATAACTCAAATTTTCAGACAAATGGAGATTCAACTAGTAAAAAAATTTACACATTATATCAAATCAATAAATACACAACATAAATATTATTTTATATCAGATGGGCAACAAATGTTATCTTCAAAAAATTTGTTAAGCAGGGCCAAAAGTGTCACCCCCTTATAGTTATGGCTATCTTCCACTTTCGCAACATTTTCTAAGTGTTTGTTGACGGGGTTGCCATGTCCTTTTCCACCTTAATTTCACTGAAATTTTGCAAGGTAATTTTCATCCGTTCCAAAATTAGAGACAAACGAAAACGTACGTGTGTTTTATTTTTTTGTAAGCATAATTAAATAATTACTGAACTAAAGAACAGAAAAATAAATATTCACTACTAAACAAAGAGAGAAGAAAAGGCGAGGGAACTGACTGTTGGTTCTGTGATAAAACTATCATCTTATTATCTAGAAGTGTAGTATAGATTCTCAATATTCTATCTTTCATTTTTCCTCTATCCGAGTCTTCCATCCAATTAAAAAATAAGGATAAAATGAGAGAAAGATTTGAAATGAAGAAACTAGTTAACTCAAAAGTCAAAATGATTATTCATGTTATTCCATCAATGGCAATTTTTTAAGCCGCAAGCAAAGCAGCAAATATTGGAAAAAAATACTATAATTAGGAAGGCAATCACTCCTATTTGTTTCAACGTCAATTTATTCATTAACTACATCATGCTTTCTTGCCCTTTCCTCCCCAATTCCCATTCACTAATCACGAGAAACCAATTTAAAACAATCTGTCACAAGAGAATAAAAATTTTAAAAATACAAAAAACCAACTTGGAACCATATTAGAGAATCACTTGGAAATCAAGGAAATGTTCTTTTGACTTATTATACATATTTGTTAGTTTATTCATCTATTAGGAAATCAGGGAGTATTAGATTTAGCTGTAGGACTAAATCTATCGGTGCTTTCAAAGATAAATGTATCCTGCTACACACCTATACTTTCAGTTCACTATTAAAAACAATCTTGTATACTAGACACATATCTACTTTCGAAGATAAATGTATCTTGCTACACACCTATACTCTCAGTTCACTATTGAAAACAATCTTGTATACTAGACACTTATCTGCTTTCGAAGATAAATATATCATGCTACACACCTATACTCTCAGTTCACTATTAAAAACAATCTTGTATACTAGACACATATCTGCTTTCGAAGATAAATGTATCCTGCTACACACCTATACTCTCAGTTCACTATTAAAAACAACGGAAAAAGGCCTGATTTACCCCTCTACTTTCATCTATTAGTCTGTCCTACCCTCCGTTATACAATCAGTCCAAAAACTCCCCAACCATTATCAAAGTGAACACAAATGCCCTTACATTTTAACGTCCCTCCACTGTGGCAATTAAAAATCACACGTGTCTTTACACTTGCCTTCTCTTCCACTTCATCCTCTTCTTCTATGACAACTCAAAGCCTCCGGCATTTCCACCACCACCACCACTCGAAGCCATAAGTTTTCAACTAGAAACAGCTTCAATTTAGAACATAAACAAACAAAACTTTTCAACCCTCTAACTAAGACCGACACCGCTAACCAAACCTCATCCCGCAGCCACCTGACCTCTTTGCCACCACCCACTTTTCCAGCTTCTTCATATTTCTTCCAAAGAAATAATAATCCTCATATTTAATCAAAGGAACAATTGCTAAGGGTACACAAACCACCCTTTCTTGTCAAAGAACATCACAGTTTCAGATCCAAAATTTGAAACCCAAATGGGTTTTCGATGGAACCAATAGCGAGAACCGAAAAGGAAAAAGATTGCTATTCTTAGAATCAAAATGTGGATGGGATTTTTTTTCAACAAATAGATGTGATTCTTTTCAACAAAATATTCCAAATAGATGAGATTTTTTTCAACAAATATATATCTCTTTTCTGCTTTTTTCTAGTGCCAGTACCGAAAACTGAGCCGGCAAAATTAAGTACTTCTCAAAATATTTTTGTTGAAATCCCGTATTTTTGAACAAAATGTACACATGTTATGGTAAAGTTTTAAGCTACAGAAGATTATTAATTTATGGAAGAATCTTTTAGCTGGACACTTTAATAGTTTCATCCACTTTGTTGTTTCCAATAAAATTGAAATTCATAATTTGTTTCATTTAACTGTATAGTCGGTAGAACTTTTAACAAAAGAACTTGGTGATGGTGATGTACTGGTGAAGTTGTGGTGGCTTGAGGAGGTGGTTATGGCTACTATAGTATTATAGGTAGGAGGGCTGGGTTTTAATTTTTTTTATTTAAAAAAGAATCTGGTTAATTGATCTATACACACATGGCGTCCACATGACAGCCATGGTGGCAATTCTAGAAGAGGGATTTGTCCATGTGGCAAACCGTCAAAAGTGAGGGCATTTTTGTTTACTTTGATAACGATAGAGGGGTTTTTGGACTGATTGTATAACGGAGGGTAGGACAGACTAATAGATGAAAGTATAGGGGTAAATCAGGTATTTTTCCGTAAAAACAATCTTCTATACTAGACACATATCTCAACCTAACAGCAAAACCTGATCTATTATTGAGCTACATGGTAAAAATTCATGAGAATTTAAGTAATCAACAATCATGGACAAAATACAAAATAAAGATATCTCCAACTACGAAAACAAATGTAGAACTCAACCCCTCAAATTGAAGAAAGAAAAATTTACATCAGTTGACAACCCTAATAGCTAAATTACAAAAAATAACGACATTTTTACACATTTACAAAATATACCGATAGTTTTACACATTTTTACAAAACATACCATTTTTCACTTCACACTCACCCCCAATCATAAAACCCAAGATTCTTCCTCTCTCATTCTCTTCCCTCTTCCACCCATCCACCACCCACCCCCGCCGCCATCCCTCCCCTCCCTCCGGCGAGCAGATCCTGCAAGCCCGTCACCCCCCGCCGTTTCTCCTCACTTATCTCCGGAGCTGCAGTCGCCGCAGTGCAGCGGCGCTGCCCCTCGCGGCGGTGCTGCTGCATTGCAGCGGATGTTGCTCCGATTCAAGTTTTCCGGTGAGTATGTGTGTTTCAATGAGATTTTTCAGATCTGTTTTTGTTTTTCCCTTTTCCTTTTTGTATGTGTGTATTAGGTATATTTTTGTATTTTTTGAATATCTTTTTATATTGTTGTATATTTGTGTATTTTTATAATTTCAAGTGTATGCTTAGCAAAATTGTGGTTTTGTATTTTGTATATTTTTGTAGATATTGGTATTTATGTGTATGTGTGTTTCATATGTATATGAATAAGTTTTTTGTACATCCACAAATTTATTTTTATGTCTTTGTATATTTGGGGTGTATTGAAGTGTATATTTTGTATATTCTATTTTGTATAAGTGTATATCTTGTATGAATGTTTAATTGGTATGTTTTATACCTTTTTCAGATTTTTTTATAAAAAAAAAAAAAAAAAATTTCCGGCTACCTACCGCCGGCGGCCGGCGACTGGCCACCGGCAACCCTGTGACTGGGAGCAATGGGTGTGGGAGGGTTAAAACCTTCATTTGTATGGTTTTAATGGAAGTTGTATATGATTTGTAAAAAAAGTATTTGTATATTTTGTAAAATGGTATTTTTTGTAAATTTGGTATTAGGGTTGTATATTTGTGTAATTCTCCCTTGAAGAAAACATGGATGATTTACCAGAATCACCTCCATTAGGGATTTAACTCCGATTTGAAAAATGACCTATATTTCCCATCAGACATAAGTTATACGCATAATTTAATTTTTCTATGAGACATGCAGTTTGTAATATTTCAATAAGTAACAGTGAACCCACTCAATCAGCCATAAGTTCTACTTCATATGTAAAAGTTGCATGTGTTGCTAATCAATACATCTAAACTCCTGCCTTATGAGAAAACTAACTTATGTACATATTACAACTAGAAATTATGTTTGATGGGCAACAAAAGTCATTTTTGAAAAGTATTTGTTAAGTTGTGCTTAAACATCAAAGCCATCCTTGCAGTTTTCTGTTTCTGCAGCTTACTACAACAAAAGACTCAAGTTTCTGGCCCAAACTCAAGACGATTTCATATATTTACAAAAATAACCTTTAAAAGGGATGATTTTAAACTTTTGTCCTCGCTTAACAAAGTTAAAAATGGAATTTGCTGTCCATCAGGAAAAACTATATGATTCATGAGTATTGGAGGTTTCATAAGTTACAGACAGTGAAAAATAGTATAATGTGTTGCCTATTGGGTAGGATTTTAATTGGTTAAAACTTACGCCCAATGAACCACAAATATCAAAACTTATGCCTAACAGACAAAAACACTTTTTTTTCTTAAGATTTAATTTAGCGGGACCGAAAGTTCAAGACTATCCCTTATGATGTCATTATTCGGCAAGTTTTACAATGCAAGGAGGATGGACCATAGATTTATGGGTGAATTACAGATTTGAGCAGAAATACACCCGGTCTTGAAAATATAAGTATTTTTTTTGTGGCCTTGAAACATAAACATTTTACCATTAAATGAAGCTGAAAGTACAAAAATACCCTTACTAATAGAGAACTTCATATAATTACACAAATGCCACGAGCCATTTTTTGAAGCCGTAATTACAAAAATGTAATCGCACCTTTTTACATCTAATATTACAAAAAAAGCCACTGCTTCCTACACAACAAAAAATAATGTCAACTCGGTCGTGTTCCACGTCCATTTTGTGAATAAATAAGGCTAAATCGGCATCATTTTGCTCATATACAAGGCAGTAAATTCTTCTGTGTTTCACGACTATTTTATGAATAAATAAAGTCAAATCGTCATCATTTCTCTTATATGCAAAAATCAAAGCAAAATATAACATAAAACTAATCTGGCATCATTTATTCATACAATGAAAAAAAAACCATATTCATTTTGTAAATAAATGATGCCAATCGGCCTTACTGTATTCATTCGCAAAAAATACCTTCAATTGACTATATATTTACAAATAACGACAATTCGATTGTATTTATTCATGTAATTGTATTTGTCTTGTGAAGAAATGAGGCCAAATCGGCATCACTTCACACATTCATAAAAAAGACCTTCAAGTACTTATATATTTAGAAAACGACAATCTGGTTGTGTTTATGCATATGTTGAACCAAATATTAAGTACATTTTGCAAACAGATGAGTCCAAAATCGTCTTCACTTCGTTCATCCATAAAAATACATATGAAAATATAAAGTGATGACAATCCGTCTGCATTTATTTAACAAGTGAGCAAAATTATTATGTCTATTTTACAAGCAAGTGATGCCAAATCATCATCATTTTGCACAGATACAAAAATTCAAAGTAAAATAAAACAATGTCAATCTGGCATCATTTGGTCCATGTTATTTTACAAACACATTACTCCAAATCGTCATCACCAAATTCATCAAGTCACAAGCATCACCACCATCGCTGTTGTGCCGACACCACAGAACCACCATTGGGCAGCCCCCAACGTCCATGTAGATGTAGGAACACCAATACAACATACACCCACAAAAACACAGAGAGAAAAATACAGCACCACCTACATACACACAGCAGGGGGACCACCACCAGAACAGTGGTAGTAAGGAGAAAACTGGGGCAAATACACATCAGAAATCATATATATCTTTATGATTTCTCCATCGAGTTACTGATTGGTCTCTGGAATTAATAGTGATTATCTCCAACGACCCCGGATTTAACAGCAGAAGAGACTTGATTTAAAATGCTTTCAGTGAAAATCTTTCAAGCCTATAAGTAAATGCATCGGTAGTTGTTCCAAAGGTATTCGCCACCATAAACCCTAGATAGATACTATATCTAGACACTTGCAAAAAGGCATCCATGAAGCCGGATTCGAAGATTTGAAACTTTTTCCTAGATCAATAGCAACAATCATTAAAAATAAAGCAATCAAATCATAACTTGAATCGCTTCGGCAATACCAAAATTGGCAAAGGAGGTCATGGCGAGTCGGATAGTGTATTTTCAACTATTTCCGGCAGCGGACGATGGTGGTCCGGCGGCGGAAAGGCGGTGGTTTATAGCAGTGGGTGATTTCCAGTAGCTAGTCACAAAATAGGCAAGGAGGTCAACTAGAGAGAAGGATGAGAAGGGGAAATGAGTTTTCTAGAGAGAGAAAGTGTGAGTGTGAAATAATTGTAGAATAATAGTTAAGGGGTAAAAGTAAAAATACTTTTAAAAGTGATCAAAAGTGCTTATGCTTTAAAGACCACAAAAAAATAGCGCACCAAATAAAGACTAGGCACTAAAGTGCTCATATCACATAAAAAATGTAGATTTATAAGCAAACTGCAATGTAAGTACATGCTTTTCAAGCCATCGGTACTTAAGACTCTAAATCATGCATGCATAATCAGCTTCAAATCATGCCTTTGATCAAAGCAAGTTAAGGGGTAAAACATCACCGCGTTTTTCGTTTCTGGAAAACTCAAATGTGTTAATCAATCCCTACTATTGTTTCTTCAAAAAGTTTCAAATAAGAAATGATACAATTTAGGGAAGTTCAACCATCGAAACTGTCAATCTCAACAAAAAAAAATATAATATATAATTTTTAGTGGGTGGTGAGATAATGAAAAAAAGAATGGGGTAAAGCTCGAACCTTATATCTCTAAAATGTATGCTAGCAGCTCTAAATCACTAATAAATTCTCATGAATATCTTCTTTTTTTTTGTTACTTTCATGTGGAAACTAACTGCAATTCATATTTTAGATGGAAAATCTACTTTTGAGAAGATTAAATCGTGAAAATATTACTAAGTTTAATACAAATATAAATAATTTATATAATAAATTCAACTAATTTAAATTGAGACCGACCTTGTTGATATGAACAGAGAAATTATGATAATGTACCCTAGCTAAATGAGTGAAGTTAGATCTATTATTTTGGTAGATATCAATCATGGTGGATCTGACAAATAGTGTCGAGCTCAAATACACTACAATTGTTATGAATTATTCAACACATAGTTCACGACTCAATTTTTATATTTTCTTAAAATGGTACAAACCATTTTCTTTTGTAATTTTTTTTTCCAGATTTTGGTCCAAATCCCACAAGCTTCAAGGGTGTATGATGTCTCAACTTAATCGGGCTAATTTTGATGACTAGCCAGTTTTTACGCCACTTAAAGAGAATCCGTCAATAATTACAAACTTTTTAAAAAAGTAGCCGGATATTAAAAACATGTGTTTTTTAAGATTAGCCGCAGAACAAAAATCCGAGGATTTGAACAAAACTCCAGTAAAATTTTATGGAGTTCAGTTCAAAGTTCCAAGAAATTTTCCCGGAGCTTCATATTTGAAGTACCGGTATTTTTTACTAGGAGTTTTGAGCTAGTAAAAATGCAAGAAAAAAATACCGGTGCTTCCGTTCAAAGTCTCATTTTAAACTCACGTTCAGAAGATGAACGTGGCCGAGAAGAGGATGCTTCGATGGATGTGTGAGCATACTAGGAAAGATAAGATTAGGAACGAAATCATTCGAGACAAAGTAGGAGTAGCCTCAGTGGCAGACAAGATGCGGGAAGCGAGGTGAGATGGTTAGGGCATGTGAAAGGAGGAGCACAGATGCCCCAGCACGGAGGTGTGAGAGGTTGGAAATACCGGGTCTATGGAGAGGTAAGAGTAGACCGTAGAAGAATTGGAGCAAGGTAATTAGTCAGGACATGGCTCGGCTCCAAATCACCGAAGACATGACCGTAGACAGGAGAACATGGAGAGCGAGGATTAGAGTGGAAGGTTAGTAGGTAGTTGCATGTTCTATCTCCTTTTGTGGTAGAACTTGATGATAGTGTAGGGGTTAGAGATTATCAGACGTTATTTTTATATGGTTATTTCATTCTTCGATTTTACTAGTACTATTATTTTGATGTCATTGCTTTACCTTGATTTTTTCTTCGTTCTTTATTCAGCTATTCTTTTTGTCTTCTTGTGTTTTCTTTTTTTAAACACGTTTTCAAATAAGTTCTTCTTGAGCCGAGGATCTTTTGGAAACAATCTCCCTACCTTACTCAAGATAGGTAGGAGTAATGTTTGCATATACTTCACCCTCCTCAGACCACACTTGTGAAAACATATTAGGTTTGTTGTTGTTGTGGAGTTTCAATGTTATGAATTTAGTTGCAAAAAGAAGAGTTAAGATGTCCATGACACCCGATAGCAACTCTAAGGGCTGCTCTTATCGAAGTTGTTTGCGTGAGAGGGACACTTTAGGTACCACAGCTATAATTTTAGTCCTAATAATGAGAAAAATATTACAAAATTTGACCTTTTTTGTGATCAATAGAACTTTCTATTGGTAAAGACCTGGCTATTGCCAAAAAAAAATATTATTTTTGTAAGATTTTCTGGTATGGGGAAAAAATCTCTTACGAGCGCCAGAAAGTATCCTACTTTTGAAAATCTCTCGCAACTATCAGCCCCGCATGTAAATAAAAGAATTTTACCGGGTGCCTTCCATAAGGAGTGGTTTTGCAAGTTTGCCCTCGTTTAACAATATTTTAGCAAAATACCCTTATATTAGCACGGGGCCAAGACTTTAAGGCACAAATTTGTAAGTGTTGGCTTTTAGGCAAGTCAAGGGCAAGAGTGTTCTTCTCGAATGTTTAATGTTGGTTCATTAGATCCATATAAAGCAAGACCCAGAACTCCCATTAAGCCCAGTGCCAAAAGGTCAAGGAAGTTGGTGACCTGATGATAGGGAGCCGGCGATCTAAGCCCCGGTGAACGGAGAATGCAGGAAGAGATTGGAAGGGGCAAGTGTTGCCTTTGACCAACACTTACGATCAAGTGCTGAGAGAATGTGAGATTCAAGGGGCTTCAAGGGGTGTTGGCAAATAAAGAGTCAAAGGGCAAGTCTTGGCCCCGCGTCAAGAGATTGACAGGGGGCAACACTTTCCTTGAGAGAATGTGAGATTCAGGGGGCTTCAAGGGGCAAGTGTTGGCAAATAGAGAGGGGTCAAAGGTAAGTTATGGCCTCGTGCCAAGAGAATGATAGTAATGTTTCCGTCTAGAATTTTCTCAGTAAACTTAATAGGGATATTTTTGCAAAATCCTATCAAAGCGCAGACAAAAAGGCAAATTATTGCCTATTGGGTCATATTTCTGCAAAAAGGGACCAGCTAACAGAGGCCCAAACTTTTTGAGTAATGGAATTAAAGCCCACAGAGATATGAACTTTGTGGAAGAAGCACGATTACCGAGTTTGCAAGCACTCACTCGTTGTATCAACTATCAACCAAATTCTTGGAATCAAATTTATAAATTAGTAAAGCGATAAACCACATAAAATTACAATCATGCAGAAGATCTATAATAAATTAAAGATTCATTTGTTCTACATTTTTCATGACCTAATTTGTTTTGACTTTTGAAAAGTCAACATGATACGGGTAAATAGGACCTACATTGTGATATATTCACTGTCATTTTTGGATCAATAGTTTTTAAATCTAAATACTTATCTCTACGCTGATATAAAGTTGTCTAGACATATTAAAACACTCTCTTCGTCAACGTTGTACTTATACTTAGTAGAAGAGCAACTACTATACCAAATAGCAAACATTAATTTTTAACGAGTATATATGTTGATGTCACATCTGACCTAGCAATTTGTCACGATCCAAATTTAGAGGACCATGACTAACACAATGTGGAGTAATTTTTACAATCCTTAGCATCTACTTAATTGGCGGTTAATTAACTTAATTCTCTAGTGGTAATGGGTGCTCAAATATAACACTAATTTTACGTATGGTGATCATGAGTACCCAATCCCTCGACGCTCAGTTGAGTAAAAAAATTTTACTTCATAGAACTTTAGACTTAATACTCCAAAATACAGACATAAACAAACATTACACACCCCCCCCCCTCCCCCAAACTATCCTCGCCCACGACCCCCCCCCCCCCCCACCCACAATCCCTCTAGGATGTTACAGCATTCATATGTAAGGTCGTAATCTTAGTACAACTAGACGAGAATTATTCTGCCAAGATTTATAGCAAGCATTTTATAGGATTGGCCACTTGAAGTTGGAATGATTCCCATAAGTTGACTCTTGCTGTCCTCATTAAATGCCTGGCTTTGACCTCAATTTCAGGTTTGTGTTTATAATTAACCATCAATGTTACTTAGTTGGTGAGAAGATATAAAAAAGGAATGCGTCCTTTCCCGAAAAGGAAAAGCCGCAGCTTCAATCTATTAAAAATGTGAAGTTAAAAACCAATGCATGCAAGATCTAAGATTTACTCCCTCGTCCCATTTTAATTGTCACTTTCAGCTTTTACACGCCCATTAAGAAAATCAATAAATGGAGTATATATTTTACTATGTTACCCCTATTTAATATATTAAATTTTTTTTGAGAATACCTTTAATAATTAAGGGTATACTTGGAAATAATGAGCAAAAAATGTCTTAAAATCCTAAAGCGTCAACTAATTTGGGACAAACGAATCTTGCTAAAGCGTCAACTAATTTGGAACGGAGGAAGTATTTTACTAATCATGGCAGATAGAGAAGTAGACAAAGCTATTAATTACAACATGGAGTTGCACAATCCTAGGTTTACTCTAAGATCTGAAGTTTTTGACATTATACATCGCAACATTCAAGTTGTTCTTATTCCCTTTACCAAAAATTTTGGCTCCAAGAGCTAGCACAGTAGGTAGAAAGAGATTTCTTATTTGTCAAATGAATCTCTGTAATAAAAATTTATTACTAGTAATTTTCAAAAAAGTATTTCATTATCATGGAAAAATGAAACGCTTATTTTTTACCTTATCGTTCATGGTTTAAAGTGAACAACGTACATATATAGTTGCTACTCCTATTTAATAATGCAATTAGTAAGGCTACTTGGCATAGTAGATTTACACATAATATAAACCAAAGATTTACGAGTCAACAAAATGAACTAGATGTGAGATTATGTGTTAGATAACCAACTTAAATTATTTGGGATATGATATACCGGTGTAAAAATAGTACCTCAAAGATATGTCTTAATTATACCCAAAAAATTAAACTTGTTTAGCACCATCATTAATCCTTTTAAACAACTAATCTCATAGTCTAGCCATGAGTGGACAAGATTCTTGAGACGGCTGTTCATAATGATATCAAACGTGAACCTCAAATTAGCTTTAGATATATTAACAGGAAATCAAAAGTGAAGAAATAAGTGGCTAAAGGCAACTTAATATCACATGTTCCTTAAGGAAAGTCACAAGTCTCTCAAGGTATTCATATTCATATTTATCTCTAGCTATCGTTGTCCTTGAATTTTTTTAGAGTTAATAGGATTTTCAAGAGGACACAAGGAAAAGGTCATTTTTAACTACTTGCTTTTATAGTTTGCAATAAAGACCAATAATTTCTCTTTTGCTATGAATACAAAACTTCTCCTTTATATTTGAAGTACACAAAATATTGATAAGGGGTTTGCCTTTTCATTCATATACAGTGGGGACAAACAACTATGGTCCTTGCATACTTATTACGTATACTATAGTATAAGCTTAGCTAGCTAGGACGTCCTGGACTTTTATATAAATTAAATTCCCTCTTTCATTTATATAAAATAGAAAAACCTCTTTTCCATTAAAAGAAGACAAATGTTTCAATTAAGGTTGACCTTAAGAGAATTATACACTAATGAAAATATTATGATGAATCAATTAACAGATTGGTAGTAAAGCTTCCAGTTTGATCTCACTATTTCTGCAAATTACCTCTTATATAATTAATCAGGTCTATTATATTGCATTATCAGACGGCCGTATATTCCTCTATTATTCAAATGCTCTTGCTTTGATCTTTTTAGTTGTTGTTTTTTTTTTAAAGAAATTGTTCAGTAAAGAGAAATACTCACTAATCATACATGTACTCATGAAATTTTAACTCGGATTAAATTGGGTGTTCTGTAGATATTTCACCGTGTCTACTCTCATCCTTAGCCACTAAAGAACTCTTAAAAAGAAGGTTTATTTTGACGAAAATTAGACGATGCAGAGCTACAAGTTGAAGGGTTTCGTAATTGTAACGTTCTTAGAGTTATGTAGGAAACGAAGTTCATAATTATAGTACCATGTTTTTAAAGGTGTATTTAATTAGCTTTTAACAGACGTACATCCAGTTGTTTTCATCATTGCTTTCCCCAGATGCTTAAGAACCTCGCTTATTCATGAGATACGGTGAAAATGTTTTCAAAATAAGGCGATGGATATGTGGATGCGTACATATATTATCGTAATTCCATACATATGAAATTATGTGCATTGATAATGTAACACATTTTTTGCACTATATCAAATTACGTATGAACAACAATTAAGAACTCTCACTCTCGTCTCTCAAATGATCAAGTCTGACATGATAAACTGAAAAATAAAGTAATAATTTGTGGTAAAATGATCAGTTTACTAACAATGTAAACAAATTTTATTTAGACTTTTGTGTATGTCACAGACAAGTCCATGACACGTATTGCTCGTGTTGGACATAGGACCCATGACGAATGCCAGCGACAAAGATATTCTAAACTGGTCTACGAGCATCGCGATAAGTCCTCGATCTGTCCTAGTACAAGTGCTGCAAAAACTTTTACCAAGTCCAAATGATTGTCGACCACCTCGAATTTGTCCTTCAAGTCACATTATATTGAGCAAGAGTATATAATTTGTATTATATCCTATAAAGCTTTGTTTACTCTTTTTCAATATGATGTGAAATTCATCTACGATGTCATGTGACCCCATCTTTAAAAGCTTGCCAGTTAGAAGCCTTCCTATTCTATTAAGACCCTCTCTCGGCAGGAGCGTCACATAATCCTTTTTACAAACTCAGCATTCTTGTTGCCCCCCATCGTATAGATGAAGAACAGGTTGTGATATCATATTTGTCACAGTATAAGTCCATAACAAGTATGATTTGTTTTGGACCTAGTTCTGCACGGATTCTTCTTTAATTTGGGGTTCATCTTTGTCACGACCCAAAATCCAGATAGGTCGTGAGGGCACCCAACTAACTCTGTCGGGCGAACCCACTTAATTATGAATGAATAATATAAGCTTCTCAATGAAAAGTATAAATATCTCGATACCATAGAATAAAATAGAAATAATCCCAACAATAAAAGGTTCAAGTACTCCC
Organism: Petunia x hybrida; assembly: GCA_037355625.1. NCBI lineage: Eukaryota > Viridiplantae > Streptophyta > Magnoliopsida > Solanales > Solanaceae > Petunia > Petunia x hybrida. The sequence goes on from JBBBVM010000780.1 coordinate 105,612, forward strand.
CGAATCATGAACATCTAAGAATGCCGAATAAGTTATACAACTCCAAAGATTTAGGGAATACATCATAGGGAAATATAAACTATATAGGTGGCCACCACGGACGAAGGGTGGGCTCACCGCTAATAAAGGAATGCTCCACTTCGGTCAACCACGATGCTCGCTAGTAAATGGTGTCGAATCTGCAAGACGTAAATAAACCAACAAAGAAAAAGGAAAGGGGTGAGTCGAGTGACTCAATAAGCGGGGACGGGGCTCCAAGTAAAGTAGTAAGTTACTCATATATGGAAAGCAAGACAACTCAAGGATATGGGAGGTAAAAATAAACCATTAACAATCAAGTAATATTCATACTCCATCATCAAGTACCACGAACACTTTCATTGTTACTCCGGGTAAATACATAACCACACCATACTACGATAATATGCACGGAACTACATCATGCTATGATAATATGTACGGAACTACATCGTACCTCAATAGTATGTACGGAACTACATCGTACCACAATAATATGCACGGAACTACATCGTGCTATGATAATATGTACGGAACTACATCGTACCTCAATAATATGTACGGAACTACATCGTACCACAATAATATGCACGGAACTACATCGTGCCACAATTGCTTGTATATAAGGATATATTATATATAGGGTGTGGAGCAAGTCCACCAAGAAAGTGAAATACACTTACCTCGGTCCGAAGCTCATTAGCTACTCAACAATAGTTTTCCTTTTTCGAATCACCTCCAAACACTCCCTCTCTATTAAGAGAACGTAATACAATCAATACCAAGACTAATAGTTAAACAATACCAACCTTAAGCTAAAGGAGTTAAGAAATTTAAAAGTCAATCCCCAGGCACCATATTCAAACCCAAAATTGACTTTACTATCGCGTTACCCATAACCATACGAGTCCAAATCTATATCCAAGGTCCTAACTTGATACCATTTAGACCTCCAAATAACTAAACTAGTGTTATAGGATTTAAGTCTGAAACTATCAAATTTCTACCATACAATCTTATAATTTAGGCAAGGGTCAACCATTAAAATCATGTAACATTGATAGAGAGATGAAATAATTAAATGCCTAAAATAAACTACTATAGGCGAAACGAAGCTTATCAAAACAGTAGCCAACGTTAACCTTTAAAACTCAAGAAGACCAAGCTTAATAAAAAGGCATCAATCATTGCCTAATCATCATGTTTCTCCCAAAATGGTTTATATAATCATTAACAAGTAATGATGGCAACATGATAGAATTCTCCATTAAAGTTAATCAACGATGGAGATTTATAAAATGTATACCTGAATACTTTGTTTCTACGGAGGAAGATCAGACTCTGTAACAATAATTCCCAGCAACTTTACAAGGCAGCCGATGATCTACTGTTTTATGCTACTCCAAGCTCTATTTTCAACTTATTTATTTTCTTACCACCAAAGACTAGATATCTTATGTGCCCTAAAATAATATGGGCTAGCAAAGGAGATGTGGGCGTAGCCCACAACTTTTTACTTTTATATTTTTGGGGTCCAACTAGTATAAGACACTATCCATTTGTCCGAAAGTTATCTAAATTAATTTTTCTAGCTTTTTCTCCAACTCAAATTTAAATAAAATAAATTAATTATTATAAAATATTGGGGTGTTACAATCTTAGTACTTTATTTTTTAAAAAAATTTAACCCTTTCTAGTACTTTCTAGGTTCAAGCTGGGTAAATCACTATGTAACTTAAATGCGACTTTATTATGGATTAACAAACTCGATAAATTGAAGCACACAATTAAGAACTACAACTACACAATATATATGAACTGAAATAGTAGTAGTTAACTTGCAACTTGAAAGAATATATGAACCCAATGAACCAATAGCTCATTAAATAAAGAAAAGAAAATGACACTCATAGTTGGCAAGGAAGAACTATAATAATTAATATAACAATCACCAAAACAGGTAGAAACAAATAAACTAAAAATATACAAACTAATTGATTTCCAACTTGCAAGAAAACAATGCTAACCACTAATCAGAAATAGTTTTCAAATTGAAAGATTTTCTTTCTTTCTATTATTATGAAGATAAATAAAGAAGTTAACTTGTAAATAAAATAAAAATATAAAAGATACCACCAATTGCCACCACCCACCACCACCCACCACCCTCAATCGTGGCCATGCAAAGCTGCCATTGCCACCACACCAAGTTTCTGCAAGTTCAATTTCACCACTGTATCCGTAAACATTTTTGTGTCTTCTCCAGTATTCCCTTCTGGTATATCCACTATATATGATTCCAAAACTATAGTGTAAGCTTTTCCATTTTTGTTGAACTCATTCACTGATGTAACAGACCTATAATTATTCAGCCTATGCTCACCCCCTACAACCTTGAAACTCAGAATATGCTTTTCGTCGTCCAAAATCTCCAGCCGCTCTGTGCTTGTGGATGCTGGGATTCCTGACACAACGGAAACCTCCCTAATGCTTCCAACGCCACCGTCACCTGACAAATTCAGAGTCTTAAGTCAATACAGTGGCGGAACCATAACTTTTACCAAGAAGTATCAAAATATTAAAAAAAATTTAAGGGAGCTCAACATATAATATATATACATTTTTAAAACAAAGTTGCCCATCTACGCAACATAATTTTTTGACAAAGAAATATAAGTTGATACCCATCATTAAGGGGTGTGAAAATATAAAGAAGGGAGACAATGAGAATTGAAAAGACACTTATTACAGGGACAGAACAACTTTGGCCAAAGTGTGTCAATTGATACCCTTTGAAAAGTATATTGTGGAGATAGAGAACAAAAATTATAGTACTTATGTAAATATACTACTGTTCAATCCCGTGGTGTACTTCTTCATATTTTGAATTTCCTAGGTGAATATCTGGGCTCCGTTCCTGTCTTATTGTGGGAGCAACAGAGCCAAATTACTGAAGAGGTTTAACTGTATCCCTTTATCGAAAAATTGTAATGTATAGAAGAAGGGCTTATAATAATCTGCATCCGCCACTAACTATGCAACAACTTCCAACAATATAGACTATAGGAGTTGGTGATAGAATGAGTGTGCGTATTATATTGAGTGCGCGTAGTATAGTTTCTTCATATACATATGAAGTTGGAGTAAGAAAAATGATTGAGTTGAATTTGCAAAATATGCCTCCTAATAAATCGTCTATGAGTACCTGTCATTTTGCAGCTCTTGATGAAATGTTTGTACTTCTGAGGGTTGTCGAAACGCCGGACGAACGGCCACACGATATTAGCCGGTGCATCAATCCGCTGTGTTATGAGTGAGGTGCAAGTGTTTGGTAAATGTTCAAAAGTATGGTAGTTTCGAATCAATGGCTCTAGCTCTGTGTATTCTTCTTCTTTAAGTCCATAAGGTGCTTGCGAACGAGACATATTTTTGCAAGAACGTTAATTGGTTTACAAGGAGAAAATGGTTAAGTTAATTTTCTGATAACCAAACCAGAAAAAGCATATGAAATATTTTTGCCAAGTCTGGATTGGTTTTTGAAAGGGTGGCTGAGAGAACAAATAGAAGTCAGTTCTCTCTCATTTGTGCTTTGGAAAATAAAAAGAGAGGAAGTCAGCAAAGAAGGTTATGGGTTTTGTGGGGAGGGGGTTGGTATTTGGCTCTGTTTATTTAGCTTTGCAGAATTTTTCTTTTTGTTTTGAATTTTTAGGACACATATGCCCTTGGATTTCCTTATTATAACAAACCTGTCAGAAGTTAGATTTTGTCATTTTCCAGAATGAGGGATTAAATAACAAACGGAGGTATACAGTACTATATCATTGACCATATCATGGCTAGATTTAGAAAGAGCATAACATGCACACAATTACTATATTAGAAAGATGCTTTACACCGTGCTATTATAAGTAAAGTATTTTTAGTGGGGGGTATGTGTGAGAGGGGCTTTAGATTCTTCAGCTAACTAATTAAGGTATATTGAGACAATAATTATGTTTACTGGTTATTTTAATCTAGTATGAGCAAATAATTGACAAAGATTACGCGAATCACACATTTTAAGACAGAGATATGCTAAGACGCTTTCCCTTTTATGTGCATATACATACATGAAAAGAATAGATCACATTATATAGTGTTTAAGCTAGGAGGTACTACTACTTTGCATCCTGCACGTTCAAGGTCTGATCCTAATTATTTACTCAATTTCTCATACCTCAGACATTCCAACTATCAAAAAATAGATTGTGTCAAATCATACTCTATTTTTGATTTTGTAGATGTAAACAATATTTATTTGTATCGCATAAAGCTTTGACAAATTGAAGAAATTCATCTATCTATATAGCCAGTCAAACTAAAGACATTTGACAAACTAAACTATTAAAAGGAACACTTCCACTGAACACAAAATTATGTAAAGGTAAAACCGAAAAGGGCCAAATTTGCCCTTAAACTATCGAAAACGGGGCGATTTTACCCTCCGTTGAAAAACGGTCTCAAAAATACCCTTACCATTACACAATCAGCTCATTTATACCCCTCCTAGCTAACGGATTCCAATTAAGATTTATATCCAATTTTAAAATCTATATTTTTGATGAGTTGGATTTTTTGTTTTTGTATAACAATAAAATTTCACGTCACATCAGCATCTTCCCTTCTCCTTCTTCCTCTGTGGTAAAAATAAAATATCAAGGGAATAAAGTCCAAACTGACAAATAAAATGGCCTGAAAGCTTTAACAAAATCGGACCCAGAAATTCTCAACGAGATTGAAAGTTTTATACGCCTTTTCTGATGCCCGTTCTCTTTTCCAGTTATAGACATATTTTTTCCCAAATAATTTCTAGTGGGTGAACATATTTTCAAAAAAATTTAACAGATAAAGACTTCCATCTTCACTTTGTAGAGATACAGTAAACAATGTTTTATTTTCCTTCATTAGGATAGAATGTTTCTCTAAAATCATCAAGAGCAAGCTGATTGACAGACACTATTCCACATAGCTAATTTATGGCCAGACATCAATAAACAGACACAAACATGAAATTGGTCTCAAGAAACTCAAAAAAATTTAAAGATGAAATTTTTCCTTTATTTTTTCATTTGGGTTTCTGTTTCTTGGTTCATCTGATAAGAATCAGACATTACGGAACAAGAATAAGAGGGTTCTTTGAATTATTGCGAAAAAGGGTCAAAAGTGAAAAAAGATGGCTTGGAACAGGCCAATTAAGAAAATGGCAAAGTCCATTGCTCTCTACGATCTATGCAACTGTATTGACCGGCATAGTATTCTCAGCTTTCTATGTTTTTTCAGCTTGCCCACAATAATCTGCAACATACATATATATTACTACAAATTTATGAGAAGCTATCCACCAATTAGTCTGTTGTGAACCATTTGTTGAAACCTTGTGATATTGTGTTTTTAACCAAGGAGGAAGCACAAGGTAGGTGCTGATGTGGAGTGAGATTTTATTGTTTTACAAAAAATAAAAAATCCAACTCATCAAAACTTTAAGTTTTTAAACGGGGTTAACTCTGACTTAGAATCCGTTACGTTGGAAGGGTATAAATGAGCTAGTTGTGTAACGGTAAGGGTATTTTTGAGACCGTTTATCAACTGAGGGTAAAATTGCTTCATTTTCAATAGTTTAAGGGTAAATTTGACCCTTTTCCGAAGGTAAAAAGGAAAAGAAACTACTAGTACTATTAACTTGGAATAAGTGACCAATGACAAGAAACTGCTGAGACGCAAGTCTACAGTAATTTCAGCTATATTTGAGAAGCGATATCAGCGACAAGAAATTTGCTCGATCAAGATGTCAAATTCAGATGTTGCAAAATTTGACTTCATTAACTCAAATATTACTCCATCTATTTGAATTGATGTGATATAGTTTGATCCAGTAAAAAAGAAAAGGCAGAAGGGCTAAATGGACACCTGTACTTGTCCGGTTTAGCCATAATCACGCTTATACTTTGAAAAGTGTCAACCAGCCCCTACTACTCGTCCAAAACATGGCTTTTAAACCCTCCCGCGCTAATGTGTCTAGTAGGTTGCTTATGTGGCAAATGAGCATGCCACACGGCTTTTCAGTGCGTGGGCAGTAAAAAGGCACTACCAGCGGCTATTTTTTGGTCTTTTTAAGGCCTTTCACTACCAAATCCTTTACCTTCATTTTTTGCTTCTTTTTCCTTAGTTTCTTTCCTTCTTCTTTATTCCTTATTATTTTCTTAGTCTATTTTTTTTACAAAAATTCAGATTTAATGGTGGAAGACATGGAGCATCCACCATTGTGCTATTGTGGAATGATAGCGGACATAAAGACATCATGGACTAGTAGAAACCCGGCAAGAAGATTTCTTGGGTGTCCAAATTATGGATTGGGTATCGGGTGTATCTTCTTTTTGTGGGTTGATCCACCTCTTAATGATCATTACAAGAATGTCATTATAGGACTACGCAATACAAGGAATGTAATTGAACACCATGAAAATGGCCCAAACCGAGGGAGGAAAGTGTGGATTGCTAGCATTATTATCTTCTTTATTGGAGTGTTTTATGTTCAACTACTGTAATTTCTATTTCTTTGTAATGTAATTCCCTTGATTTAATGCAATTCTACTAGCAACAGTACTCTGGATTTATGGAAATAAATTGATTTAAACATGAAATTTTACAACTACTAACATAACAAAAAAGTACTTCCCTTTCTATAGCAAAACAACAGTTTCAAGCATAATCACTAGGAAGTTTCAATGGAGTTAAAGTAAGCTTAACAAATATCATCAACCTAATGCAATAAAATCAGTTCCAACTATATCTAATTGTCTTGGCATAAACATAATTAAAGCATTTTCAAAAAGAACTAAGGAAACACTTAAAGCTTCATAACTGCTTCGGACTTGGCTTCCTTGACTGCTCACAACCTTTCTTTTAGCCATATCCCTTTGTTGCTCAAGTTGTCTTCCAGTCACAATATTTTTGCCTTGCCACTTGAGCCCGGGTGGTTTGAATCTACTTTCAATATTGGTTGGAGCTGAATGCTTAATTGTTGAAGCATTGTGAATCACTCTATCCTTTACCCCAGACTGCCCAAACAAAACAACAAGATTAAGAAACAAGAAATTCAAGTAGGAATGATCAAAATGAGGACAATAATAGACATACTAACCCTTTTTATAAGAGAACCATTAGGACCAAACAGTACACCATAACCAGCTGATCTAGGCCTCTTAAAACCAACATTGCCATCAGGTGTTCTAATCATATTAGGCTTCCTCACAGAACTTGATGTGGACTGTGAACTGTTCATAGTAGTTGATGCAACAGTGGTTTGGGGGGCACTAATGGGCTGAGAAGAACTCATACCAGATGCAGCAGTAGAAGCAGCAGGTTGAGAGGCCTTCTTCCTCAATAAATTAGAAGCAGCAGGTTGAGAGACCTTCTTCCTCACTGAAGTAGAAGCAGCTGCAGATCCTTGGGTGTTAGCATGAGAAGTGACTACACTTGATTCAGCTTGAGAGCCAGCATTACTTGCTCTATTTCTCTGCCATTCAAGACAATAAAAGAAAAATTTTCAAGTGTAAAAATAGTAGGTTAGATACAATTTAAGTGTAAAACAGTAGCAAAGAAACAATACCAGACTTGGGCACCCTTTTTTGTTATGTCCAGTAGTCTTGCAATGAGAACAAGTCATCACCCTTCCTTTTCATGACATCTTTCCAAACTTTTTCTTTGGTTCATCTGGGGCATTCCTCCTATTTTTCCTTGGTCTCCCTGGCATTCTAGTGAACTCAGGTGGCTCAATTCTTGGGTTTGAAATAGCTGGCCACATCTTCATATTTGTCATGTGTTGAATGAATTTGCCAAAGGCCTTCAAGTAGGTCTCCTTCTTCCAGTACCAGTGAGCAATGTAAGTCTCAGGTTCTACATTCCCATGATGCATTGCACTAATTGCATGTGCACAGGGAATTCCCCTTAATTGCCAAGACCAACAAGAACATGTAAGGCTCCTCATATCAATAGTGTGTTGATACTTTTCATCAATCACTTAATAACTAGCATCCCCATTAAATTTGAGTTCACATTCAATATCCTTTTGAGCATTCTTTCCTAGAATATGCATTGCCATTGGAGACACATCACACCACCATTTCTCAGAAAATTCCCTAAGTTTAATCATTTATCCATCATCTTGTGTCTTATTTCCTCCAACTATTAAAAGTCTCACACATATTGTTCTCCACAATATCACACTTATACCCTTCTCTAAACAAAGCTCTACACCAAGTTTCCTTTGGGTACTTCACTAAATCCTCCACTATATGATCACCTAACTTCTCCATCTCCCCTAACTCATCTTCTAACAAAACCTCAAATGAGGCTTTAGAACACCTCCAGAATTGATTTCTCCTCTCCTCACCCCTCCAAGTCTACTTCCACTTGCTCCAGATATGGCTAGCACACATTCTATGCTCTACACATGGTAATAAGTCTGTAACTGCTAAGATCAGTCCATACAACAAGATATTAAACTGCTTAGATTAAAAAATATTAAAAAAAATCAAATAAAATAAAAAGTAAAATAATAAAAATAAATCAAACCTTCTGCTTATCACTCATGTTTGTTAATCCTTCACCTTGATTTTCAACTAGCTCCAAATCATGCATCAGATATTTAATAAACCAAGACCAAGTGTCCTTGGTTTCTTTCTCAACCACTGCCCATGCCACTGGATACATTTGATTATTTCCATCCTTTGAAATACATGACAGTATTTCACCCTTACAAACTTCTTTCAAAAAAGCCACATCAAAGCCAATAATCTTCTTGCACCCCTCTAACCACCCAGCTTTCAAAGCATGCAAGCAGACATAGATTCACATAAACACCTTTTTTCCTGGTTGTGACTCCTTTGATGTCCAAACACTAACTATTGTATCATGGTTTGTTTGCCTCAACATATCAGCATAGTCATAAAGCCTTGCAAACTCTTCCCTAAAATCACCCATGTGCTCTCTCAATATCTGCTTTTTTGCCCTTCTACAAGCTATTTTATTGACATACAACCCATACTCTTTCCTAACTAGGCTCTGAATTTGATGCAATTTCAACTGAGGTGTCCTAATTATTGTATCTTTGTATTTCTTAGCAATTCAAGCAGCATTAAAAGACTTATTTCTAAGTCTTGGGTAGCATTTATGGGCAAGGTAGTAAGTCTTAACAATAAAATTTTCAGTACTGCCTTGTATGCTGCCCAATATATGCCATGGACACCATTTCTTTGTACATGTTCCCCTAACCCTCCTCTTCTCATTAGGCCTCAACCTAAGCTGCACCCTTTTCTAAGTAGAGTAGTCATGTAAAGCCTCACTGAACTGAACTGCACTATGGAATATCATGCCAAGCTGAAAAAATAATTTCTTAGCACTAGGGTCATAAAAAACCTTGTTGCTTCTATACTTCCTAGGTGCCAACTGACCCTCCTCATCAGATCCTACCATTTCCCTATCACTGTCCTCACTTTTAGGATCTGATGAGTCTAGATATTGCTCATCTCCACCTAATTTTCCTTCATACTTTTCTTATTTATTTTTGTACATATCCTCAAAACCAGCATCAACTCCTACATGTGCTAATGGTAAGGCATCAATGTTAAGCTTAGCAGCCTTAAGCTTCTCCTTTTTATCATTTATCTTTGACTGCCTAACCTCTACAACCTCAGCATCTACATCACTACCTTCACCATCATCCTCATCAATGTCATACAATGAACCATCTTATGAAAGTGCATCACTATCAAAATCAATGTCTAAAAAAGATGAATCTGGTGTCTGAAGATGATAAGAAGAGAAGTCATATAACTCATCTTCAGACTCAGATATTTCAATATTTCCAGCAAGCCCCTTCCCCTTTTCTTTAGCTCCAGTAGCCTCCTTCCCCTTTTCTTTAGCTACAACAGCCCCCTTCCCCTTTTGTTTTTTCTTAGGAGGAATATTTAGGTCTTCTGTTGCCCTAGACGGCGAAAAGACCTCACTGCCCTCAATAGGAATATCATCCCCATGTACTAAACACACCTCTACAAAGTCCCCATCATTCAAATAAGTCCCAAAATTAATCACATCATCATCATTAGCAAGCAAATGATAATTACCACAATTATTAATCCTAAGAGCAAACTTGTGTACATTAGTGTACCCTAATAACTTAGCCACATCAAGAAACATAATGTAGTACAACTCATCTACATCTACCCTAGTTGATGTACCATGGGGTATAGCATTAGCATACCTTGATTGTGGGTCAGCCACAAATTTACCCTAGTGGAAAAACTGTATTTTTATGAATCTAGATTCCATTTTCCTGTCCAAGAATGAAATTAAAATTAGTTAATGTTACTGCCTAATTAGTTAAATATTAGTCAACAACAGTTAAAGAAAAACAGTTAGATAAAGTCCTAATTAATTAAAAATCTAATTAGTTAAAGAACAAATCATTTAACAATGCTAATTAGTTAAATTCATAATTTATTAAAGTCCTAATTAGTTAAAGAACTAATCCTTCAACGGTCCTAATTAGTTAATGGTACTGCCGGATTAGTTAAAATATTATTCAAAAAAACAGTTAAGGAAAAATACTTAGTTAAAGTCCTAATTAATTAAAAACCTAATTAGTTAAAAAATAAATCCTTGTTCAGTCTTAATTAGTTAAAATTATAATTAATTAAAGCCCTAATTAGTTAAAGTCCTAATCCTTCAACAGTCCTAAATTACTAATCAATTAAAGCCCTAAATAGGTAAAGCCCTAATCATCCTTGTTCAGAAAATGTTTAAAGGCATATTTTAAAAGTCACTAAAGGATGCTTAAAGTCATACAAGCTGTTAACGATTGAAGAAGGATTTAAAAGATGTTTAAAGTCATAATTCAGTGCAAGGAATAAACAATTTTAAAGGGTCCTACAAAAAGTCCTAATTTATTCACCCCAAATATTCTAAGATTCTTTACCATCGATTTAAAACCCTAATTTCTATTAAAAAGCGATAATCAATCAAAAACCCTAATTTCTAAACATAATCTGACTAAGTGATATAACAAATCCCTAATTTTTACTACAAACCGCAAATAACAAATCATTAAATAAATTACAAAATAAAATGGGTTAAAACCTTTATCTCAAATGTGGGAAAACCTTCAAATGTTGTTAATCAAACGGGTTAAATGTTGTTAATCAAACGATGATCATTTTTTGTTGTTAATCGACCGGCTATTTGGGTTAGTCGCCGGGGTAAGTTTGGATTTGGGTAAGTGTCGTTTGGGTTAATCGCCGGAGTGATTTTTGGTTTGCCTTTTGTTTACCATGTAGTCGTTTAGGTTTTCTTTTTTGTTTTTACCATGTAAAAAAATTAGGTGGCATGTGATATGGGCCACCAATCTGACGTGGAAGCCACGTGGTCGTATTTGTGCACCACGCTTAGATGAGAGGGTCTAAAAGTCATGATTTGGACGAGTAGGAGGGGCTGGTTGACACTTTTTAAAGTATAAGCTTGATTATGGCTAAACCGAACAAGTACAGGTGTCTATTTGGCCCTTCTGCCAAAAGAAAATGAAGACAGTAGAAATGTCTGATGATTTTAAGCAGGTCATATCATTTGTATAGCGATCTTTAAAATTTGTGATTTAAAACATGTGCCACAAAAGTTTTTCATTCAAGGTAATATGAGCGACGTTAAAGTTTAAATTGTTTCAAAAATTAAAATCGTAACATTCTTTTCATGACATACTAATGTCAAATAAATTGTTAGATGCATTGGTTGGCGAATAAAGAGATTTGATTACCGCATAAAACTCCACATTATTATATTTTACATTGTTTGGTTGCTTTTTTCGCATAAATATTATTACCACATGGATTAAGATAAAAATGACAAAATGCCATCCAGTTTCATCTTTATTAACTTCTTATTTGAAAATATCTTAACTAATCTCTATATTATAATCTATGTGTTATACTCTATTCGTTCCCCTTTATGTGAACTTATTTCACTTTTAATCCGTCAAAAAAAGAATGACCCATTTTTTAAAATTGGAACAATTTAACTCTAAATTTTCTACTTTACCTTTAATAAGATGATTAATCAATAATCATAAAATACTATTAATGATTTATTTTAAACTACCAGTATCAATGTATTTTTTTAATTAACTATCAAGTCAAACTTGTTCACATAAATTAAAATGAATAGAATATTAATTATAATCTCTACGTTATTTGTTTAGATTGTTTTAATCTCAATACAACAATTATGTATAACTTATCTTCCAATCAAACTACTCCTAATTGTAAGTTTGTAACTATTCCTACTACTGGAGTTGGTCAATAATGTGAAAGAAAGAAAGAAAGAAAGAAAAGGGTAAAAGAGTCAACAGAAAGGATAGGGGTAATGGGTATAGTCGCTATCGTTGAAAAGGGGAAAGCTGGTTGTAGATTCGTGGATCATGTGACAACAAACTGCACTCGCGTGATCCAAACTCCACTTTTCAGGATTCCATATTCACCCCCTCCCTTCATCCTTCAGCTTTTGGTTTGTGCATAGTATATTGTTGCACCTGCTCTTTACCCGTATGACTCATGGTCTACAATATTATTTTAAATATATTGATTTACCAATTTTTATTATGATGGTCCTCGTAGAATTATGGATGTATGATTCAATTGTATTGGGTTTCCTTAATCAGGAGATTTAACTCTTACCAGCACATTACCTTATATGGAAATTTGAATTTTTGACTAGTTTATAAACTTATTTCCCTTTTCAAGTATGTAGTGCCATTTCCAAATATTGTAGACTCAATTGCTTCTGTACGACAACAAAACTAGAAGTAACAAACACAACTCACAGTTGCTTTATATCAAAGAAACGACCCAGAATTCTAGAGTCAGTAATGTTCATCTAATATTTCTCAATTATTTTTAAGAAAACAGAAAAGCAACAAGTTAGATATACACTTGTTCAAAATGAGAATAAAAATTTGGAAGGATTCAGCTGACAAAAGTCTGTCTTCTTCTGGATATCCAAGAGCTGCTGTCTGCTGGCTTGCAACAAAAACACCCAGAAATATTATCGAGAGGCCTATCCATTCAGACAATACCAATGAAGCAAGTACCCCTCCTGTTTCAAAATGGATGACATGTTTCGGATTCGGAGAGTCAAACGAATTTATTTTGACCGTGAATTTAAACATATAATTTTTAAGTTTTTTCGAACGATATTTATATATTTGGAAACTACATAAAAGGTACTATAAGTCACAATAATTAATAATTCAAAATATTTAAAAGACATATAAAAATATTACGGTAAAAAATAAACTCGTTTGACCGTCGATATCCAAAATATATCATCCATTGTGGAATGGAGGTAGTAATTTTTTTTTGGAATACTATTCACCAATGAAGGAATCAGATCAGGTCTAACGGGCTATGGTCCAAACCATCTAAAATATGTACGTGTCTGAGATAAAGCGCAAACCTATTAAAAAATTATATGCTGTATGCGTATGGATTACCAATGTAAAAATATTACTTATCGAGGTTTACTAATACAAAATAATGTCTTTTTGTTATGTTAAAAAAAAAAGATGTTTAGAGCGTACTTATTGGAGTCTCAATGATACATATTATTTAAAGAATTTTTACATATTTGGCTCATGAATAAAGAATTCAAACTCACTCGTGAAAGAAATTGGTGTTGATACATCAAGCACGGAGTAACATTAGTCCTTTAAGAAAAATATTAGTCTTGAACCTCACTTTAGATAGGATGCCAATACCTTATCATTCTTGACTATACGTTCTGTTTTATTGATACGAATTTGAGTTACATTTTTTAATTTTGTTCTCTTCCCATACCTTATCATTACAAGAGAGAGAATATAGTGTTTGCAGTTACAGAAAGAAACAAATTAAAGAAAGTCCGCATGTGTAAAAAGAAGAGCATGCATACTTCTGCTGGGAACTGTAAAACAGAAAGATTTGACAACTTATTATATGGTTGGGTTTTCTTTGTTTCTTGTATAGTTGGAGTGTTGTGTTCTTTCCTTTTTACCTAAGCAAATTAAAGAAGTATGAAAGCGGCTTCAAAGTATTGATTGGTTCAAACTCTTCATGAAAATCGGTGCATTCTGACTTTCATCACATTATATTCTTTAGCCACTTGCATGCCAACTTGGTCTTAAACAATATGTCGTCACACTGACAAGAAAAAGTTTATCACAGAAACAATAACACAAAATAATATAGAGAGTAACATTAAAGAAAAGGGAACTTATTGTTATTGGCTTTCCAGGGGGGTGAGCACAGATTTCTTGTTTGTTTGGCTTTTTGTTAATTTAGTGTTGTATTTTTGTGGTCCGTCTTCCTTGCAATTTCTTTGCTTTCTTTTCTATTTCTTGGTTTAAAATTTAGTTTAGATCTTTTATCCATAGTAAAATGGTAAGCTATCACATTAACCACCATGCAAATTCTAGAAATGATACAATTCTATTCATTTAACCAAGCTTATTAACAAGCTCATATTCGACATGATTCTTACATGGACCATCCTCGCACCCGATTCTCGTCATATATAGAAAGGATCTTATCGGTACCCAACAAAATTAATGCTCTAGCATATAGTGTTACTAATCAAGAATTTATTATGGCAACGTTAGAAGAGAGGAAATCGATTACACACAACTTAAAAAAGGACTAGGTAAACTCTATATCATGCAGAGAGCATTTTTTTATTTATTTATTATTTATTTTTATTTTTTGTAGAAGAATCAAAATTTTTATCAATCACAACTCTAATCATTTTTTGCTTCAAAATCATGATTCTGCATCAGCTGAGACTTAAAATTAAAAAACATCTGAAATTATAACTATAGAGGCAGACCAATATCAATTGCTATCTGCAAAACACCTTTTGATATTTAGTACTTCTCGACGTGAAATTCACCATTTTCTCTGGATCCTGATCAGCACAAAGAGCAAGTGTAATGGAATATTCTAAAGGAGTATTCGCAACAAGGAGAAGTTGTTCAATCATTGTTGATTAGAACGTGGATTTTGTTGTTGTTAGATGTAGATGCTTGTGTTGAATTTATTTAGATCACTAATGCCCCAATCAATAATGGGTATTGAATGGAAGCAGATCTTTGGATTCATTCTTGAGATGGAATATCACTACAAGAGAAAAGGGTAAATTTGCGGGGGTTAATTGTGGGGGTTTTAAGAACCTCCACAAATTGCATCATTTCGTGGAAATTTTGTCAATCATCACAAATTTGCGTAATTTTATGGAGGTTATCAAATGAAAGTTGTGGAGGTTTTGAACACCTTCACAATTATTTCAATTTGTGGATGTTTTTGTCAATTGCCGCAAATTCGTATAATTTTGTAAAGCTTTCCAAACGTCATAATAAATTATTAACCTTATATTTTTGGATTTAGTGTATTGGCTCCATATCTCCCATTATTTAATTTAACTAGTTCCTTATATTCATGCGCGCACATAATTCGTAAAAATCAGTTAAATATTACTAATCGATTAGCTTGAGCTATACACTAAAAAAAACAATGTATGTTCGTAAAATGAAGAATATCTATTCAATTGAGCTAACTTATTGTAGAAAGAAACCATGACCTACATGAGTCCTTGATTTTCTTGTTAGTTAATTTTGTATTTTCTTCAATTGCTAAAGTCTGCGTCACACATGAAAAATTAAATATGATGGATATGAAGATATAAGAGGGGAAAGCGTGAATTATAATTTTAATCTTTACTCAGTTTCAGTCGACTACTTAGTCGACTAATTCTGGAGCAGTGGAAGATAATAAATGAAGTGCAGAAAGTAAAAGACACAATAAATTTTTTATACTGGTTCGGAACCAATATAGTTCCTAGTCTAGTTCCTTTGGGAGACAAGGGATGTATCTCTTCGGCTCTTAGTTTTCTTCAATGTACAACTTGGATAGTTTTTCCTTCGCTAACTACCAAAGATATCAACTTGTGGTTTTATCATTCCGCTTACCACTAACGACTAAAGTTAGTTTTATACGATTATAACAAACTCACTCGACACTAACCTTACTTTCTCTCTTGACTCTCTTTTTTTTTTCTTGTACAATAGTAGACTCTAAAAAATACAATATTATCAAGACTTTAAAAGAGATTGCTAGAAAGTTGTAGGTTGTGTCGTTGATAATGAAGAGATGCTTGAGTATATATAGCTTCAAACCCTTCAGCGTAAAGTCTTTTGTACAACTGTCTTGAGTAGCTTCTTGATTTAGCCGAGATATTGTCCTTAAGTGAAGAGATATTGACCCAAGGATGTTGATCCTCAAAAAGGTATCAATTATTCTTTTTTGAGAATAAGGTAAGAACCTTAACGATTTCTGATTCTCCTCTTAAATGCCTTGATTGTGCAGTACTTCGAAATCTTCTTTCCTTTGTGAGTAGCTTGACTTCCAATGTATAGAACCTTGATTGATACGACTGGGGATCTTGATTGATATCCTAGTGTGAAAGTCTTCCCTTGATTGATATGTCAAATATTCTCTTTCCTAGAATATTCGTAGTGTAGGACTTGTACTCTTCTCTTTCTATTTTCAATCGACTTGAGGGCTTTTGTACCTGACAAGGAAAGTAGAATTCTTTAGTTACCGCTTTCAGAAATTTAACTTATTATAATCATCAAAACTGGAGTCAACAATCTCCCCCCTTTTTATGATGACAATTTTTAAGGTTTTAATGATATTTCCATGTATTCGAGAGCTTCAGGGTCAGCTCCCCCTGATTCTATGCTCCCCTTGACTTTAGGAACACCTGCAAATTGGACAGTGCACACAGGCTATACCTTGAACAGGTAATTAATCGACTAGAAAAAGTGAATAATGAGTCGAGTTAATCTAGTTAAATTCCATACTGTGAATATAATAACAAAACATGAAGTAGTCCATACTACACAGCTGTAGCATAGGTAGTTCACAAATTACAGACATAAGCAGTTCAAGAGTTAAAGACATAAGAACATAGAATTTTTCTCCCCCTTTGTCATCAACAAAAATAGGGAAGTCACAAAACAAAGCAGTTCACACATAACAAAAGAAACATGCAGAGATTAGTCAACTAGCGCCTTCCCAATAAGTACTTCAAGGTGTTAATGATGTTGGTTCCCAGAGTATCTATGCGAGAGTGCATAGTGGTGAAACTTTTGCGATCATCTGTGGCAACCTGATCAATGGAAAACCTTAGCAAAGCCACATCTGCTTTAGTGGTTTTGGTGTCATCTCTAGCTTTCTCAAGATTGTATTGAAAAGAGAGATAGAGATCACGCAGAGTGCTAAGTTGATCCTCCACAACAGTTACCCGACTAAGAACATCAAAGTTATCAGTAGCAGACGCAGGAGTTGAGTGAGTAGGAGGGATATCCGGATCTGCTTTCTTAACCCAAGAGTTACCAAGGTGCACATAACCCATACTTGCAAATGCACGAGTATTGTAGCTTTGGGAGATAGGAATTTCGGGGTGACTATTTAGAGGAACATGAAGTTGATCAAGAATGTGAGATATGAGCATTCCATATGGAAGACAACCAGACCCATTACTGTCCATAGCACATTCATGCATGTAGTTAACCACCATGACAACTTCAGTTTTTGTTTAGATACAAGACAGTACACAACAAAAGTGTCCCTTTAAGACAGAGTGCTAAAAGAACCAGTGCAAAGAAGGAGAGTTGTGGCAGTGACATGATCAAGAACATGATTTTCAAATCACAGAAGGTATGGACCTAATTGACCATCAGGAATTGCATGAGCACCAAGACCTGTAATACATGCTTTGGCTTGGTCAAAAGAGACTTCAAAATCAGAGGGCCATGAATTTTTGAAACTATCATAGAAACCAGAAGACATAGCAGACATGAGTTTTTCTAAAAATTTGCAATTAAGGAGAATATGTTATCCTAAAACTAGAGTTTCAATACCATCAGTACCACAAGTACGAAGATTTTTATAGAACAAGCTAACTAGATCAGGATAGAGAACATGACGATCGATAGAAAAGAAATTTGACCAACCTTGGAAATCAAACAGGGCTTTGACATGACAATCAAGTTTTTCCATACTTCAAGATCAACAGTACGACCAGTGGCAATGCGGCGAGTTTTTAGTTCTTCAAATTTTTCATGCCCATTGTCCCAAAAGTTTTGGTCACTATCAAGAGAAATGGTAGGTTTGGCGATTTTGGGTTTCTTTGGAGATGGACCAGTGGAGGGTTCTTGAATGGGTTGTTTGCCAGTCTTTTTCCCAGATGGAGGAGACACAAAGGAAGCAGGTTCATCTTGTTGGGACATGGGAAAGGAATCAGAAGAGGCAAGGTTTGCAGGAGAACCCGAAGAGTTAATTTTAGTGAAAATACGAGAGTTTTTCCTCACAGAGTTTGATTTGGGTTTTTGATATTTAGCCATGGAGATAATTTTGGTAAAGAGGAGTAGATGGAGGTGTGGTGGAAAAGAGAGATGTGATGGAGGAGTAAGTAAGAAGGAAGACAGGGGGGTTTTATGGAGAAGCGGAAAAGGGATGGGACGTGATTGGAGATTTGATAGGGAAGGGAAAAGGTGCTAGCAAGTAAATCAAGGAAGCAGTTCGCACGTAAACATGGGCAATAATGACACTTTTTGTTCAGATAAGGAAAATATATTTTGCTACATAATTAGATGTATAATGCTGAAATGAATTTATACTTGCATACCAAAAAATCGTGAGTAATAAATCATGGACCAAAAATTCATACATGTCTACTGCATAGTTTATGAACTAACAGAATCTTCCACTACGCCCAACTTTTCACGTAATTGACAAAATATTTCTTCATGCAAGAGTTTAGTAAAGATATCAGCTAGTTGATTTTCAGTAGTTACAAAAGATATTTTAATGTTGCCACATAAAACATGATCTCGAATAAAATGATGCTTGATTTCTATATGCTTAGCTCTAGAATGATGCACAGGATTTTTAGATAAACATATGGCACTTGAATTATCACATAATATGGACATGGAGTAGGATTAATATCATAGTCGTTTAACTGATAGGATATCCAGAGTAGTGGAGTGCAACAATGTCCAATGGCAATGTATTCAGCTTCCGTTGTGGACAGAGATACTGAACTTTGTTTCTTACTATGCCACGAGATTAAGAATTTTCCTAAAAATTGACAAGTACCACTAGTACTTTTGCGATCATCTTTGTCACCTGCAAAATCTGCATTTGAAAGACCTTGAAGACGGAAGTCAATAGTACGTGGATACCATAATCCATAAGAAGTAGTGTTAGATTGGTAACACATAATTCGTTTAACAGCAGTTAAGTGTGATTCTTTAGGTTCAGATTTAAATCTTGCACATTTGCACACACTAAACATTATATCTGGTCAACTTGATGTGAGATAGAGTAGAGATCCAATCATCCCATGATAAATGATTTGATCTAAATCCTTACTTTTACTGTCCTTTTCAAGATTTATAGAAGGACTCGTAGGAGTTCCCATAGCCTTTGCATTTTGGATACCGTATTTAGCAAGTAACTCCTTTATGTATTTGGATTGATTGATAAAAATACATTTATTGTATTGCTTGATTTGAAGACTAAGAAAGAATGTGAGTTCTCCCATTGAGCTCATTTCAAACTCATTTTGCATAATTTCAGCAAATTCCTTGCATAAGATAGAGTTAGTGCTCCAAATATAATATCATCAACATAAATTTGAATGAGAAGATTTCAAATTGAGGATCTCTTAATAAATAAAGTGGTATCAATCTTACCTCGGCTAAAGCCATGATTTAAAAGAAAAGTACTTAGTCTTTCATACCATGCCCTTGGGGCTTATTTTAAACCATATAAAGCTTTAGTCAGCTTAAAAACATGTGATGGGAATTTTATGTTTTCAAAGCCCGGAGGTTGTTTAACATAAACTTCCTCTTTTATGAAACCGTTTAAAAATGCACTTAACATCCATTTAAAATAATTTAAATCCTTTAAAAGATGCATAGGCAAGTAGCATACGGATAGATTCTAACCTTGCAACGGGTGTGAAAGTTTCATCATAGTCTATACCTTCTTGGTATGAGTAGCCTTGGGCGACAAGTCGTGCCTTGTTCCTCAAAACTTCTCCAGCTCCGTTTAATTTATTTATGAAAACCCACTTTGTACCTTTGATTGAAGCATTTTGTGTCTTAGGAACAAGTGTCCATACCTGATTTTTGTCGAATTGAGCCAACTCCTCTTCTATAGCCTTTTCCCAATTATCATCATTTAGTGCTTCTTCAATCTTTTTGGGTTCAATTTGAGAGATGAGGGCAAGATTTGAATTTTGCTTCAAAGAGCCTCTTGTTCTCATTCCTTCTTGAGGATCTCCTATAATGAATTTATAGGGATAGCCAGGTTCACTTTTCCATTCATTTGGAACAGCTGAAATAGAGTCCTTAGTCGACTTATTTTGATTTTCATCATTTGCTTCGGTGAGTTCCTTAGTCGACTGGATGAGATTTTCAGTGCTTGAAGAAGAAGTTCCTGAATTCAATAGTTCAACATCTGCAGTTTCATCTTTCTCAAAGAATTATTTAGTATCAACAAATACAACACGTATTGATTCTTCTAATGATAGCGTACATTTGTTAAATACTCTATAGGAACGACTAGTATTAGAATAGCCAAGAAAAATACCTTCATCACTTCTTGGATCGAACTTACCAAGACTGTCCTTTCCATTATTATGAATAAAACATTTGCATCAAAATGGATGAAAGTAGCTGATATTAGGTCTTTTACCTTTCTAGAGTTCGTATGGGATTTTCTTCAAGATGGGTCGAATAAGACACCTGTTAAGAATGTCACATGTTGTACTTACCACTTCTGCCCAGAATTTGTTTGGTAGGGATTGATTCAGTAACATATTCCTTGCCATGTCTTGTAAAGTTCTGTTCTTTTGTTCCACCACACCATTTTGCTGGGGAGTTCTGGGTGAGGAGAAATTATGTGATATCCCTTGTTCATTGCAGAAGGATTCAAACACTTTGCTTTCAAATTCTCCACCATGGTCATTCCTTATTGTAGTAATGAAGTATCCCTTTTCTCTTTGAACCTTTTTGCAAGAACTCAAAATTATTTTGAGCTTCATCTTTGTGAGATAGAAAAATAACCCAAGTAAAGCGAGAGTAATCATCAACAATAGCAAATGCATACCTTTTGCCTCCAATGCTAGCTGTTTTGGTAGGACCAAACAAATCCATGTGCAATAATTGGAGAGGCATAGAAGTAGTAACAATATCTTTTGGTTTAAAAGATGATCTAGTTTGCTTACTTAGTTGACATGCATCACATATATGATTTTTTTGGAAATTTTTATTTTGGAAGTCCAATGGCCAAATCTTTTTTAGACAGCTTTTAGAATAAGATGCATGCTTGAATGTCCTAACTTTTTATGCCATATCCATGGATTAGATGCAACAGAGGTTAAACATATATGACTTGACATCGAATGAACATCATTTAGCTTGTATATATTGTTATCCCTAGATCCTGTAAGAACTTCATTTCCTGATGTGTCATATATAGTGCATTTCAAAGATTAAAATCTTACTTGATACCCGAAGTCACACAGTTGACTTATTCTGAGTAAATTGTATCTCAATCCGCTTATCAGGAGGACTTCATTGATGTCGCATGCATGGCATAAGGAGATTTTTCCAACACCAACAACAATACCTTTTCCATTATCTCCAAACTTTACTAATCCGCCATCTATGCTAGTGACTGATTTAAACCAACATTTGTCACCAGTCATGTGTCTGGAATACCCACTATCAAGGATCTATTTTTCTTTGCAAGCTCCTTTGTCGTGGTGTTCCTGCAAATAAATAGTGCTACTCATGTCTAGGTACCCAAGCGGTCTTGGGTCATTTATGGTTAGTTACATAAGAGTTTAAGGAGACTTTAGGAATCCATCTCTATTTACTTTTATCAGTCTTTTTTTAGTCTGCATCAAGCACTAGTGTGACTGCAGTTTCCACAATAATAGCATATGATAGAAGTTTTAGCTTCAGTTCTAGTTTTAGTCGACTCACTACTTGTGAATCGTAAACTGTCAAGGATAGCCTCGATAGAATTTGGAGATAGGGGAGTTGTATTAGATTTAGCTGAGCTATGACTGGTGGATTTGTTGAGTCCATTTAATTTAAATTGTAAATCCTGAACTTCTTATTGAAAGAAATCCCGTTCTAGTTCACATACTTCTAGTTTGGTATTCCAGTCTTCCTTTTCTTTCTTTAGCTTAGACAACTACTTTAAAATACTTTTCATTTCTTCTAATGCTGAATCTAGATCCTCTTGTAAGGTATTATAGTTTTCACAGTTATAGATACTTACCTTGCTAGATTCTTCTTCAGCCATGAAACATATGTTTGCTTCTTCTTCGTTCTCTGATCCCTCTTCATCACTCCAAGCGGAGAGTGCCTTCTTCATGTAGTTGCTTCTGGGCTGCTTCTTTTTGGCCTCATCACAGTTGACTGCAATGTGTCCATATTTGCCATATTTATAGCAGCGCCCATTATTTTTGTCTTGATCACTACCGGGAGTGTTTCTGCGAGAATTAAATCTAGGCTTCCCTCTTCTTAGAAGATTGTTGAAGTTCTTTGACATTAGTGCCCATTCCTCTACTATCTCATCATTATCGTTGGGTGGATCTATTGTCGCACCCCCCTTTTTACCTAATTCGGAGCGAGTCAAGGCTCGGATTTGACTAGGTAACTCAGTTGAGTTGATTTTGGAATCGCCACCTAATATAGTATTCTAAGGTGTATTAGGTCACCTAAATGTCTAGAGGTTATGATTTAACTCTGGGAGTCGCATTTTCAGAGATTCTAAGATAAGAAGTCCAACTGACTCGGAGAAGAAAGTGTTAGACACTTTCCCAAATCCTACGAAAGGTGGTTCCCACCCGGATTTCAAATTTTGGGATGTTGGATGATAATAGGTAAAATGTAAGTTTAATTCTAAAGTCATTTTACTAAATTAGAGGCCAGAATCGCAATCGATCATGCAAAAGAGGATATTTACGCAAATAATTCATAGGCAGTGTAGTATACTCAAAAACAGTTAACAGGCTTTCGATTCTTTTGCAGAAACGGCCTAAGCCCTATGCCTACTCGCACTTTTAGCCACTGATATTGTAAACATTGAATTAAACAGGCCAAAACCACGAGAAACGTTTTAAAACAGTTTATTTGTGCAAATTCAGTACTTAGACCTATTTGCAGAAATGGGCAAGCTTTTGAAAATGATTTTGAATTTGACACAAAAACCCAAATTGTGGTTAATATGTCAAAAAAAATGTTAGCCATTCTAGGTCAGTGTGATTTGACATTAATTGTCAAACTCTAACCTTAATGGCTATTGCTTTAGGGGTCAGTTTTTGAATATATATATATATATATATATATATATATATATATATATATATATATATATATATATATATATATATATATATATATATATATATATATATATATATAATATATAAGCATGAAAATACATGTTAGATAATACAAATAAGTTTTAGAAAATATGTATATAGCTTGTATAGTTGACCCCTAACTTATACTCCCCTATATACTATTAGATTAGTGTATAAGAGATTAAAATTTTGTAAAAATAGGTTTAAACACATAACATGCCAGTTTTGTAATAGGGTTTGGGCCCAGATCAGTAATGCAAAAGAGGGGCGGTTTAACTTTACAGAAACAGTCTAATTTTAAGCAGTCATTGCACATATAGCCTCTGTTTGACCGAGAATTACCAGATTTCATGCTACACTTATAGGATTGATAAGCCTTCATTAAAATCATCATATGACTATACAAACGTGTATAATTAACCGCTTGTTTTCAGTTTAGCATGCTAATTCCTGTTTTCTTTTAATATGATGATGCAAAAACACATAAAGAAGTAAGGTGGAGGAAAGGCCCATGATAGCCACATACATAGCTCATTACTATGTAACCTGTTAAAGTCATTGTAATACACACAAAGGACCCTAGCAAATACAACCAAGAGGGGAAAGCAAAGGGATCAGAGAAAGGATAAGAGAGGTATCCTGTGAACACTTAAAACAGGGCCTGCATAGCCTAGTTTTCTATTAAGGAAAGAGAGCCATACCCCAGCCTTTCCCAGTGGCAATAAACACCTGTAAGATGACATGGTATAGCAAGACAAGCTATCCAAAAGAAACTGCATTGAAGGGTTAGCAGGGAGCCCTAAAAAGGCCTAAACAAGCACATCATACATGTAACTCACGGAGACAGTCACCAGGTTTTAGAGAAGATAGAAGCAAGGAGAGCACTACCTTTATAGCTACTTTGAACAAGCAAATAGGATAACAATGATGATAGAGCTGTAAACTAGAAAAAGCCTTCACAGATTTTGTATAAAAGCCTCTCTTTTCAGCAGTTAGATCAAGAGAGAGAGAGAGAGGGAGAAAGCAGTAAGCTTTTCAGAATAATTAAGAGAAAAAGAGTGTATGTGTATTCTGTGTAGGAATTATGTGTGAGTGTGAAGAAACAAGACTGATTTTATAGGTGTGAAGGGTGAGGGTTTAATTCAAACGGGTAGAACACATAAGGCAATGGAACATTGCTTCCCACAATTAAAGATCCCCTTAGGTGGACTTTTCAAGTATAGTTCAGTCAAAGCCCTAAGTTTAAGGTAAACAGGATTCAAAACAAGTAGGGTTCTCTCCCTTTAAATAACAACACATCCAGATTCAAGAATCAGTATGTAAGAATGTCTCAAACTAATTTAGGCTCGAATATCAATCCACTACCCTAACAGGTTTCAAACTAGCTTTAATTGATATCCTATCAATCACCAGAACAAACTATCATTCGAATATCAATCAAAGAATTCAAATTGGACCTAATCCAAATCCCTTAAATTATGTTCATCAAATAAGTAGGCAATCATGTATTTTGACAGAACAAGAGACTAGATACACTTGCAAAGTAATACTGGCCATGATCAATTTACAACTGACATGGATTCCACATATTAGGACCAATAGAGATGCTCTAGAGCACAAGCCAACAGATTCATTACACTCAGGCATGTGAAAATTATAAGCAACGTTTAACCAAATCAGTGAACTAAGCATGGATTGATAATCATATGAATTTTTACTTTAACTACTCAATCATTAACAAACAATCATGTTAAGACTAGGCAAATTCAAACATAGATGTCACATAGGTTCAAAGAACAATAACAAGGATAGGGTTACCCATTTTGGATTGAATTCGGATCAACTTCGACCCGTTTCGATCATGCATGCACTAAGGTTTTTCCCCTTTCTTAAGGTAGTAATGCTCACATTTTCGTAAAGGCATCGTCGGAGCTCCTTTTCCGGTGACAGTGATAAGGTTGACCAAGAGTTGAATTTTTTTAACCTCGTCGTTTGGGGAAATTACCATGTGGATTGTGTTGTAGAGGGTGAGAGGATCACATGGGTATATTTTGTTTGGGGTTTCGCCGGCAGGGTTGGTCGGAAAAGGCTGCGACAGTGGTGGTTCTAGGGTTTTGGTCGAGAGAGAGAATGAGAGGTAGGGCGGCGTGAGATTTTGGGAAAGTGAGGAGAGGATTACGGTTTCGGGGGTGAGTGTGTAAATAAAAATAAAAATATTATTTTCAGCCGTTGGATCAAGTGTTTGGATGGTCAGGATGTGGCCACGTAGGTGTGAGGTGGAGCTAATGTGGAGTGTGAGGTGTATAAGTGTGCAAGTGTATATGACGAGTATAAAAGTGTATAAAATGTGTATAAACATGTATAAAATTGTAAAGATTAGTTTTAAAAATGCTGGAATGGCTAAAGGAATGTATAAGAATAATTTTGATATTTAGAATAATTTGAGGAATTTTGTCAAAAATAAAAGTTATTGCAAAATTTGTAAATGGACATGCATGATTTGTAAAATAGCCGTAATTTGTGATGTTGCTTTTAAAAATAGCATTAATTGGCGTGTTTATGTGAGATGAGGGCTTTGAATAGGATTTGGAATGAAGGTAATTCATGGCTTATCAGTGCAATTTTGTCTGAAAATGACTATTGAAACGGGAGGGATAAAATTGGGTGTCAACATCTGTATTATCAGTACTAAAATGAACTTCCTTCTTCTTTTCAGTTGTTTGTGATTTTCGTTGAAGGTGAGTCTTTTCAAAAGCAATGAGGTCTCCATGAAGTTCATCATATGAAAGAGTGTTGAGATCTCCTCCTTCAATGTTAATCACTTTGTGTTGCCAAATGACAGGTAGGCTTCTTAAAATTTTCCTGACCTGTTCTCCATTAGTATAGATCTTTCCAAGTAACTTGAGTTCACCAACAACTTTTCTGAATCGAGAAAACATATCCTAAATGGTTTCTCCTTCTTTCATCTGGAATAATTCATATTCATGAACGAGAATGTTGATTTTAGTTTCCTTTACTTTGCTTGTGCCCTCATAGGTTACAACTAATTTATCCCACATCTCTTTAGCTGTTTCACAGCTAGAGATCTTTTCATACTCTTCACCATTGATAGAATTGTATAAAAGATTTTGTGCTTTGGAGTTCAATTGAATAATTTCCCATTACTCATCATTATAATCATCAATATTTAAAGGTACTTTTGATTCTTGTCCCTAAGGTTTCTTGCCTTTGTCCAGTGGTATCTTATAGGGCCCTTTGCTGATAACACGCCAGACTTTGAAATTAATGGATTATACGAATGTTTCCATTCACACTTTTCAATGACTAAAGTACTACCATTGATATTGAGAGGTCGAGCAATTGAAGTTCTCTCTTGCAGTAGAGCCCCAATGACAATATGTCCAGACATGATCTTTTCTCACTTGCTGTAAAGCAAAATAAAAATAATATGAGACCTACTCAGATACCAATTGAAGATATAAGAGAGGGTAAATTATAATTTTTAATCTTTTATTCAGTTTGAGTCAACTACTTAGTCGGCTAATTCTGGAGCAGTGGAAGATAATAAATGAAGTGCAGAAAGTAAGGACACAATAGAATTTTTATACTGATTCAGAACCAATGTGGTTCCTAGTCCAGTCCTCTTGGGTCACAAGGGATGTATCTCTTCAGCTCTTAGTTTTCTTCAACGTACAACTTTGATGGTTTTTCCTTCGTTAACCACCAAAGATATCAACTTGTGGTTTTTATCACTCCGCTTACCTCTAACGACTAAAGTTGGTTTTATAAGATTATAACCAACTCACTCGACACTAACCTTACTTTCTCTCTTGACTCTCTTTTCTTTTTCTTGTACAATAGTACACTCTCAAGAGTATAATGTTATCAAGACTTTAAAAGAGATTGCTAGAAAGTTGTAGGTTGCGTGGTTGATAATGAAGAGACGCTTGAGTATATATAGCTTCAAATCCTTCAGCGTAAAGTCTTTTGTACAACTGTCTTGAGTAGCTTCTTGATTTAGCCAAGATATTGTCCTTAAGTGAAGAGATATTGACCCAAGGATGTTGATCCTAAAAAATGTATCAATTATTCCTTTTTGAGAATAAGGTAAGAACCTTAATGATTCCTGATTCTCCTCTTAAATGCCTTGATTGTGCAGTACTTCGAAATTTTCTTTCCTTTGTGAGCAGCTTGACTTCCAACATATAGAATCTTGATTGATACGACTGGGGATCTTGATTGATATCCTAATGTGAAAGTCTTTCCTTGATTAATATATGTCAAATATTCTCTTTCCTAGAATATTCCTAGTGTAGGACTTGTACTCTTCTCTTTCCATTTTCAATCGACTTGAGGGCTTTTGTACCTGATAAGAAAAGTAGAATTGTTTGGCCACCGCTTTTAGGAATTTAATTTATTGTAATCATCAAAACTGGAGTCAACAGGATATTCTCAAAATTGAAAGCAAAACTGCATCAGATAATTTTTCCAATTTCATGCTTCCTGAACAGTGTATCACTACAAGAAACTCGATAGTCCTCATTATGACAGATTTATCAATATAGTTTTCAATAAATACATTTCACCCACAACACTACCCAACCCTACGGTTAAAAGTCCTCATCCAGAAGGTTTCAACTCTTTTGTTATCAAGTTTACTATCAAATACTAATTCGGAGAAGACTTTCTGACAGTACCTCTAGCAATTTAGCTAAAGCTCTACATGAACAAGTAGATATTTAAGAAACTAAAAGCTGCATAAGATTGTGTAAAATAAAATTTTTATTTTATCACACATAATACGTTATTTTTGTTGGTGCAGGTTAAGCAAAGTCCTTTGGCTTTTCCCATAATCTTAAAGCTTAATTAGAAAAAAGAACTTGAAGAAGTAAACCGAGAGTTCAGCTTATAGAATTACTACATTGAGATAATAACGGTTCAACTTATTATATTGAGAAAGAGAACTTCCTAATTCATTCATATAGTTATGCATATTAAAACCAAAACTTCACCATTGACAAATCATTCTTTATTGTCGTTCGTGATCTATGAAAGAATCTATTTATCTCTAGTGGAAGAAGATAAATAAATTTGAGGAACAAAAGAAGCATTTGACACGGCAAGGAATGATAACGGAGAGTCCTTCTTAGAGTAAGGATCCTAAATCCCTACCGAACTAACATAGATGGACAATTAGTACTAAACACTACAAAAATAAAGTGACAAATTCCTACAATATTTCAAACTCTTAATTAATATCTGTTGATAAAACATTTATAACAATTTAAGAGAGTGACAAATTCCTCGTTTGTAACAATTTCACAAAGTGATAAATTCTTACTATGAATCTCGTTGATTTATTAAAGTGATTGATTAGCTAACATAATAGGTAATAGAAGGGTAATAAAAATTAAAATAAAATTTATGCTCTTAAAAGGAATCAAACACGGGACTTCTATCTCAAAGTTGAGGCACCTGACCAACACATCAAGGCTCCCTTACTGTGTCATGTTACCTTATTTCCTAGATACATCAATTTGTGTTATCACAAATATTTCTAAAAAGTATCAGCGAAACCCTGGGCTTTTCAACAGAACAATTGAAACTCTTTCTTTACATTTACAAGGAAAAACAACATAATTTTTGTCCCTCCTGTGATTGACGAAAATCTTTGTTATTTTCTTGTTAGATCATTTGATTTGTAGTAATTTTTCTTTCTTTTCGTTGTGAAAATTTTCAAGTAGATCGAAACTAGCTGAATCTGAAGCTACTCGTGGACTTGGAAAGTTTCTTTTTTGAGGTATACTCTAAACGATTCATGCCTATTGTGTTGGACGATATGATTCTACTTTCTTAAAAGATTTATCTTGGTTCATCAGTCAAGCTCCCAAAAGGTTTCTTATTATTTATGATACTTTTCAATGGATAAATCTTGGATAAGAAAGCCAAGGAATACATTTGAGTACTTATCTGGTTTGAATAAATTTTTAGATTTTGCTTTTAAATATGAGGCTACTGGAGATATAATAAGATGTTCATGTCCTATATGTAGTTTTGGCAAGCGTAGAATTAGAGATATAATGGATGATCATTTGCTTGACAAGCCATTCCCTGAAAATTATGTTGTTTGAAATCTTCACAAGTGAGAAAAATGTATCAGA
The DNA here is from genome assembly GCA_037355625.1 of Petunia x hybrida. NCBI lineage: Eukaryota > Viridiplantae > Streptophyta > Magnoliopsida > Solanales > Solanaceae > Petunia > Petunia x hybrida. Next base: position 135,359 of record JBBBVM010000780.1, read on the forward strand.
TAGAGTAGAGTCTTCTAGAAATATAGATTTGATGCCAGAGACATTAAACCCAGAAAATTCAATAGAAAAAATTTGGGCACCTAGGTTCCAAGCTGTTGATGTATGTATATCTCAACCATTGGGTTTTGATGAAATATCAAATGAGGGGCGTGGTGTTGATCTTGCTGACTTTTATGATTTTCTTAAAGATGGAAATGGAACGTTGTATGAAGATAGCTAGTATATAAAACTAAAGTTTTAAATAAAATTTTATCATATAAAGGTGTTGTGTAGATTAAGTAACAAGGTATTGACTATGATATTAGATTTGTTGAGGGAGGCATTTGAAAAAGCAACGTTACCTTTTTCCTTTTATGAGGCCAAAAAAATCATCAGCAAACTTGGTCTTGACTACATAAAGATACATGCATGTCCAAATAATTATATGTTATATTGGGAAGGTGATTCTGAATTGGAAGCATGTAAATATTGTGGTACATCTAAATGGGACCCTAATAAGAAGAAAAATAAGCAAGCTGCAAAGGTATTGTGTTACTTTCCACTAAAACCAAAGTTGCAAAGACTATATATTTGTCGTAAGCCTATTGAGCACATGAGATGGCATGGTTCGGGAGATAATAAAGATGGGATGATAAGGTGAGGCTTGGAAGACATTTGATCTGACACAGTCTGAATTTGCTTTAGATTCTCAAAATGTTCATTTAGGCCTTGCAAGTTATGGTTTCAATCCTTTTAGAGAAATGAGTTCTACCTATAGTATTTGGCCAGTTCTTTTTATTCCATATAACCTTCCTTCTTGGATGCGTATGAAGCACACCTCTTTCATCCTATCAATGATCATTCCAGGCAAGTAAACGCCTGGAAATAACATAGATGTGTACTTGCAGCCCCTGGTGAAGGAAATATGTGAGCTATAGAATGATGGATTGGAAACCTTTTGTTCATTATCAAATGAAGCTTTTAGAATGCAAGCAGCTCTTATGTGGACAATTAGTTGCTTTCTTGGGTTAGGTATGTTATCTGGATGGAACACACATACTGGTTTTGACTGCCCAACTTGTCACTTTCTGAAAAGAAATCATAGATTTAGAATGAATCAAGTTCGCTTTGATGGAAGCACAAAGGAATGCAATCCACCATTAAGATTATCAGGAACTGATATTTTGAGGCAAATGGGAAAAGAGAGAGGAGCGGAGCTGGATGGTAGAGGGAAAAGATCAAGACGGCCAACTAAGTAATGGAATAAGAGAAGTATATTCTTTGAACTTCCATATTGGGAGTCTAACTTGCTGCATCATAATCTTGATCCTATGCATATTGAAAAAATATTTGCAATAATATCTTATATACGTTGCTCCATGAAAAATCAAAATCAAAAGATAATATTTATGCTCGAAAGGATCTAAAATAAATTGGGCATAAGGCGTGATCTTTGGCCAGATGATAATGGTATATATCACCTTGTTGTTTTTTCTCTTACACCACGTCACCTTGTTTCTTACAACTTTGAAGAATGTTGTAGTGCGAGATGGCTACTCAAGTAACATTTCAAATTGTGTTTATTTGAAGCAAAGAAGGATTTTTGGGTTGAAAAGTCATGATTGTCATATTATTATTGAGGAATTACTACCATTAGCAATTCGTAATTTGTTGCCAGACCATGTAACTGCAGTTTTGGTAGAATTGTGTTCATTCTTCAGAGTTCTTTCTAGCAAATGCTTGAATCTTTCGGATCTTAATAAGCTCCAAGAGAGCATTGAAATGACACTTTTCCACCTAGTGATGCTATTCCCTCCATTATTCTTTAGCGTCATGGTTCATTAACTGTCCATCTAATACATGAAGCAAAACTCGGAGGTTCAGTGCAATCTCGACATATGTATCCTGTGGAGAGGTAAATCATTAGCATTGAAACTGAAAAGCCATATGTATTATGGTAAATTTGAATAGTTTGTAAATTGATTGCGTATATTTTTGTAGGGAATTAGGTCATTTTAAGTCCTTCGTACGAAATAAGGCACGAGCGGAGGCTTCTATAGCAGAGAGTTCTTAGCAGTTCTTGGAAAGGTGCATGGAATCAGTATCAACTAATCAGATGGAAGCACGCAGAGTTCTCAAAAAATTCATTATTATTCTTGGTCATAGAGACTGCGAGTCTCAAGGAGTCAGTAAGATATCATTTCACATCTACGCCGCTTTCACTTCCTGATTGCTTGCGTCAGCACTCAGTAAGTGGGGGGACTGACAGTGTAGCAAAAAATACGCCACCTACTATTACGGGGATACGAGTCCAGCTAGCGAGACTAAACTTATCTAATAAGTCACTGGGTGTAGAGGATATACGCTCGCTCTTGGAGCCAACAGCCGTTTAGGCTGCACGGCCATAGGACGTAGGGTATGCATCCCGCTGCGTAGGGTTTACAGTATTCCAGTTAGGGTTTAGTATATTCCACCGCCTTGAGTTATAGGCCCATAGCCTTATTAGTCTTTGTATTTTATCTTATTTAGGACTATGTATCATTACTGTAAATACCCCTCCTTACATTGTACTGTACATGAGGCGATTCAACACCGAATCCGGCTACTCTCAAGGAATAAGAAGTACTCTGTCTTTCTCTTAATTATTTCATCTTCTTTATTCATTACTGCTTTCATTATATTTACATACTTTCCGTTGTAGTTACTGTATTGCTTGTGACCCTAACTATAAATAATTGTTTAAGCTAGACGTACAATTTTAGGCATAAACACTCATGTTCTTCACGTTCACCAGTATGAATCAATCTATCAAAATTAAATACAACTAAAATTCTAATGACCCCCTATCTCGAGTAGTGTCAGCCCACTTACATTTTAAAAGAACAACCCTGAACCCACCATGATAATTAATCTCAATTATATCCTCTAACTTCCATAATATGGTAAGTCTATTTGCCTTGAATTCTCGTCGACACTACTTGGAACACATGATGTGTTAGAGGTTAAAAAGACTCCATTATTTTGTGTTTTTAGACCTTCTTCTCGAGCCAAAGTTTGAAAATTGAACCCATTGATGTTATATGCAGAAAATTTTCTTACATTTAGTGATGGACCTCGTGCAAGAAACTTTAGATTAGTACACATTGTGTCTATTGTGTCTGGATTCATAATCTGAATAACAATGAACTTATTTTAATCAAGTTTCCTGATTCAAAATGAAATACAAAATATGTATTACTTAATAACCCGCTTATAGAACCAATCAATAAATTCCTTATAAACTCTCATCTCTATCTTTGTAGGAGAAGGTCTCCTTTCTCTTGAACTCCTTTTTATGTACTGTCTAAATTCAATACGTGAAATAATTACATTAATTTTAGAGACCATGACTGCCATGATGTATATCTGCTAGAAAAATAACACATCATTGTCAAGGTTCATAGATTACAATGAAACAATATAAAGTTTGGAAGAGTTGCTCACTCCAGAAATGGGCAGACTATTGCACAATTTATAAGCACATGTCGATGAGCTTATAGTTTATGCATAGGAGCTAAAGGAAGATTTTCAGAAGCTCCTACTAATTTACCCAACTGAGGAAAGATAGATGACGTTTTAGAAGGCTCAACGTCATTTGGGTCATCATGAACGCGCCTAGATCTATTGAACCTAGTCTTAATATCCTCCATATACCGAGAATAAAAGGTAAGAGACTCTTCAACAAAGCTTCAAATCATTTCATATCTTCAGTAATAATCACGCTTGAGCGTTTCGTGCTTTATCCTTATCCTATAAATAGTGACTTCATGACGGTGGGAAAATCACAAACTCTTCTTCAGAAAACACTTCACTTCTTTAGCAATCTCTTATGATAGCAAAAAACTTTTCTTCCTTAAAAAATATTCGCATTTGATCCTAGTTTAATATTTCTAGAAAACCTTCTTTATTCTGAATGGATGTTGCATGAAGGAACTATAGGATGAAATTCGCTTGCAGTTACCTCTTTCTCTTTCTTCGTCCACGAGGAAATGGATGAAGTCCCCCGAATCATGAAGTGTAATCGGGATTCTAATGATGTCATTCGGGATGTCTTCATTGTGTCATGTGCACTGATTACGATGCGCTCATCTTCTAACACGGCGGTTTCTGGGTTATTCTTTTTGTCATGCAGGGTCAGGAGGCTTAAACTTGTCAGCTGTCATGGGGCTTCTCCGCGAGGACACTTTGTGTGTTCAGGTAGCTCCTTTGATGGTTTAGGGTTGAGGTTCTTGTTCCTGACTCCATTTCATAGCAGGCAAGAGGATTTGGCTTCACATCGGTGGGTGGCTAAGGTGTCATTGAGCTTTGGATCCACTTGTGATTTATGGCTTTCACCTTCGTTGTCTGCTTCAGCTGAATCGTCACTTCAATGCTTTATTGATCGTTGGCTGTGGAATACTCGAGGGAAGAGCTTCCCTTGCGGTAGGTTTCCAGCAGAAACCTTCTCTATTCTCGGCTATCTTCCATTTTTGCTTGAAGATTTGCGGGGCTGTGCATTCCGGTTGGATCAGTTGAGGTTGACTTAGATGGTCAAGCTTTGCTGCCATTCTTTTAGTTTCTCTTCAAGTTCAGCGGATGAGATGAGGGAAGGTTAGACCTATACTCAGTCGCTTTCAAAGACCCTTGCTTTGATCAAGCATACGAGCTTTGGTTGTACCAACGACCACATGCCTTGAAGGAATGCTCGACCTGACATATCTCGGGCTGCCAGAAGAAAAAAAGAACTCCGGATTGTTTACAGCTTCTAGCTACAATCCAGATGAAGGATATTCAGCCATATTAATCCTGAGGAGCTCTTTGTCTTTAGTCTTTCCTTTTTTTTCTATAATTGTTATAAATAAATGTTGTATTCAGGAAGAACTAAATGTATATTTTGAGCCTACAGGCTGTTTGTTATTAATGAAACGGTCATTCATCAATACTCTTATACGTACTTGTGTTATTACGTGTTCTGTAATGTATAGTCGAGCAGTATGTTTGTGCAGCTAAAGATTAGATGGCTTCTGGTCATCATGAATATTCTAGTGCTTGGAATATTTATCAGTGTACCTTCTTTGAGCAATTACGTCCGTTGTGCGCCAAAATTTGAAGGCTAGGTTGCATCTATAGGAGATGGAGTTATGTGCCCACAATGGGACAACTTTAGCCCGTGGGATAACAGGCACTTTTACGTCCGACTTCGAATGTCTCTACTTAGTTACTCGATTATTAAAGACTTTCTGGCACTATGCAAACAGGCGTCCCCGTGAGAGTGTAGGTGCAGTTATTGAATTAACGAGTTCAACTTACGAATAATGCCTAGTGGCTAAGCTAGACGTGGTCTACCTCTAAGCGAGTAGTGTACCCTACTTTTTTAAATGAAAAGTGAGTGTATTACTTCAACTTAGGTCTGGCCGGGTTTATGAATTGTTGGATCGTAGTTGGATCTGAATAAGTAAGTAAAACTGACCAAAAATAATGGTTTTATTGATAAAAGTGGCACAAAGCCTGAGATGCTGTGGGTGAAAATCCGTAACATGATTGATGAGTACGAAAATACTGCGATAAAAAAAAGAACATGAAAAAGTAAATTCCTTTAAGATACTTTATGCTAAACCCTCAAGAGGTTTGGGGGAATGTGCTTGGGCTTCCCTACTCGAGGGTGCTGAGCCTAGAAATGTTACCTCTGGGCCGTTGGAAACCCGATGGTTTAGTTCTGTGCCAACCAAACAGTAATGAACGGCTTGCTTCCGTAGTTGTATACTTTCTGATTTTTCTTCAAGGATGATTCCTTTGCTTAGGTATTGATCAGCGCGTGACGCTGCCCTGTGACGGATCCAGTGTTTGGAACTTCAAGGTTCATCTGGTCCACTGGGCTTAACCCAACCACTACCTGCTGATCGTACAAATCTTCGGCCGCTTCTCCACCGTTTGAACTTTTTTCTTGACAGGCAAACTCCCACGGCTGAAAATTTTTCAGGGGTGCTTTCATTCTCTCATGCCGATCTGGCGTGCAGTTGCACTTTGTGGTGAAAACTTTTTTGACTTGATCGACGATCAGTTGAGAGCCGCTGAAGAGGATAACCTCCCTGGCCCCCAGTATGTAGGCTAATTCAAGGGCTTGAATTATGGCTTCATACTCTACATCGTTGATTTGAGCTCAGGCGGTCATATGAAATACCATCCCAGTGGGTGTCCTAACCCACAGATCGAGATCGGCTTCTTCTTTTTCAGGTCCACTTCAAGACTGATCTACCAACGATCGGGCTCGATCGTTTCTTCATTTCTGATTGACTCCTCCGCCTTTGGCTTCAACTTCTCCATGAAGTCTGAGGTGAAACCTTCTAGTTCCTGCGTCTCGACAGCCGCCTGGGGTTAGTAGATAATGTCATACTCTCCCAATATCTCGGCCCATTCTTCCATCTCCTCAGAGAGTTCGAGTTTAGACAATATGGTCTGTACCGGTATGGAGGAGATCGTGCTGACCGTATGGTCAAGGAAGTATGCGCGCAGTTCTTGGGTCGCCATGATCACGATTGCTATAAACTTAAAAAGTAAAGGCAAAAACCTGTCTTGGCACGATGGCCTTTTGTTGGTGTACTACACGGGGAATTGTCTCACATCCTCTTCTCGTACAAGAACTGTATTCCATGATATTCCTGAGATCGAGACGTATAGTAATAAATGTTCACCTAGTTTTGGCTCAATTATCACCAGAAGCTGTAGGAGCTGCATATTAGTTTGGGCTACGGTTAGGTAACTCTGTATTAGCCACAGGGGCCTCATTGTCTTTGCATCACCTCAACTTCTCACTGCCAATTTCGTGGTGCCCTTGGGGACTAGCTGATCTATCACCGCGAACCGATCATGTAGTTTACTGATCTCTTCTCTAACTTCTTATTCCATAGCCTCGAACTCGATGGACTCCTCTTCGGCCATATTTATTTTGGCTACTAGCCATATACCATGGTAGGGCGATACTCTCCAAATGAAGACCGCCCACCTCGTAAGTCAACAATCCCGCGCGAGGTCGGGTATTTGAAAACTTGATGAAGTGTTGAGGGTACTCCCTTGACACTGCGTATCCATGGCCGTCCCAAGATGACGTCATATGGTAGATTGCAATTCAATACCTGGAAAGAGGTTATGCTCGTCACGCGCGGTATATGAACCGGTAGAGCTAATTCTCCAATAAGCTCTTCTCGGGATCCATTGAAACCAATAATCTTTCGGGTGTTTGAGGCTACTTGACGGTACAAGTCATTATTCCGCAGTACCTCACCCCGGATAATGTTCACGCTACTCCCCGGATCGACCATGGCTCGCTGGACGCGTAAGTCAAATATTTCCACAGGCACGATGAGGTCGCCTTGATGTTCTGCCTCTTCCTTCGAACCAAATAGGATCGGACATTTCAATTCCTACGACACCGCAGTCCACCGTGCGATGTCGGGTTCCATAGTTGACAAGATTTTGTTGGTAGCCTTCGAGTTTTCAGAGTCCGGTGCTTTGGAACACCGTGCGATGAGGTGCCTTTGTTTTAACAGATGCTCAATTTCAATCATCAAGGCTTTACAGGCGATTGAGGCATGACCGCCGCTGCGATGAAAATTGCAATAGGGCGTTGTGTTCCTCCCCGTAGCTCATTTTATGGTAGGCAGCCATCGGACCCTTGGACCTAATCTACTAAAGTGATTGGCGACTAGATCGACTGTGTTGACTTGCAAACCAAAATCCCTGAAGTTACGAGATTCCATCCGCTTCTCTTAAGATCCTAATGCTCGGGAGTTGTTCTGCCTTCTGGCTCTTGATTGGTTATGAGCCTTTGGCTTCACCCTTCTTCCGTTCTCTTCTCCTTCTAAAGAAGGGCTCCTTGCTCTCTTCCCTCACTCGTCTTTGGGGGTTATGAGAGTTCTTTGGCACCAAGCGAAGCTTTTTTTATATATATCTGATGAAAATGCTTATATTTCCTTAATATTTCCTCATGTTTGAGCTTGTTATTCGCTCATTTTATAGTTTATGCATGTGGTTTTGCACTGATTTTATGTCGTATGATCGTAGGTTGTTACGCAGTGTAATTGGAGCTTTAAAGAGCATGATCGAGCAAGAAAATATTGGATTTTGATTGAGGATTGGATTGAGCACACGAAGGCACGACACGAGCGAGCAAAGGAGCGATCGAAGCAGAAAATGGCTGGGCGCCACAGGTGGCGCGCCGCGCTAGGCAAAGCGGCCAGCCTGTGGCGCGTTTCCTTGCGCGCCGCGGAGCAAAGGCGCTCGAAATCTGACGTCCTCTGGTTGTGGTCACGCGATCGTGGGCGCGGGGCGCCCGTTATAGCGCCCCTTGTGCGCGATTTTATGTCCTATTTCATCTAGGCTTGGGTCTAACTTATTACTAGGTGTTTGTAAACCCTATAAATACTCTTTTACTTAGTTTTTCAAGGGAGTTCAGACTTTGGAGCAATTGGAGAGCTCATAACATCAAGAACAAGGGTTTTTTCTTCCTTCCATTAATTTACTTCATCATTATTTCATCAAATCCTTGTGTTGTTATTATGAGTATGCGTAGCTAAATCTCTAGTTCTAGGGTTAGAGTATTTCATGAAGGTTGATGTTTGAAGATTGATTTCCATTAATTGAATCCCATTACGGGTTACTTATTCTTTCTTGATTTCATTTGTGTAATTGTCAGGGCCCGATTATTACGCATTATCTATGGTTTTTAGATTGAACTCGAAAGAGGGAATTTAATTACGTAATAAGAAAGAATAGGACTAGTTTGTGAACCCGGGCATCGGGGAACCAATTCGTGAGTAGGATAGATATATACTTGCTCGCCTAGTTTAACTAATTACAGAATTCGTTAATGCGTGCACGTGATTCAACCCATAGACATATAGGGATTGGAGTAGCCTTCATAGACCGTGAAGAATCGAAAGGTTTTCACGGGTACATTTAATCTGTCAGTTAGTAACCCGGGATTTGAGAAGTGGAATCAACTGGAAAACTCAACTGGATTGTTCGTAACTCTGACCCAGGACCGTCTCCTTATTACTGATAACAACCCATTTTTGCTCCATTGTTTGAATCCACTTGTACCGTTTTAATTATTGTTCCTTAGTTACTAAAATCCTCATTATTGGAAAAAGATCCCTGAGTAGTTGTTAAGAAATTGTTCGTTAGAATTTCAGTCTGAATAGTCCTCGTGGGAACGATACTCTACTTATCACTTTATTACTTGTCGACCACGTATACTTGCGTGTGCGTTGGGAGCAACAAGTTTTTGGCGCCGTTGCCGGGGACTAATTTTTGACTGATTTCTTTTTGAACAGTTTATTAATTTCTATTCAGGTTTAATTTTTGTTTTGAGTTTTGTGCTGTTTCAGGTATTAGGTCCTGCTTGATCTTTACCTACAGGAATGGCAGAAGAACAAGCGTTAGCTGTGCGAGATGTTGCTCTCCCCAGTCTGGAGGGAGTAGCCTCGAGCATAGTTAAGCCTGAAATTACTGGAAATTTTGAGATTAAGTCCGGTATGATACAACTGTTACATACGACTGGACAATTTGGTGGATTACTTCATGAAGATCCGCAACAACATATCCAGAATTTCTTGGAGATCAGTGATACTTATACACCATCGGGAGTTCCTACTGATTATGTTCGCTTGACTTTATTCCCGTTTTCACTGATTGGGGCAGCAAAGAGGTGGTTAAAGGCTGAAAAGTCTGGGTCTATCACCACTTGGAATGATTTGGCTAAGAAGTTCTTGGCTAAGTTTTATCCATCTGCCAAGACAGCCCGGGTGAGGAGTGAAATTATGTTCTTCAGACAGTTAGAAGGAGAATCTTTATATTCAGCCTGGGAGCGGTTCAAAGCTTTACTGAGAGATTGTCTACACCACAACCAATCCAATGAGGTTCTTGCACATACTTTTGTTGAGGGGTTGACTGCACATACTAAGATCGTGGTAGATGCTGCTGCTGGAGGCCAAGTATTGGCTTTGAATTTGACAAGATCTATGATTTACTAGATAAGTTTTCGCAGAGCAATCCCGACTGGCAGGGTGATGGTAGAGCTACTACGCAGAAAGCTGCAGGGGTACTTCAATTAGATGCAGTTTCAGAGCTAAGGGCGAGGATGGATGCTATTTCCAATCAAATTAGCAAGCTAGTTCTGCCAAAGACTCAGCAACCAGTGGCTCTAGTGCAACAACTCCAGAGCTTTTGTGAGGTTTGTGGTCAAGACCATGCTACAGAGGTTTGCCCCTCTAATCCAGAGTCAGTTTATTACGTGGATAATCAAAACAGGCTGCAGGGTCAAAATCAGTTTGGTAATGGTTATTATCATGGTAATACGAGAGCCCCGAATAATTACCACCCACTTCTAGCTCCACCACAGCAGGCTAGCAGTTCAGTTGAAGATATGCTAAAGCAGATAATGGCAGGCCAGCAGAGAATGATAGCTGACACTGCAGCCCATGCACAAGCCATACAAGATCTTACCAATGCTCAAAAGAACCTGGAGCACCAGTTGGGGCAGTTGGTGGGAGAAATAAGCACTGTTAAAAAAGAGCCTGAACAATGCCTTGCAGTGACTTTAATTGAAGGTGGAGAGCTGATGGCCAAGCCTGAGGAGAAAGCTGGAATTGAAAAAATTGAAAAATTGGAGAAGGTAAAGAAGAAAGAAGAGAGAAAGGAGGCACCTCTGCCACCTCCACCATTCCCGCAGAGACTTATACTATCGAAGGATTTGGCCCAGTATCAAAAATTTGTGAGTATGTTGAAAGAACTTCAAGTTAATATTCCTTTGACTGATGTGTTTGAATTGATGCCATCCTTTGTGAAGTTTTTAAAAGAGATTTTAGTCAAGAAGAAAAAGCCTCAAGAGATAGATTCAGTTGAGTTAGTTGAGGAGTGTAGCACAATCTTGAGTAAGCTACCTCCAAAACTTCAAGATCCTGGGAAGTTTACTATTCCTTGTACCATTGGAGGGCATAGTATTACTGGAGCCTTGTGTGATTTGGGTGCGAGCATAAATCTCATGCCTCTGTCTGTTTGCAAAAGGTTAGGGCTAGGAGCAATCAAGCCCGCTTCAGTTACTCTTAAGATGGCGGATGGATCACTCACTCACCCTGATGGTAAGTTGGAGGATGTGTTGTTAAAAGTTGGTAAGTTTACATTCTCTGTTGATTTTGTAGTCCTAGATTATGAAGAGGACCTAGAAGCTCCAATTATTTTGGGGAGACCATTCTTAGTCACCTCGAAGGTAATTATTGACATGGAGCTGGGTGAGATGACTGTTAGAGCGCATGGAGAAAAGGTTACTTTCAAGGTGTATAATGAGAAGGAGCACATAGCTAAGGTTGAAGAGTGCTCTATGATTGAATGTGTCAGTCAAGAACATGGAAGTACACCACATATAAAGTTGAAGTTGGGGTCTCTCAAAGAAAGGAAGAAAGCAAAGGTTCGGCGTAAGAAGAGAAGACGTAAATGCTGGAAGTGAGCTAAAAGTGTCGTCGTGCCACGACGTTAACTAAGGCGCTTCTCGGGAGGCAACCCGAGTTTGTACTTGTATTATTTTATTTTATAGTGTCACGTAGTTGTTGTTTTTCCTTGGATTGCAGGTTCATGGAATGTCGAGACTAAGTGTGGGGTGTTCTCACCCTTGCATAATATTGATGACCTGATGGGGGAAGTCTGAGTACCTCATACTATATGGAAGCTTGGAGGATGCTAGCACCAAGGACTAGAGTCTTCAGGGAAGTTTTCTTTACCTTGCACTTTCTTATTTTTAGCACTGAGGACATTGCTTAGTTTAAGTGTGGGGTGGGGAACTACCCTTTTATTTATTTTTGAGGTTAGGGATGCATGTACCGTTAGGATTTTTCTTTTGTCACTTGACGTTATTTTTATTTGTTTCTTTCTTTAATACAAAAAAAAATAAATTAGAAAACCAATGAAAAATTTCAAAAAGATTTTCTTTTTAGTCTTTGTTAGTGGTACATGTCATCCAACCCGTGGTTTTTCTTATGACCTCGGTTCTTTTCCACGGGGAGGCCTTTGAACCGGGTAGTTTTTTTATTTTTAGGATTAGAGTAGTTAGTATAGGTGGCCCTAGACGGAAGGAAATAGGTGGAATGCTAGCTGCCTTTGATTTGTTTGATACCGGTGGACTTGAATTGATTGCATGTGCTATTTGTGGTGTCTTTGGGTTTTAAATTGAGATGCATGCCTAGAGGAAAAAATGGAATAACCCCCTTGAGATGCTTGAGTCCGCTTGCTTGACTTTATTGTGAAACTTTGTGCATGAGTGCTTAAATTTTCACAAGTTGCACTCTAGATGCTTGATTGAGAGTTGTTGATGGAACCTTTTTGTGTGGATCATGTGCAATGTGTATTGTGAGGCATATTTTGTTTGCTCTATGTTTGCATATTAATGTCTAGAACTTGCCCCGTGTGTGTGCAAAGCGAAATCCTAGGTTTACTCTAGTCGGGAAATGATACAAGGCCTTCTCTTGATTTGCCTACCCTTACATATATACCTTGGAAAAAATTGTTGTTGTGATTTCTTTGACCCTTTTTGTTGGCACCCACACCCCGAGCCTACCCATTTGTTCTAAATTGTCTCTTTTGGCCCTTTACTCCTTAAGCACTTTAGTTGATATTGTGTTGTTATTTTGGAGTTGTGGTTGGATATTGGGAGGTTTTTGAGTGGAGCGAATGAAGGGGAATAATTGTTAAAATTGGTTATGAGCATTGGCAAGGTTGGAAGATAATGAAATTGAAAAGAAAAAAAAATAGCAAAGTTGAAAAGAAAAAATGGTGGAAAAAGAAATAAAAAGAGAAAAAGAATATCCATTCCTTGCTAGTGTGTGCTTAAAAAGAAAGATGCTACTTGTTGAGAAGGTGTGTGTGTGAAAGTTGTTGATTGGGTGGCTTTGATGAGATATGTGCTTAAATTAATTGTGATGTATTAAAGTGCTTAGGGAGGTAGTCACTATTACCATATGTATCCTACCCGCCCCTTAGCCTACATTACAACCTTTTTAAAGTCCTAGTTAATCCCGATTGGAGTGAGCCTACATTAGTGGAGTCCTACACTACGGGCAAGCCTATGGTACATTGTGTGTGTGACATGTGAGCTTCTCATGAGAGTGAGTGAATTCTTTCTATGCTATTGTCCCCGTTCTATTCTTGATATTCATTGTTGTGTGTGATATTTGGGGGACACTCTTTTGCTTCATATTGGTGAGGGCATGTGGTTTGCATGAAGTAGGTAAAGTTGATGGCTCTTGGTTGAGTAGATAGGTGTGATTTTGTGGGAGCATGGTTGCATTAAGTTGAGTTTGTGCATTTGAGCTATTTTGGGGTGGTTGTTCTCATATTTTTGAGTTTGGTAAATTGTTGGCATGTTTGTGGATCCATAGTAGTCATGTGTGCATTGGTTCAATGATCGGTATCAACCATAGTCATAGGCAGACCTGTTTTACCTAGGTTGGGGAGTTAGTTGTGACTTGCTCGAGGGCGAGCAAGGGTTCAAGTGTGGGGTGGTGATGTTTGGCATTTTATGCCTATATTTCCTTAATATTTCCTCATGTTTGAGCTTGTTATTCGCTCGTTTTATAGTTTATGAATGTGGTTTTGCACTGATTTTATGTCGTATGATCGTAGGTTGTTACGCAGTGTAATTGGAGCTTTAAAGAGCATGATCGAGCAAGAAAAGATTGGATTTTGATTGAGGATTGGATTGAGCACACGAAGGCACGACACGAGCGAGCAAAGGAGCGATCGAAGCAGAAAATGGCTGGGCGCCACAGGTGGCGCGCCGCGCTAGGCAAAGCGGCCAGCCTGTGGCGCGTTTCCTTGCGCGCCGCGGAGCAAAGGCGCTCGAAATCTGACGTCCTCTGGTTGTGGTCACGCGATCGTGGGCGCGGGCGCCCGTTATAGCGCCCCTTGTGCGCGATTTTATGTCCTATTTCGTCTAGGCTTGGGTCTAACTTATTACTAGGTGTTTGTAAACCCTATAAATACTCTTTTACTTAGTTTTTCAAGGGAGTTCAGACTTTGGAGAAATTGGAGAGCTCATAACATCAAGAACAAGGGTTTTTCTTCCTTCCATTAATTTACTTCATCATTATTTCATCAAATCCTTGTGTTGTTATTATGAGTATGCGTAGCTAAATCTCTAGTTCTAGGGTTAGAGTATTTCATGAAGGTTGATGTTTGAAGATTGATTTCCATTAATTGAATCCCATTACGGGTTACTTATTCTTTCTTGATTTCATTTGTGTAATTGTCAGGGCCCGATTATTACGCATTATCTATGGTTTTTAGATTGAACTCGAAAGAGGGAATTTAATTACGTAATAAGAAAGAATAGGACTAGTTTGTGAACCCGGGCATCGGGGAACCAATTCGTTAGTAGGATAGACATATACTTGCTCGCCTAGTTTAACTAATTACAGAATTCGTTAATGCGTGCATGTGATTCAACCCATAGACATATAGGGATTGGAGTAGCCTGCATAGACCGTGAAGAATCGAAAGGTTTTCACGGGTACATTTAATCTGTCAGTTAGTAACCCGGGATTTGAGAAGTGGAATCAACTGGAAAACTCAACTGGATTGTTCGTAACTCTGACCCAGGACCGTCTCCTTATTACTGATAACAACCCATTTTTGCTCCATTTTTTGAATCCACTTGTACCGTTTTAATTATTGTTCCTTAGTTACTAAAATCCTCATTATTGGAAAAAGATCCCTGAGTAGTTGTTAAGAAATTGTTCGTTAGAATTTCAGTCTGAATAGTCCTCGTGGGAACGATACTCTACTTATCACTTTATTACTTGTCGACCACGTATACTTGCGTGTGCATTGGGAGCAACAATATCTATGCAACATGCTCCATGTGTTCACGGGGTGATGGGTTAAGCTCCACTACAACTCCCTAGTAGCCAGCAATCCCTTGGAATTCAGACTTTTTCCAAACGCTACCACAGTGATGTTGTCTGGACTGGAGGAAGCTCCATGCGTTCCTTCTGAAATCTGCCAAGGTAGTCCTTTAGCAGCTCGTTGTCTCGTTGGCGTATCTCGAAGATATCTTCTATGCGCTTCTCCCGCTTGCGAGCACCAGAATGCACTTTCTTGAACAAGTCTTGAATCTGAGTGAATGATTCGATAGATCCCATTAGTAGCTGAGTATACCAAGCGAGGGCCCCTTTAGTCAGGGTCGAGCCAAACCTCTTCACTAAAGCAGACTGAATTTCTTTCTCAGTAATATCGTAACTCTTCACAGCCGTGTGATACGTAATAATGTGCTCGTCCGGGCCAGTCGTTCTGTCATAGTTCAAGTTATCCGGCAAGCAAAAGTGCATTGGTATACGGACCGGAGCAGCACTTGCTTTGTATGCATGTTTATAAAACTTCTGCTCATCTACCGTGGTAATTTGGGATGGAGCACCCGGTACATTACCAATTCGGTTGTGGATGGCCTTCATCTCTTTTATGAGGTCCTGAATGACAGAAGCTCCTTTGAGTTCTTGGTTGTTGATCATTGACAAGCCTCCAGGGGCAGCATCCATGTTGAGCGGTTCTCGACAGGTGTCTTTCGGCTTCCCCGTCACTGGTAACAAGGATCGGTTCTCGACAGGTGTCTTTCGGCTGCTCAGCGGGATCCCTAGGCTATATGTTGGGATCATCGGTATCCTTTGCAGATTCGTGTACTATGTCAGCGGTGTTTTTTTGGAATGCTATCATCGTCAGACATGATTGTGCCTTTTCCTTCGTAGAATACCTACAATTTCCTAGGCCTCACGGTGGACGCCGAATTGTTTATGCCTAAAATTGTACGTCTAGGTTAAACAATTATTCATGGTTAGGGTTACAAGAAATATAGTAACCACAATGGAAAAGTATGTAAATATAATTAAAGCAGTAATGAGAAAACAAGACGAAATAATTAAGAGAAAGACAGAGTAATTCTCATTCCTTGAGAGTAGGCGGATTCGGTATTGAATTGCCTCATGTACAATACAATATAAGGAGGGGTATTTATAGTAGTGATACCCAACCCTAAATAAGGTAAAATACAAAGACTAATAAGGCTGTAAGCCTATAACTCAAGGCGGTAGAATATACTAAACCCTAACTAGGAGACTGTAAACCCTAGACGGCGAGATGTATACCCTGCACCCTATGGCCGTGCAGCCTAAGCGGTCATTGGCTCCAGGAGTGGGCGTGTATCCTCTGCACCCGGTGACTTATTAGATAAGTCTAGTCTCGCCAGCTGGACTCGTATCCACGTAATAGTAGGTGGTATATTTTTGCCCACACAATAAGTCTTACATCGAAGCATTTCAAGCACAAATGGTGTACTATGTTGATGATGTGGTAAATAAAGGGTGATGTGTTGTTGTGCATCTAAAACCAAGATATTTTTATGATATGAGAGAAGAAGCAGTGGAAGATGAAGCATATGAGAATTATTCATACCAAGAGCAAGACCTTGAATATTTGTCTGGCCATAGTGATTAGTCTATAAAACTGGCTACAGACCATCAAATTAATTAGTCAACTGGTGCTACTAACTTAGCAGCAGATGCATACATGGCTGAATAGGAAACTTATTTAATATGGTGCTCTATCATAAGGTAACAGTTCTGTATAGAAAAGTAGTGTTTATTCTATTAATTTGGTCAAGTTTGAGGATTTTATTTGTCTGGCTTTACTTTATTCTGTTAGTTTATTTTGTTCACTTTTTGTCTGGCTTTAATTTATTATATTAGTTCTTTCTTTGATAAATAAATAATTTGTCTGGCTTAAATTTACTATATTAGTTCCTTTTTAACAAAAATATGATACTGGAATTTTTTCCCATTGTAATTAGAAACATGAACCTTATTTATAAAGGCAATAGTTTTGATGTCGATGCTTACCAAGGTGTACAAAAGTAGTTTCAATTAAATAGATTTTATGATAATCTTTTTTCATCCTAGTTTCTATTGTAAATTATATTCTACTTTGATTCCAAACTTTTAAATATTGGTTGTTCTAATGTGTTAGTGCGCAAATCAAATAACTAGGTGTGAAAGTTAGTTATAGGTTAACGATCCAATTGGTCATTTTGAGAACTGGTACTTCATTTTGCATGACAACAGTTGCAAAAATTCTGTTAGATCATTTATGACTTGCATGTAAGATTTGAGGTTACTTGGAGGTCATTGATAGGTTTTGGAGTGACGTTTCTGTTTTGGTTTCATAATCGACAAGAAAATGGACTTATTGTACGATGTTGAGTAAATGAGCTCCATTTGAAAATCCGTGGATTCTTTTAGCTTTGTATGATTATTTGTTACCTGTCAAACTTTCGAAAGTAAATTTTGACTTCGTTTGGCTAGTTTTGCCTCTCTGCGCATGTTAGTTTCAAAGTTCAAATTTTTGGACTTAATGAACCTACCTCTCGTTTTATGCACTTGAGGTTGGATATGAGATTTGAAGGCACCTATAGATTCATCTCGTCATTTATGACTGGTTGAAACAAGTTTCGTCAAATTCTGGGGTCATTTGGAGTTGAAAATTTGACCTTAGTTTTTAGCTTTATTGTTGTTTGGAACTGCTAAACTGCTGGCTAAATGAGAAAAAATGTTGTTGGTTTCTTCATGCTAAACTAGCGTTATTTAATATAATAACATGGATTACAAGAGACCTTTTTGTCTGAAGTCGGCATAAGTACTGATGCATTGGCTGCCCAAGTTGATATCATCAAGTTTTTGCTCATTAGCAGTAGTAGCATCAACGCGGAGCAGCAGAAATCAGTTTAAATGGTCTGAGATTTTTCAGCAGCTGGACCAAATATCGACATATATATCTTGTTTGGTGTTCCTTCTCCTTATTTCTCTTCTCTCTGGCATTTCTGAATCGGTTCGTCTCTGGCTAAGGTAGTTCTTGCATTCTTAGAATAGATGCTAGTGTCTTTTGCATAGTGATTAACCGTCTGAATTTTCATTTTACGTGTCAACACGAAGGTTTCAAAGTTTCACTGTCTAAATGTTATTTCTATTTTTTCTTCTTAAATGTAGATATAGCAGAAAAGTCTCCACTTTCTGTTATTGGAATAAAGATGTATTGATAGAAATTAGAGATTTGCAAGTGGAATAAGGCCTGGAATATGATGCCACATGGAATTCTAGTGCCCTGTTGTCGGATGACTTGAGGGAAGCAAATTTCAGCACCTAGTCATAGAAAAATGTTGTTGGAGTTTTTTCTCATTTTAACTTTAATAAATCTTATTTGTTAGTTAAAAGTTACATCCTAAATTAGATCTAACCAAATTGGATATGTACTTACTGGTGCTTCAGTATAGTTTAATTGCGATGTACTTATTGGTGCTTCAGCATAGTTTAATTGTGATGTGCTGCTATAACAAGTGTTCATTGTTGTCTTTGTTGCTGGAACTTTATTTTCTGACACGACCCGGAATCCGGTTAGGCAGGCGGGCACCCGACATCCTCCCCTAGAACCGTCGGGCGAACCCTTACCAATTAAATTAGGAAAATAAATATAACAATTCATAAATAAGGACAAGACTTTAAAAAAACAGAGACATACTGATACCTCTAAGCTGTACAAAAGAAATTACAGCTGACTGCCCAACATACTAGATTTAGGGTTATCCAGACTTAGACATCTAAGAGTACAAAAGAAGACAGATACGTCCTGAAGGGAGCAAAATGCAATTGAAATAATGAACAATAAACTGGTGGCCATCCGGAATGAAAGCTGGCTCACCCTGACAGCTGAAGTTGTCTTCGCTCCTTCACAATGTGGCGAACTCAATCCTGGAGCGAACCTGCCGAAATGAAATAGATAGACAAGAAACAAAAAAGGGTGAGTCAAAAGGACTCAATAAGTGGGGCAGACTAGCCACCTCAAAGAATAGGATAGCTAGCCAGGGAGAAAAGAAACAGATAGACCAAATTCCTTTTATTTAAATTATAAAAAGGCAGAGCTGAATAACAACCGGAAACACGTAAGAAACTTATAAACTCAACCAAGGATGCGTGCAAGAAATATATCAACAAATAAGCAATGCACATATAAGCAGAACAGTAGTCATGTACTGCAAGTCCACACAATGGTATGAATTGAGATGAAATGAAATGAAATATGATGCAAAGGGTTACATGTGCCCGTCATCCCATCCCGAAACGGAATACTCCTGCATTCGAGGGGAATCCAACCTGATAACCAACTGGAGCGGAATACTCCTGCTCCTGGGGCGGAATACCCCTGCACCCGATATAATATAAACCAGAGGCGGAATACTCCTGCACTCTCCTGGGGCGGAATACTCCTGCACCCGATATAATGTAAAGCTAAGGCGGAATACTCCTGCACTCAATATCTGACATAAGAGCGGAATAATCCTGCTCCTGAGGCGGAATCCTCCTACCTTCAATATGATACAATGAAGCGGAATCCTCCTGCTCCTGGGGCGGAATACTCCTGCACCCAATGATATGCAATGTAATGCATATGAATGACATATAATGCATATGAATGCAATGTGATGCAATAATAACCCTTCACCGGCGCGGGACTCTCATCGACAGCCGGTAAGTAGATGCCAACTCACAGCCAGATTACAATGCTCAAATCCTCAATGCAACACCAACAACAGGACATAACATATAATATAGAATGTAAATCCAAAGCTAAGGCGTAATGAGTACGCCTATCGGCAGCTACACACGTAAGGAACACGTGGTAGAAAGTCCACGAGGCCAGGTGCCTCCAAAGAAATGGATATAAACACTTACCTCGTTCCAAAGTTAACACTGTTACCCAACTACCGCTTTTTCCTTTTGGATTCATTGCCAAACGTTCCCACTGTGTTCAATAAGCAGAAAAATATATCACATAAGGCTAAAGTCTTCATTCCTCACATCTTAGGACAATCCAGGTAGGAACCTGATACCCTATTCGCATACGCAATACGCAGGCCAGACCTATATACAGGGTTTAAGGTCACATAACCAAATCCTAAATAAATTACATTTATAAGTTGCCCATAACTCCCTGAGCACGAATATATAATCAATTCCATTATCGGGGTCCATTTGACCGTTTAAACTATTAATAGAACTTATTAAAACGATATCTAATATTTCAAGTTTTACCGTTAAAACATATTCAGACACACGTAATAAACTCAAATAATGCATTGAGATCATTACCTGAATGTTTCGGGGTAAAAATTCTACTATTTTCCCGGCTCTTTTCTCATTTTCTGGCATTTTTCTCGCTGTGTCGTCTCTGTTTCTCGTGTTTCTGTTCATTTTTTTGAATGCTGCTAAGACCTTTGGCTAAGGGATATTAATCCCTAAGCCCACCACCTAACTCTTTTGCTTTTCTTTCCTTATTTTTTCTTTTTCTCTTCTTTTTTTTTGTTTTCTTTTATTTTATTTTCTTTTCTTAACGAAAATTAAAACGGTACCCTACAATATTCAAAATAATTTCTACTTTTGCATACACGTTATACAAAATATATGTAACATACTCGCTAAGGCATATTTCAAATCGGACTCCCGAAACTCAATATGCAAATTAAATGGAAAAAGTCAAATTATTTAACTTTCGGTATTTTAGCGGAAACTAGCCGAATGACATCGAAATTCACTTTCGAAAGTTTATAAAAGTCACAAATAATCATACGAATCTAACGGCGCTTTCGAATTTCGAATTGGAGCTCATTCGCCAAAACCGAGCTCAAAAATCTCTTTTTAATATTTATCGACAATAAAAACTGAAACATTCTTCCGATGCCTACCAAACGAGGTCTGATTTAGCTCAAATTTTATAAATAAGTCTCAGTGGTCCTTACGAATATTTTAAAATTATCGGTATGCCAATCGGAGTCCTAACTTCCGAAACGACTAACCGAGGTCGTTTCATTCTCCTCCACTTAAACTCTCGTTTATCCTCGAACGAGCCTAAGCCTAAAGAAAAATTCGCGCAGATAACAAAAGAACTTGCATGACCTTCATAAGCTACTCCACGTACATTATCTCATGATTGCAGAATCAGAATTATAACACGAGCACCGAACTCTTGGAATAAAATATATCTGGATAATATAATAACACCATTGCCCGGATTATTCTAACTAAGATGATCCTTCCTTGATCACGAGAAGAGAATTCTACATTTTCGAAGCAAAGATACACGGAACTTTGAATTGGTTAACATGATTCAGCCGATAATCACCTCTTCGATATACCTTTTGATATAGAACAGGCCGATGGAACTAAGAATTAGCTCACGCTTGATGCAATAGAGGGAACTTTTGAAGTACCTTGTCACTACACATTATAGAAGATTTGATGCAAACTATATTATTTTTACAAATACACTATGCAACATCTTAGTTGGTGTTAGTGTTGTTCCGCAAGCTTTTTGTGGGAATGTAGTTACTCATATCCTTATGTATGTCAAAGGTTCATCTGAACAGGGTCTATCATATAAGGATAAGGATCATGCAAATACTACTGGATAGTATGATGCAGATCAGGAATGATCTTCAGACTGAACATCTACTTTAGGGTATTGTCTTTGAATTGAAAATATATTGACTTGAAAAAGTAAAAATAAAAGAGACATGTAGTTGGACCATGAGCTGAGGCAGAATACCAGCAACAAAGTTGATTGCATGTGTACTTATAACGCTAAAGTAACTTCTCAAAGAGTTGAGATGTGAAGGAGATATGCCAATGATGGATTGACGATAAGCTGCACTAGACCTTTAACTCAAATTTTCATGAAGTAAAACAACGTCAGTATGAGGATCCAGTTCTAGTTGAATACAGACAGATAGCCAGAAGAAAACTGGAGTCACCATACAGGGTTACTACTGACGGTGTTCTTATGTATAAAGATAGACTTTGTGTTCCTGATGTTGCAGATTTAGTTTATGATAGAGGCATATTATTCCAAATATATCGTTCATCCAGGTTCGACTAAGATGTACAATGATCTTAAGCAGATTTATTGGTGGGACGGAATGAAGTGTGACATAGCAGAATTTGTGGCTCAGTGTTCTAATAGCCAGCAAGTTAAAGTCATGTCATCCTTCCAGACTTTATGCTTTCAGCAGATAGGTACGTATATATGATCAGGCTGCCAGCTTATCTCTAGCATTAATAGATTATTAGTGGGTTTAGTAATGATCGACACTCATTGTAGGTTTCTGTCGTGGCCTTAGGTTGGGTTCTGACAAAAGTGGTACCAACGCCTTAGAGATTTAGTATTACCATTCAGTATTTGGAGGAAGACTCCTCCACTTAAAGCACAAACTCATACAGCTATTTGAATAGGAATACTCATCCCCGCACAGTCTGCTGGACCAAAGAAGATTTAGCTAAAAGCTGAACGTAGGCAGACCTAAGCTACCAACTACCCTTTCGAGTTGCCAAACAGCTGCAACTCTCGAGTCATAACTCCATACATTTTCTATAAGCACCACCGCCTGATGGATCAAATCAAAGGTCAAATGACGCCTCTCATTACCCTTAGTAGCCTTGAAACACAATAATATGCTTATCCGGCTACCTTGACACGTACTCTGGCTCAACACAGGGAACATCACAATTGGTTACTGACCGCCTAAGCTCACCAGTGCCGAACAAAGAAGAAATGGAAATGGACCGAGGATAGAAATAATTAGAACCACAGGAAGCTCATCTTCTTATTGCTTGGCTACCAGAGTTAGACTACTTCTAAGTCAGGCTAGCCAAAGAATTGCAATTGAATAAATAGTCATTAAATGAGCTTTATGGAACAAAATCTATGTCAGTTTAACCTTCCCATAAAAAGAAAACTCCGACAATTTACCAGAAAACCCTTTTATACCGAGACAAACTCGTAGAATAACATGACTCTATTAGCGTCTCGAACCAAGAGAAGACACATAGATCGAGTATTACTTACTAACCACTTTACACCGGAAGAAACAATGACACTTTCTGATGGTGACGAATAAGAATCCCATCATCCTACCGACACTGAGTTCCAAAGAGAGGTAGACTGACTTGACATTATAACAGAATGAGGCACAACAAAATGCCAGGCAACAATATCGATACTCACTCACAAATCTCTCACATTTAAACCAGATAAACTAGTATGGTCATCACAAATGCAATGAATAAATCATATCAGAAACTCACCCTCTACCGCAACCAATTCTTAATAGAAACGACATCAAAAGAAACCATGGAAACATGATAGGACACCCCATTTCTAGATCGATCGGAAGAGTCAAATCTTACTCATATTTAAGGGAGGAAGAAATACTTGGGTCTACTACATCAGATGCCTCAGCATCCTGCCAGACAAGCAGTTCATAGAACTGCCTCTGCAGCTGAGCTAAGCCACTACCCTGATAATCGCCTTCTGAAGAACCACTGCCACCACACTATCGACCTCTACTAGATGGTGGCATTTCTCTGGCTGATTGAGATCTAAATGAAATCCCTGCGACTGTGCAGGTGCCAGATGACGAGAGAAAGGGCGATTGCCTACTTCTCGGAGTAATGAAAAACTCCTCAAAGGATAACCAGACTCACGACAATGATAACACCTTTTCGCTGAAAATGGAAACTGGACAGATTATTGATAGCTACAAAAAGAAAACTGAGTCTATCTTGATGAACTACTAGCGCACTTTGAGAATTACGCTCTACAAGCTGAGATAACCTGGCAGGTGACCTCCCAAAATAATCAGAACTTTTACCTCCAAATGAGGTACCATGGTTGCCCACCAGGGCCACAGAATTTCTTGCTCTCCCACTTTAACTCTTTCCCCTCTAACTTATGGTATGCCTCGTACCTCCGAGCAATATCAACAACAACATCAAATGAAATCCCGACCTCAATCTCTCGAAAGGCTCATGGACTAGTTCTAATACATATTCAGCCATTCTATAGAATTCAATCTCATATTCTGAAACACCAACATGCTAGCCGACAGGCTACCATGTCCAATCCACTCAAACTGGAAACACTTTTCATCTCGCTGGCTATTCGAAAGGAACTTTTCCACGAATTTAGAAGAAAAGCCGAACCAAATTAGCTAATAAGAGAGCGGCCCACCAATTCAAGGTTGGACCCTGAATCTGGAAAGAAGAATAATCAACACCATACCGCTCGATATAATCAAGAGCCTGAAGGATACGCTGACATCATTTTATTTTAAAAATTTACACAGGATTATCTGATGCATGGCTTAAGAATATCGGAAGGTTCAATTGGGTAAAATAATGCAGCCTTTTCAGATACTCAGACCGAGCCATTACTCGGGCTAGCTAACCAGCCAGAATAACGAGAGGTACAACACATGCTGCCTCCGGAACATACTTTACTGCGGCAATATTAAGAACTGGAATAGAAGCTCCCTGAGACTGAACATCTGCATCTGCAGCAACCTGATAAGTTGCCTAGCGAATAATAGGTTATCGTGGTATCTGTGTCGCCAAGATTCTCGTAAAAGCATCATAGAGAGCCAAGGTAACCACAAGGCCCTGCTCCCTTGCCCATCGCGAGCTTGTACAACTGGGACGTCCGTAACTAGATCGTCAGAACTCTCGGGGCTTCGTCAGTGCTAGCCCCAGGCTAGAGTGCTTCGTCTTGAACTCATACTGTTTGCTGATTTGTTGCACGAGGGTTCACCATTACCACGAAGGAATTAACGAATTAACAAATATACTTTTGAATCCTAGACCAATGCACGATCAGAAGTGAAAGAAGTGAAACTTCCTAAATGCCATCATAGCCTCTCGTAGATAAGTACGGACGTCTACGTACCCATCAGCGAGACTCTACTAGACACTGTCTTAGTCTGGATAGGCTCTAAACTGGGCTCTGATACCAACTGACACGACCCGGAATCCGGTTAGGCCGTGCGGGCACCCGAAATCCTCCCCTAGACCCATCGGGTGAACCCTTACCAATTAAATTAGGAAAATAAATATAAAAATTCATAAATAAGGACAAGACTTTTAAAAAAACAGAGTCATACTGATACCTCTAAGCTGTACAAAAGAAATTACAGTTTGTAATCACCTAATTTTGGCACCTAAAATACAAAAATGCATAAAATATATGTGTTAATTGTTATGTGATTTTACCTTTTCTTTGGCTATTTTTTTTTTCTAATTAGGAGAAAAATATGAAAATACTAAAAATACTTGTTATGTGTTTAATTGTAATTTTATGTTTGATTGCGATAATGTTGCGCTTTTTGTAGTTTTTAATCCTAGTTGATAGTGTAGGTTTTAAATAGTTCGGGACTTTCTTTAGTGGCTATTTGTAAAATTAAGATTAAAAATATAGCCTAGTCCACACAAACTTGACCCGGCCCAAGCTCTTGATATATAAACCTAATTTTTCTATTTTGGTATAATTTTTCCCAAACAAAAACTCATTAGAACAAAATTCTGTCAAAAATAATTCCAGGCCGCCGGAGCACCGTCGCCGGCGACCTCCGTCCACCACCTTTCGGCCAAACATTTTACATGTACGGGTGCATCTCGAGGTCCCCTCTCCCATTCCGAGATCAATTTCACCGGAAAATCAACAAATTGGTGTAGATCGAGGTTCAAAATTCACGGTCAAAGCTTTCCCGGTGACCCTTTCATTTCTCCGGTAAGCTCTTACTTGTAAGCACTGTCCCTTTTCTCCTCTTTCCGTTATTTCCTTTTTCTAGCTGAAACGACCCCAAATGGGATCGTTTCCGTTAAAAGAAGGAGGGAGCAGATTTCTTATGAACCTGGGGACTATTTGGTTGGGTGTTAAAACAACGGGGAGGCGCAGCGATGGTTTGTTTGGCGTTGGTTGATTTGTTTATGTTGTTTCTGTTCATGTGATATTGGCGTGTGGTGTGAGGTAGAGACGATGGTTCTGTGATGAGTTTGGTTTGGGAGCTGTGGTGGTGAGCTATGGGTATGATGAGGCGATGGTGATGATGTTGTGAAGGTCGTGTGGGGTGGGGATTCTGTTAAGCTGAAAAGATAATGGTATTGTGAGGGGGCTGCGATGATGATTTTGTATAGGCGAGGCATTAACAATGGTGTTGGTTTTCAAGGCAGCGATTCGACATTAGTGTGGATGATGGCAGTAGCGAGCGATGGTGAGGTCGCTGCAGCTTTAGTTATTGGCGAGGCAATGTCGTAGCTTCTGTAATGGGGGATCGTCGAAGCATATGTAGCAGCAGCTTGGTGGTTCAGTGATGATGATGGTTTGCTTTCTGATAAGGCCGGGTCTGTTGTGATGAGGCGAGCTCGAGGCAGCTGCGATGCTCGAAAACAGCGGCGAGGCAGCGAGGCAGTTACCATAGGGTTGGCAGTGGCGATGACACAATGGCTTGGCGAGGCAGTTTGTTTGATTGGTTCGACATCGGTTAGATAAACTTAGTTTCCTTTCTTTTCTTCATTTTTAGTTTTAGCATGATTGTTAGTTAGTTTGTTCAATCTTGGATTAGCACTAGTTAACTATAAGTTGATGTTGGAAACAAATCTAGATTTATATCAACATTATATGCCTTGTTTTTGCTTATGAATCGAAAAGGGAAAATGAATATTGGCTCTCTGATTTCCGTTCTTGATATATTAGTTCTGAAGTTTTTGTTGATTAAGTCCTCGAAAGGGTGGTCTGGTCGGACCTGTTTTGCCATGGTTTTAAGCATGGAAGTTGTCTGGTGCTTCCTTTTGTTTTGAACTGGTCTTGTTTAGTCTAAATACATCAATTGGTTTTGTTAAGCCATAAGTTGTAGTCTTTCCTTATTTTGCTTATCTGCTTGTATTTCTCCCTTATGGAGTCATGTTAGAGTTTTGGTTGAAATTCTGGATCCGGTTTTTTATTTTTATGAGAGTAGGGCTGATCATTCTATGGGGGTCTGCAGTGTGAGAGGAATTGGGGTGAAGTTGTGCAGGTGAATGAGGGAGGAGTGCAGGTGTGCTGTAGTTGATTCAGGAAAGGAAGCTCAGGTGGCTGTGAGGGTGGCTAGGAGAGGTCTGAGGTTCAGGGCTTGTGTGTTTGGTTGTCCTAGCTGCCTAGGCAGTTCTAGGTTTATTCTGGTGAGTGAGGGAATATATGTATAAGCTGCAGTTTAGTAAAAAGGGTGCAGATTATGAGTGTGTGTAGGAGTAGTAGGAGGATAGAGGCAGTAGGAGTTCAAGGTTGATCCGGTTCTGTAGGATAGTGAAAGAAGGAAAAATGGTCAAATAGTGGGACAAAAAAGTGAGTCAAAGTGGTATCTTCACATAGGATTCTTTGTGCTTTGCTGAAAAGCAAAAGTGTGCACATGTGACTTTTGTCCTTTTGCTTTACATTAATTATACAACATGCTTTGATTGGCTTTTAGCAAAAGTACTTTAATTTTTGGGGTTTGGGAAGGGGCAAGTGAGCTGAAAATTTCAGCTATAAAAGGACAGGGACACACATTAGAAAAGGGGTCCTCTCTAGAATTCACTAAGGGCTAAAACTACTACTTCTCACTCTAAAAATTCAGATCTGAGAGCAAAAGTTAGAGAAAGTGAGAAAAGAAAGGAAAAAGAGTTAATAGTGAGATAAGTTTAGGCCTGAGTTAGAGGTTCTTTTAGGATCAAAAGGGTTGTTTAAGGTGCTGTCTTCGCTGCTTTTGGTGCTGGAGTTTTGGTGTTCATTTGCTACTAGTTGGGATCATCATTCTGCTAGGAGGCTAGCTAGGCTTTGGCTTAAATGTTGGCTTGCTATTCTGGGAATGTCAACACTAGGTAATATTCTCTTTGAGCTTTGTAAGAACAATTTCTTAATTTATTTATGCATGAGATGAAATGTTAAGGCCAAAGAGAACTTTACTTTGTATTAATGTTTTCATGTTTATCTTGCATATATGTTGCTTGCTGCTGTGTATTTAAAAGAAAAGGAGCATGCTTTACATAAATTTTTATGCCATCACTTAGTTGAAATTAAAAGGGTAAAGAGAAGACTTTGAAAAAAAAAATGCAAAATAACTTGTCATGAAAAGCCTAGGACAAGTCTTGAAAAACAATGGAAGTTTAAATTAGCACGTTAGTGCAAAACTTTTGATGAGACAAACGGACATGCGAACTCATTTAATAAAGAAGAAATCTTAGCGTTTGTTGTAGACATTTCTTTCACAGAGAGTAGTGTTTTCCTTTTACAATGAAGCCTAGAAGTCAAATAGTAATTTTACATATGTGATATTGTACTAAATGTTAAAGGTAACAAATAAAGGTAAAATATAACAAGCAATGTTTTTGAGTCGGCATTATTTAGAGACACACGATTAGGCAAATCAATAGAAATAAAGATTCGCTCGATTAGGCAATTATAAGTATGATTTGTGATCTGCTTATTAGGTAAAAAGAAACTAAACTGAAGTAGTCAATTAAATCTAAAGTATACCTCGTGGGTTACTTGATACAATTTTTGGTTCAAACAGTCAAAGCACAACAAAATTCATTAAGAAGGCAAATTAACAACAAATAATTTTTCAAGAGTCGAAACGCGTCAATAAAGCAACTGTACTTGGTACAGGTATCGAGGGTGCCTAATCCCTTCCCGAGAGTCAACCGAGATCCTTACCCGGAACTCGGACGCAGACCATTAGACGAGTCATAGGTGTTCTAGGTACACCACTTTGGTGACTTGGCACACCCTTAACTTGTCGAGTGGCGACTCCGTAAATCTCAATAATTAATGTACCTTTAAACACCTAAGTCACAACCCTTTCGTTTATTTTTAGTAAATTTTAGGGCGTGACAGCTTGGCGACTCCGCTGGGGATGAAAGTGAAAACTGAGAGTCTCAGGCTTTAATAAATTGTCGCATTTCAGCTTGTGAATATTTGTTGTTTGTTTGCCATGTTTTGAATGTTACTGCTTTAATATTTATCTGAACTGTATATAAACTGTCTCCTCTCGCACAACCCCTCTGAGTCTCTGATATATGTATACCAGATTGCTTGTGGCATCTGGGACTTCTTACTAAGTTGCCCATGATTTAGGAGGAAGGTGTGACGGGGTTTTAGGCCGGACACACTGTCTCCGGATGGCCCTGATGCACTTTCCGCCCGGTTTGTCCACCGGGTTTTCAGCCAGTCTAAACACTGAGTCAATTGTGTCACCTAGAGTTAAACCCTTAAGCCCGATTTATTTGCATTTCATTTGAGGACTTATTGAGGTGCGGTACACCGGTACTGCACTTGTCTAGGCTGACCTCCTTCGTGTCAGGACGGGACCCACATCCTAGAAAGACACATTTATAGCATTTTCTGTGCTGCATATGTTCGAAAGATTGTTATGCTGACCGATCACCGGGGGGCGAGTGTCAAAAAAAAAAAAAGGGAAATGATAGAAAAATTGGGTTTAGTCCCGTGTTTCGAAATATTTTTTCTTTAGTTGTCATTTTACGCCGTTATAATGGCGAATTTTTTCAAGAACTCTTAGAGTCTAATTTTGTGTCTGGGTTTGGTCTCAAGTATTAGAAAATAATTTGTCATAATTTTGCGCCGGTATAATGGCGAAATTTTGGGACCCTTTTATGTTTGTGTCCAAGTCAGGTTTATATTTTGAAATTAATTTATCGGGGTTTTACGCCGTCATAATGGCCAATTTTAGAAATCAATTTTGCGTCTAATTTGTGTAATATTTTGTGTCGTCCTAATTGCCAAATTTTGTAAATACTCTAAAGATTCTTTCTCGAATTAGATCAAAGAGTTTGTTTCAAACCAAAAAAAACAAAAACAAAAACAAAAAAAAAATTGTGTCAGTCTTTGTGTTGTCGTAATGTCCGATTTTGGAGTCACCTTTCGGATAAGAAAAATAGTTTATTTCATAATCTGTTCTTAAGTTCCGTTTCGAATCTCCGGTTGGTCTTAATTTTTTTTTTTTTAAAAAAATGTTTATTTGAGAGTCCCACTTTATTTGTTTTGTTTAAAGGTCAAGTCAGGGTGCATACGATAAATTGCAATTAGTTAAGTTGTATTTTGCGTTGATCCTGGTAGAATAATTTGACTCCGCTAAAAAGTTGAGTCTCATTATTTTCACCGTCCAGTGTACCCGCCCAATGTGTCAGTTTGTATATATCTTTGACTCGTGCATCATGTCAAGCACTTTTATTTTGAGTTTGTCTCGTGTCGTTTGTCTAAATTACGTTTGTTGAGTTAGAAAAAAGAGGAAAGGAAAAAATAAATATATTAATCATCCAAGTTCGTCCTTGTGCTGATTATGTATCAGTTACAATTTTGTTCTAATTTTGATCAAGGCACATAAGCAATCTTTCGGGGATACGATCGGTACACTCGGCTTATGCCGTTACCCGTTTCGGGATGACGCATAACAACCTTAGGCTGCAATCTGTGATTCTTTTTGTGCTAACCTGATTTGTTTGATAGTTTGGAGTTGGAGATTTGGTACAGAATTCCGGCATCGACCCATCCGTACAGAACTAAATCAAAGGGACCTGTGACTTCACCCGTAGCCATGCCATCTGATGGAGAGAGATCCGAAACCGGTGCCCAGGAACTCTTGGCACTGGAAAATGAGAGATTGACTGGGGAGGTTAATACTTTGAAACAACTCGTGGCCGACATGCATCACGCACTGACCACAGGACGGGCACCTCCTCCTATTCCAACCAACCTAGATGGGGTTGTGCCGACAGCGGTACAACGAGCACCGGGCACATCTACGGCAGTTGAGGATCCCACTTATCCTACTGGTCTTGCCCCTGTCCGTGGCGTAACAAATAAAGCTGAAGTGCGTCCTCATGCACCACCTCCACCCGAGGGACAATATGGCCCACCTCCAGCACAAGTTCCAGTTTTTCAGGGCCCAGCTAGGCCAGTCACGGCCAGGTGCAACAATGACCCACATCTTCAGGTTGGGGACCAACACTATGATCCGCCCCATAAATCCAATTTCCGGCAAAGTGGTCCATATAATCAGGGCTTCCATCACGAGTCTCAAGTTGAGCTCGATCGGTTGGGAAAAATGGACGAGAGCGAGGTTTTGCGCAAAGTGAAGGGTTTAGAACAAGCTGTGAGAATTATGCAGGGATATGGAGATCATTTCAACACTTCTTTCAAGGATCTTTGCCCTTTCCCTGAATTGCAGTTGCCAGATGGGTTCATAGTTCCCAAGTTCGAGCCATACGTCGGGCAGGGAGATCCAAGAGTTCATATGAAGACCTACTGCAACAAAATGAGAGGGGTCTAGAAAGACAAGCTGTTGATAGCATACTTTCCGAAAGCTTGGGGGGTGCAGCTGCCGAATGGTTCCTGAGGCAGGATGTAACTAAATGGTTGGCATTTGATGACATGGCACAGGCATTCTATGACCAGTACAAGTACCACATTGAAGTTTTGCCAGATCGATCCTCTCTGGATGCGATAAAAAAGAAAGCAAGTGAAAGCTTTAGGGAGTATGTCCTCAGATGGCGCGAGCAGGCCGCTCGAGTGAGCCCTGCAATCCCTGATGAAAGACATGGTTCATTTATTCATCGAAGCTCAGGATGAGGAGTTTTATGGTGCATTGATCCCCGCCTGGGGAAAGCCGTTTAACGAGGTTGTCAAAATATGAGAAATGATTGAGAAAGGAGTTCAAACTGGCAAGATTGTGAGCCAGACAGCATTAAGGGGGACCACCCAAGTGGTACAGGCCCAGGCAGGAGCCTTGGGGAGGAAGAATCAAGATGATGTGGCCATGGTAGGTTCGGGTTCACAGAAAGGGAGCAAGAAAGATACTATCAAACCCACTCATACCAAGCTCCACAAATACGTCCTCCACAACCCTACTACCCTCCACAAAATCCACAATACTCCACTCTTCCACCACAATACTCAGTCCATCTAGCACAACCATATGCTCCAGCACCTTTCTGTCCGCAATGGCGTGCTCCTGCCCCACAACCTACATATCCCACTCACCAAGCTCCACATAATCATTTTTCAAGCTCCATCAAATCTTCCTTACCAGCAAAAGGGGCCTCCTGTTTTCCGCCCAAGTGCTTATCATCAGAAGCTGCGTAAGGAAGAAAAGAACAGGTTCACGCCGATTGGAGAATCTTACTCCAGCCTTTTCCAAAAGCTAAAGGACTTGAATATGCTGAAGCCAATCGCAGGAAATGTCCTCCCAATGGCGAAGGTAGACCATACTCGTCAGTGTGCTTACCACTCAGACATGCCAGGGCACGACACAGATGATTGTAGTAGTCTCAAGAAGGCGATCCAAGCTATGATAGATAATGGTCAGATCCAAGTCGAGGGCGCAGATCTGTCAGATATCAACCAGAACTCATTGCCCATTCATGATGATGTGTATATGGTGGGAATGGTATGTGGAGAAGAT
This sequence comes from Petunia x hybrida, assembly GCA_037355625.1. Classification (NCBI taxonomy): domain Eukaryota; kingdom Viridiplantae; phylum Streptophyta; class Magnoliopsida; order Solanales; family Solanaceae; genus Petunia; species Petunia x hybrida. The sequence continues at coordinate 167,760 of JBBBVM010000780.1, forward strand.
TTGAGAGCTGAATCTGCAATGCCGATAGTACCTATTGGTGATGTGTCATTTAGGGCTAACCATACGCTTGTGACAGTGAACTGTGTTCCTGAAATCGAGCTTGGGGTAGCAGACAGAGTAAGGGGTGGTGAAATGAAGAAGACGAACATGTCTCTTGAGAAGCCAATTCCAAATCTTACTCGATCATTCATCAGTCCCAAATAAGTGAAGTCTACCCTGATGGGACTTGGAGAAAATAAGGAAAAGAAGAAAAAAAATGCCAGATTCAGAGAGTTTCTTTGGTACCAGCATGGTACATCTTGGTGAAGGGCTCAGCAATGCATGAAAAGCAGGAAACCGGCCCTGGCTTGCAATTGAGTGACCGTGAAATATTGTAGCTTGTTTTGCTAATCTTTCTGTGTACTTGGTTATTTAAGGGTTGTAATCCAAGTGCATTATTTTGCTTATTTTGATGTTCAAACCCTTTTATCTTTAATTCAATGAAAAGCGAGATCTGTTTCTCGTCTCGACATTATTTCTTTTATTTTTCTTTCTTGGTCTTGTTTTCTTAGTATTCTGTTTTATGTTTTGTCGGCCTTAATAACATGACATGCATGCGGAATTCACATCTTGACCTAAACACGTGCTCTAACATTGTGAGCTATCTGAGTAGTAAAAAGGGATAAAAGAGGGAGCGAAATAAGTTGGAAATTAATCTGTAGTTATCCGATAAGGGAGATCGTTGAGAAGTTCAAGATCGTGCACGGTCGCTTCGACCGAAGTTGAAATACCAGTTTTGAGAACCATCAGTGAAGCGGAAGTCGATGACATGCGTGGATAAGACTATATCAATTCTTTGAATCATTATTTGTGCGAGGCATTCTCGGGTCGGGATGACGAACGACTTTCGTTTCTTCTACCCAAACACTATATCCTTTGTCAGCCCTTTTGTTGTTTTCTTTGGCCTACCCTCCTTTGGAATCAATTTGATGTGATTAAAGAAAAGAAAAAAAAAAGAAAAAAAAAAATCAGCAAAAGAAAACAAAAGAAAATCTACCTCAGTAGTAGAGCTACGTCTGACCTGATTCCTCTCAAAAGGATACGTAGGCAGCCATCCGGGCGCGGTCATAATAGGGAAAAGTTCATTTTGTCCCTGTTCATATTGACGCAAAACTTGCCTCCAAGTTTGCGGCCAACGTCAAAAGAAATTTTGTTCCCCATTCTATGCTAAACTGGGGCAGAAGTTTGTTTTTATTTTATTTTTTGTAAAATAAAATAAAAACAAACTTCTATTTTATCATACCATATATTCGTCTGTTTCATGAGATATTTGGTATATCAGTCTCGAAGTCGAGGAAAAAACTCAAAGCGCCCCAGTTTATCCTAAACTGGGGCAGAAGTTTAAGTTTATTTTTAAAAGAAAAAGAGAAAGTCAATTTCTTTTGCTTTCTTTGTGTTCATCTCGGGGGAAAGTCTCAATATCCCTTATGTTTGCATATCAGAAAATTCAAAAGATAATTTCTCGGTTTTTCAATAAATTGGGGCCTCAGTTAGTTATTATTTAAAAGAAATAATTCCAAGGGTTGTAATATTTTACCAAGTCGTTTCATGAGATGCTTTCAGCCCGCACTTCAAACCAAAGAAAAAAAAGAGAAAAAGAGAAAAGAAAAAAGGGAATCCCCAATTTGTCTAAACAGGGGAGAAGTTTGGTTTATTTTTTCAAAAGCGGTGATTTCAAATCTTGTAATGCTCATTCTAGTCGTCTCATGAGATGTTTTTGAGCTTTTATGCTGAATCCTTTTCTTCATAGCCTAACCAAATCCAATGTTACAGTCCAAGTAAAGACCCTTCTGACCGATCATTGAGAATGTCAAGCCGAGTAGGGTATCAAGAGATAAGTTCCACGTTGTAAAGTCGCATTCTTATAAGCCGACAATCGCATTAGGAGTTGGGAGCACCAAGGTCATTAAAGGAGAAATTCTCCAGGGAATCAGGATAAAGCCCAAAATTGAAGAAAAAGGAAAGACGGGCTTGAACAGCAAGGAAACATCAGAGGTCGATTGGGAAAGAGTGAAAGAATGAAAGAAATGAAAATGAAAAAAAAAGAAAGAAACAAATGAAGTCTTGTCGGTGAAAACCTGAAAAGGCGCTGCAAGGAAATAGTGAGTTAAAAGAACAAAGAGAGAGGCTAGCTAGTGAAAACCTCAAGGGGCACTACTAGTCCACTGAGGGTCATGGAATTCATCATCAAGTTCGGGTTGAGAAAGGTTTTCAATCTGGGAGTAAGGTTAGGGTTAGACTGCGTGACTGGATCAAGAGTTGATTCTAATTGTATGTCATGTTTTACTAAGGTTGTCGTTTCACATCCAAATAAGTTTCTTCTATCTACCAAGAACATCCTTCGTTCGATGTCTCCTTTTGAGTTTCTTCACTTTCTTTTTATTTATTTCTTTCTCATTATTTTTCGGGTATTCAGAAAGGTTTGCAAAACTTGTCTACAAGTTTCATAGTTGTACTAAAGCAAATCAGGACCAACCCTGATAATTGGAGCCCAATGTTGCACATCAGCACAAAGAATGACACGCCAAGGAGTGTACCATGAAAGAGATCATCAAGGGATATACAGATTTCAAGATGCAGTTAAATATCAAGTCAAAGCCCACCTAAGTGGCAGTTTCTACTTTCAAGATCAAAGCCCGTCACAGCGGCAATTTCATTCAAGTCAAAGCCCGTCAAAGCGGCAATTTCAACTTTCAAGTCAAAGCCCGTCAAAGCGGCAATTTCATTCAAGTCAAAGCCCATCAAAGCGGCAATTTCATTCAAGTCAAAGCCCGTCAAAGCGACAATTTCATTCAAGTCAAAGCCCGTCAAAGCGGCAATTTCAATTTTCAAGTCAAGCCCGTCAAAACGGCAATTTCAACATTCAAGTCAAAGCCCGTCAAAGCGGAAATTTCAAGATTTCAAGACCCACTGGATCAGTTGGAGCTTCAGACCAGTTCATCAGCTTGTGGAGAACGAGGGAATTTATTTTGAACAAATCAGGGCACCCACCTGGAGAATGAGGGAGTAGTTTTAAGAAGTCAGGGAACCCACCTGAAGAATGAGGGAATACATTTGAAGAAGTCGAGGCACCCACCTGGAGAACGAGGGAATTTATTTTGAACAAATCAGGGCACCCGTCTGAAGAATGAGGGAGTAGTTTTGAGAAAGTCGAGGCGCCCACCTAAAGAATGAGGGAGCAGTTTTAGAAGTCGAGGCGCCCACCTGGAGAATGAGGGAGAGAATGAGGGAGTAATTTAGAGAAGGTCAGGGCACCCGCCTGGAGAATGAGGGAGTAGTTTTAAGAAGTCAGGGAACCCACCTGAAGAACGAGGGAATACATTTGAAGAAGTCGGGGCACCCACCTGGAGAACGAGGGAATTTATTTTGAACAAATCAGGGCACCCGCCTGGAGAATGAGGGAGTAGTTTTAAGAAGTCAGGGAACCCACCTGAAGAACGAGGGAATACATTTGAAGAAGTCGAGACACCCACCTGGAGAACGAGGGAATACATTTGAGGAAGTGTAGGCGCCCACCTGAAGAGCGAGGGAATACATTTGAAGAAGTCCAGGCGCCCACCTGAAGAACGAGGGAATCCATTCAGCAAAGAGGGAAGACCCACCTGAACATAGATCGGGGGTTTATCTTTTCTACAAAGAGCAAGACTCACCTGAACCAAGAGCGGTGGTTTTATTTTCAACAAGTGAGGGGAGCAAGAACCAAGAAGCTCATCTCAGGAAGCATGAAGACTTAGAGTAGGAGTTGTAATTTTTCATTTTCAAAGTTGTACTTTCATTTTCTTTGTAAAGCAATGACCGCCAATCAGCAAGCAACCAGCGACCAGCAGCAACAGCCCTAGTGTGTCAAAAGTGTCTTGTGTCAGTCCGGGTAAGTCTAGGAGCGTCGAGTCAGTCCTAGTTAGTTTTGAAAGTGTCTTGAGTTAGTCTGTGTATGTCTAGAGAGTGCTTAGTGTTAGTCTAGGAGAGTCTAGTGTCTGTTTGTATGCGGTAGTCCCAGCTATCGCACGTGAGGAACTACACTGACCTGATTCCTTAGTCCGGGGATATGTAGGTAGCCTTGTTCTTTGGTTAGAATCGAAATTCAAGGTACGGTCACAATTTTTGAAAAGCGTGTTCTCGGCTAGAACCGAAAAGGCCAAAATTAGCTTCCGATTACGTCTTTGTCCGAAAACTCTTCATGTTCCCGAACAAAGAGGGGCAGCTGTAATCACCTAATTTTGGCACCTAAAATACAAAAATGCATAAAATATATGTGTTAATTGTTATGTGATTTTACCTTTTCTTTGGCTATTTTTTTTTTCTAATTAGGAGAAAAATATGAAAATACTAAAAATACTTGTTATGTGTTTAATTGTAATTTTATGTTTGATTGCGATAATGTTGCGCTTTTTGTAGTTTTTAATCCTAGTTGATAGTGTAGGTTTTAAATAGTTCGGGACTTTCTTTAGTGGCTATTTGTAAAATTAAGATTAAAAATATAGCCTAGTCCACACAAACTTGACCCGGCCCAAGCTCTTGATATATAAACCTAATTTTTCTATTTTGATATAATATTTCCCAAACAAAAACTCATTAGAACAAAATTCTGTCAAAAATAATTCCAGGCCGCCGGAGCACCGTCGCCGGCGACCTCCGTCCACCCCCTTTCGGCCAAACATTTTACATGTACGGGTGCGTCTCGAGGTCCCCTCTCCCATTCCGAGATCAATTTCACCGGAAAATCAACAAATTGGTGTAGATCGAGGTTCAAAATTCACGGTCAAAGCTTTCCCGATGACCCTTTCATTTCTCCGGTAAGCTCTTACTTGTAAGCACTGTCCCTTTTCTCCTCTTTCCGTTATTTCCTTTTTCTAGCTGAAACGACCCCAAATGGGATCGTTTCCGTTAAAAGAAGGAGGGAACGGATTTCTTATGAACCTGGGGACTATTTGGTTGGGTGTTAAAACAACGGGGAGGCGCAGCGATGGTTTGTTTGGCGTTGGTTGATTTGTTTATGTTGTTTCTGTTCATGTGATATTGGCGGGTGGTGTGAGGTAGAGGCGATGGTTCTGTGATGAGTTTGGTTTGGGAGCTGTGGTGGTGAGCTATGGGTATGATGAGGCGATGGTGATGATGTTGTGAAGGTCGTGTGGGGTGGGGATTCTGTTAAGCTGAAAAGATGATGGTATTGTGAGGGGGCTACGATGATGATTTTGTATAGGCGAGGCATTAACAATGGTGTTGGTTTTCAAGGCAGCGATTCGACATTAGTGTGGATGATGGCAGTAGCGAGCGATGGTGAGGTCGCTGCAGCTTTAGTTATTGGCGAGGCAATGTCGTAGCTTCTGTAATGGGGGATCGTCGAAGCATATGTAGCAGCAGCTTGGTGGTTCAGTGATGATGATGGTTTGCTTTCTGACAAGGCCGGGTCTGTTGTGATGAGGCGAGCTCGAGGCAGCTGCGATGCTCGAAAACAGCGGCGAGGCAGCGAGGCAGTTACCATGGGGTTGGCAGTGGCGATGACACAATGGCTTGGCGAGGCAGTTTGTTTGATTGGTTCGACATCGGTTAGATAAACTTAGTTTCCTTTCTTTTCTTCATTTTTAGTGTTAGCATGATTGTTAGTTAGTTTGTTCAATCTTGGATTAGCACTAGTTAACTATAAGTTGATGTTGGAAACAAATCTAGAGTTATATCAACATTGTATGCCTTGTTTTTGCTTATGAATCGAAAAGGGAAAATGAATATTGGCTCTCTGATTTCCGTTCTTGATATATTAGTTCTGAAGTTTTTGTTGATTAAGTCCTCGAAAGGGTGGTCTGGTCGGACCTGTTTGGCCATGGTTTTAAGCATGGAAGTTGTCTGGTACTTCCTTTTGTTTTGAACTGGTCTTGTTTAGTCTAAATACATCAATTGGTTTTGTTAAGCCGTAAGTTGTAGTCTTTCCTTATTTTTCTTATCTGCTTGTATTTCTCCCTTATGGAGTCATGTTAGAGTTTTGGTTGAAATTCTGGATCCGGTTTTTGATTTTTATGAGAGTAGGGCTGATCATTCTATAGGGGTCTGCAGTGTGAGAGGTTCTGGGGTGAAGTTGTGCAGGTGAATGAGGGAGGAGTGCAGGTGTGCTGTAGTTGATTCAGGAAAGGAAGCTCAGGTGGCTGTGAGGGTGGCTAGGAGAGGTCTGAGGTTCAGGGCTTGTGTGTTTTGTTGTCCTAGCTGCCTAGGCAGTTCTAGGTTTATTCTGGTGAGTGAGGGAATATATGTATAAGCTGCAGTTTAGTAAAAAGGGTGCAGATTATGAGTGTGTGTAGGAGTAGTAGGAGGATAGAGGCAGTAGGAGTTCAAGGTTGATCCGGTTCTGTAGGATAGTGAAAGAAGGAAAAATGGTCAAATAGTGGGACAAAAAAGTGAGTCAAAGTGGTATCTTCACATAGGATTCTTTGTGCTTTGCTGAAAAGCAAAAGTGTGCACATGTGACTTTTGTCCTTTTGCTTTACATTAATTATACAACATGCTTTGATTGGCTTTTAGCAAAAGTACTTTAATTTTTGGGGTTTGGGAAGGGGCAAGTGAGCTGAAAATTTCAGCTATAAAAGGACAGGGACACACATTAGAAAAGGGGTCCTCTCTAGAATTCACTAAGGGCTAAAACTACTACTTCTCACTCTAAAAATTCAGATCTGAGAGCAAAAGTTAGAGAAAGTGAGAAAAGAAAGGAAAAAGAGTTAATAGTGAGATAAGTTTAGGCCTGAGTTAGAGGTTCTTTTAGGGTCAAAAGGGTTGTTTAAGGTGCTGTCTTCGCTGCTTTTGGTGCTGGAGTTTTGGTGTTCATTTGCTACTAGTTGGGATCATCATTCTGCTAGGAGGCTAGCTAGGCTTTGGCTTAAATGTTGGCTTGCTATTCTGGGAATGTCAACACTAGGTAATATTCTCTTTGAGCTTTGTAAGAACAATTTCTTAATTTATTTATGCATGAGATGAAATGTTAAGGCCAAAGAGAACTTTACTTTGTATTAATGTTTTCATGTTTATCTTGCATATATGTTGCTTGCTGCTGTGTATTTAAAAGAAAAGGAGCATGCTTTACATAAATTTTTATGCCATCACTTAGTTGAAATTAAAAGGGTAAAGAGAAGACTTTGAAAAAAAAAATGCAAAATAACTTGTCATGAAAAGCCTAGGACAAGTCTTGAAAAACAATGGAAGTTTAAATTAGCACGTTAGTGCAAAACTTTTGATGAGACAAACGGACGTGCGAACTCATTTAATAAAGAAGAAATCTTAGCGTTTGTTGTAGACATTTCTTTCACAGAGAGTAGTGTTTTCCTTTTACAATGAAGCCTAGAAGTCAAATAGTAATTTTACATATGTGATATTGTACTAAATGTTAAAGGTAACAAATAAAGGTAAAATATAACAAGCAATGTTTTTGAGTAGGCATTATTTAGAGACACACGATTAGGCAAATCAATAGAAATAAAGATTCGCTCGATTAGGCAATTATAAGTATGATTTGTGATCTGCTTATTAGGTAAAAAGAAACTAAACTGAAGTAGTCAATTAAATCTAAAGTATACCTCGTGGGTTACTTGATACAATTTTTGGTTCAAACAGTCAAAGCACAACAAAATTCATTAAGAAGGCAAATTAACAACAAATAATTTTTCAAGAGTCGAAACGCGTCAATAAAGCAACTGTACTTGGTACAGGACTCGAGGGTGCCTAATCCCTTCCCGAGAGTCAACCGAGATCCTTACCCGGAACTCTGACGCAGACCATTAGACGAGTCATAGGTGTTCTAGGTACACCACTTTGGTGACTTGGCACACCCTTAACTTGTCAAGTGGCGACTCCGTAAATCTCAATAATTAATGTACCTTTAAATACCTAAGTCACAACCCTTTCGTTTATTTTTAGTAAATTTTAGGGTGTGACACAGCTGACTACCCAACATACTAGGTTTAGGGCTATCCAGACTTAGACATCTAAGAGTACAAAAGAAGACAGATACCTCCTGAAGGGAGCAAAATGCAACTGAAATAATGAACAATAAACTGGTGGCCATCCGGAATGAAAGCTGGCTCACCCTGACTGCTGAAGTCGTCTTCGCTCCTTCACAACGTGGCGAACTCAATCCTGGAGTGAACCTGCCAAAACGAAATAGATAGACAAGAAACAAACAAGGGTGAGTCAAAAGGACTCAATAAGTGGGGCAGACTAGCCACCTCAAAGAATAGGATAGCTAGCCAGGGAGAAAAGAAACAGATAGACCAAATTTCTTTTATTTAAATTATAAAAAGGCAGAGCCAGATAACAACCGGAAACACGTAAGAAACTTATAAACTCAACCAAGGATGCGTGCCAGAAACATATCAACAAATAAGCAATGCACATATAAGCAGAACAGTAGTCATGTACCGCAAGTCTACACAATGGTATGAATTGAGATGAAATGAAATGAAGTGAGATGAAATGAAATGAAATGAAATGAAATATGATGCAAAGGGTCACATGTGCCCGTCATCCCATCCCGAAGCGGAATACTCCTGCATTCGAGGGGAATCCAACCTGATAACCAACTGGAGCGGAATACTCCTGCTCCTGGGGCGGAATACTCCTGCACCCGATATAATATAAACCAGAGGCGGAATACTCCTGCACTCTCCTGGGGCGGAATACCCCTGCACCCGATATAATGTAAAGCTAAGGCGGAATACTCCTGCACTCAATATCTGACATAAGAGCGGAATACTCCTGCTCCTGGGGCGGAATCCTCCTACCTTCAATATGATACAATGGAGCGGAATCCTCCTGCTCCTGGGGCGGAATACTCCTGCACCCAATGATATGCAATGTAATGCATATGAATGACATATAATGCATATGAATACAATGTGATGCAATAATAACCCTTCACCGGCGCGGGACTCTCATCGACAGCCGGGAAGTAGATGCCAACTCACAGCCAGAGTACAATGCTCAAATCCTCAATGCAACACCAACAACAGGACATAACATATAATATACAATATAAATCCAAAGCGAAGGCGTAATGAGTACGCCTATCGGCAGCTACACACGTAAGGAACACGTGGTAGAAAATCCACGAGGCCAGGTGCCTCCAAAGAAATAGATATAAACACTTACCTCGTTCCAAAGTTAACACTGTTATCCAACTACCGCTTTATCCTTTTGGATTCATTGCCAAACGATCCCACTGTGTTCAATAAGCAGAAAAATATATCACATAAAGCTAAAGTCTTCATTCCTCACATCTTAGGACAATCCAGGTGGGAACCTGATACCCTATTCGCATACGCAATACGCAGGCCAGGCCTATATACAGGGTTTAAGGTCACATAACCAAACCCTACATAAATTATATTTATAAGTTGCCCATAACTCCCTGAGTACGAATATATAATCAATTCCATTATCGGGGTCTATTTGACTCTTTAAACTATTAATTTAACTTATTAATTTCAGTAAGGATACTAAATATAGAAGTTGTATACTTCAAGAATTGACAAGTACTCTCATGTCTCTCTCAAGGAAACCTAAAAGATATTTATTATCAATTGGTACCAAACTCAAATAATAAATAAATACTACACTTGATCTTAGCCAAAAGGCCGAGAAAGGTATAGTTTCAGCTGAAGGGAAGAGAATAATTATGGGGAGAGTAAAGCTTCAGATCAAAAAAATAGAGAATACAACAAATAGGCAAGTCACTTTCTCAAAAAGAAGGAACGGTCTTATGTACCACAAGTTTACACAATAGTATGAAATGAAATGAAATGAAATGAGATGAAATGAAATATGATGCAAAGGGTCACATGTGTCAAATGAATGGAGCGGAATCCTCCTACTCCAGGGCGGAATCCTCCTACCCTCATTATGATGCAATGGAGCGGAATCCTCCTACTCCTAGGGTAGGAACTCCTCCTACCCTAGGAGCAGGACGATTCCGCTCCATTGCATCATATTGAGGGTAGGAGGATTCCGCCCTGGAGTAGGAGGATTCCGCTCCATTCATTTGACACATGTGACCCTTTGCATCATATTTCATTTCATTTCATACCATTGTGTAAACTTGTGGTACATAACATTTTTTAAAAAAAAAAAAAAACAATAGTCATTTTTCGTATATTTCATATATAATGTGTATAATGTATCCTGAGAAGACAACTACTTATGTACATCTTTAACTCTATAATATACAATCATAAAAAAACTCAAAACATAACAAAAAAAAAGTCGTAGAGAAACACATAATAGTATCCTTAGCCAAAATTTCGTAGAGAAACACATAACAGAAACCAGAATCGAAACAGAGACATACTGATACCTCTAAGCTGTACAAAAGAAATTACAGCTGACTACCCAACATACTAGGTTTAGGGCTATCCAGACTTAGACATCTAAGAGTACAAAAGAAGACAGATACCTCCTGAAGGGAGCAAAATGCAACTGAAATAATGAATAATAAACTGGTGGCCATCCGGAATGAAAGCTGGCTCACCCTGACAGCTGAAGTCGTCTTCGCTCCTTCACAACGTGGCGAACTCAATCCTGGAGCGAACCTGCCGAAACGAAATAGATAGACAAGAAATAAATAATGGTAAGTCAAAAGGACTCAATAAGTGGGGCAGACTAGCCACCTCAAAGAATAGGATAGCTAGCCAGGGAGAAAAGAAACAGATAGACCAAATTCCTTTTATTTAAATTATAAAAAGGCAGAGCCAGATAATAACCGGAAACACGTAAGAAACTTATAAACTCAACCAAGGATGCGCGCCAGAAACATATCAACAAATAAGCAATGCACATATAAGCAGAACAGTAGTCATGTACCGCAAGTCTACACAATGATATGAATTGAGATGAAATGAAATGAAGTGAGATGAAATGAAATGAAATGAAATATGATGCAAAGGGTCACATGTGCCCGTCATCCCATCCCGAAGCGGAATACTCCTGCATTCGAGGGGAATCCAACCTGATAACCAACTGGAGCGGAATACACCTGCTCCTGGGGCGGAATACTCCTGCACCCGATATAATATAAACCAGAGGCGGAATACTCATGCACTCTCCTGGGGCGGAATACTCATGCACCCGATATAATGTAAAGCTAAGGCGGAATACTCCTGCACTCAATATCTGACATAAGAGCGGAATACTCGTGCTCCTGGGGCGGAATCCTCCTACCCTCAATATGATACAATGGAGCAGAATCCTCTTGCTCCTGGGGCGGAATACTCCTGCACCCAATGATATGCAATGTAATGCATATGAATGACATATAATGCATATGAATGCCATGTGATGCAATAATAATCCTTCACCGGCGCGGGACTCTCATCGACAGCCGGGAAGTAGATGCCAATTCACAGCCAGAGTACAATGCTCAAATCCTCAATGCAACACCAACAACAGGACATAACATATAATATACAATGTAAATCCAAAGCTAAGGCGTAATGAGTACGCCTATCGGCAGCTACACACGTAAGGAACACGTGGTAGAAAATCCACGAGGCCAGGTGCCTCCAAAGAAATGGATATAAACACTTACCTCGTTTCAAAGTTAACACTGTTACCCAACTACCGCTTTATCCTTTTGGATTCATTGCCAAACGATCCCACTGTGTTCAATAAGCAGAAAAATATATCACATAAGGCTAAAGTCTTCATTCCTCACATCTTAGGACAATCCAGGTAGGAACCTGATACCCTATTCGCATACGCAATACGCAGGCCAGGCCTATATACAGGGTTTAAGGTCACATAACCAAACCCTAAATAAATTATATTTATAAGTTGCCCATAACTCCCTGAGTACGAATATATAATCAATTCCATTATCGGGGTCCATTTGACCCTTTAAACTATTAATTGAACTTATTAAAACGATGTCTAATATTTCAAGTTTTACCGTTAAAATATATTCAAACACACGTAATAAACTCAAATAATGCATTAAGATCATTACCTGAATGTTTCGGGGTAAAAATTCTACTATTTTCCCGGCTTTTTTCTTATTTTCTGGTATTTTTCTCGCTGTGTCCTCTCTGTTTCTCGTGTTTCTTTGTTTCTGTTCATTTTTTTGAATGCTGCTAAGACCTTTGGCTAAGGGATATTAATTCCCAAGCCCACCGCCTAACTCTTTTGCTTTTCTTTCCTTATTTTGTCTTTTTCTCTTTTTTTTTGTTTTTTTATTTTATTTTTTTCTTAACGAAAATTAAAACGGTACCCTACGATATTCAAAATAATTTCTACTTTTGCATACATGTTATACAAAATATATGTAATATACTCGCTAAGGCGGATTTCAAATCGGACTCCCGAAACTCAATATGCAAATTAAATGGAAAAAGTCAAATTATTTAACTTTCGACATTTTAGCGGAAACTAGCCGAACAATATCGAAATTCACTTTCAAAAGTTCATAAAAGTCACAAATAATCATACGAACCTAATGGCACTTTTGGATTTCGAATCGGAGCTCATTCGCCAAAACCGAGCTCAAAAATCTCTTTTTAATATTTATCGACAATAAAAACTGAAACCTTCTTCCGATGCCTACAAAACGAGGTCTGATTTAGCTCAAATTTTACAGATAAGTCTCAGTGGTCCTTACGAATATTTTAAAATTATTGGCACGCCAATCGGAGTCCTAACTTCCGAAACGACTAACCGAGGTCGTTTCATTTTCATTCTAAATTTATTTAATGTTATTTGCCAGTTAAAAGTTACATCCTAAGTTGATTCAAACCAAATTGGATGATGTAGTTACTGGTGCTTCAACATAGTTTAATTGTGATGTGCAACTTAATTATTGTTTGTGTATTCCTAATTTGTTGTAATTTGATTTACACATGGAGTTATGCTCTCCATGGTCGATTGGCTAAAAGACTACTAGAATAGGGAGTTCTTGATTTGTTTGAGAAGCAGGTAATCAGCATCTGCTTAGGGATGCATGTACATATAGTTTTTGAAAGTTGCTGTCTAAACCAAAGAAAAAGAAAGAAATGGTGCCGCAATTTTTGAGTTTATGCCTCAAACATGGTGATTCAAAAAATCAAACATGCCTTGATGGTTCAATTTTTGATTTACTTCAAGTGTATTAGTAGTGCATAATTACTGGTATATCAAATGTACAACTCATTGCTTATTGGGGTGGGTTACTGGTGTAAGCTAAATAATCAAACAAATTCTCGTATATCTACTGTATGCTAAATTGGATATGGTTCGGTAGGACTTAAAAAACAAGATCTGTTTATGTTTGTATCCGCGTATTAGGAAATGAGCTTTAATTCCAAAACTATTCAAATGACCTCGGAATTCAGTTTCGTCTGCGCCCATAGATCACAAATCACTGCATTAACCTAACAGAGTCAATGGCTCGCCAAACATGTTAAGGTTAAAATTTGATCGATATCAAATCCGAAAATGAAATATTATTCCAAAACCTATCAAACAACCACCAAGTGACCTAAAATTTTGAGTAAAAAATTATGTTACATTATTAATCGAGCTAAATGAGATGTTTTATCAATTGAGCTAAGAGAAAAATGAAGTTGCACAATCATCGAGCAAAAATTAAGTAAAAATAACTAAGGTTACACAATAAATCGAGCTAAATTAAGTTAAATAAACACTACTTAACCTATTTAATAAGGCGATTTATCAAAATGGACAATCACTTGAGCTAAATTAAGTTAAATGAACTTAATTACGTTACACGATCAATCAAGCTAAATAAACCTTTTTTATCAGTCGAGCTATTTGAATTCTTTTAATCAAGCTAAGAGAAAAATTAAGCTACACGATAAATTGAGCTAAATGAACTCTTTTATCAATCGAGATAAGAAAAACATTAAGTTGCACGAGCGATGGAGCAAAATTAAGTTAAGTAAATACTATTTGACGTATTTTATAAGGTGATGTATCAAAATGACCGATCACTTGAGCTAAATTAAGTGACATGATCAATCGAGCTAAATGAACTCTTTTATCAGTTGAGCTAAATGAATTCTTTTTTAATCGAGCTAAATGAACTCTTTTATCAATCGAGCTATTTGAAGTCTTTTATCAATTGAGCTAAGAGAAAAAATCAAGTTACACGAAAAAACTGGGCTAAATGAACTCTTTTATCATTCGAAACAACAACAAAAACAACAACATAACCACTGTATCAATCGACATAGGAGAAAATTAAGTTGGACGATCAATCGAGCTAAATTAAATAAGTCGAGTCGAGCCGAGCCGAATATTTAAAGACATTGGGTCGAGTCCACCTGTGCCTCTTTATGAATAAGTCGAGTCGAGTTGAGCTTAATCGAGCTTACTACAATTTGACCGAGCACGAGCCAGCACTTTCAGCTTGTGTCCCATACCAGGCTTATATCAGTTTTCCTTTGGTTATATACTAAATTAAAGAATATGATCATGATAACTATCACAATTTTTTTTACAGATTAAGTCAAGAACATAATAGTTTATTTATTATTAATAAATAATAGTATTCATTTTAAATTTATTAATTAAGAAAAAGTGGAGCAAACAAATTAACCAAGTTCGCTGGAACTTAAAATGCTTGAATTAAGCAAACCGTATCTTTTTTTCTTTTGGCATTTCCTCCAACTTTGTACATGATTTTCCTCGTATTTTGCAGTTACATATTTTTGTGATTAACCGTCTAATAGCTTGCCTCCTCTTTTATTTGGGAAAAACCCTCCCTTTTCAGAATCCTTCAAGATATATTTCCTGCTTGAGAGCTTAGATGCACTGTTAGCTTAGTTTTATTTGCTTTTCCCAGGTCGCACAGCCCTTTTATTCACTGTTCATTAAATAATTATGGTCAAATCTTTTGTAAGAGAATTACTTTAAATTAAACTATGTCTATAAAATTGTTAATCAATTTTTCCTCTATAATTTATTAATATTTTGTTGGGTTGGGTCATTCAACCAGTGTAGTGTGTTGGTGATTAGTTAGAAAAGGATTTGTACATGGGATTGAGACTTTCACTTTCGATAGACGGTTGATCCTTTTTTTGTTGTAGAACATGTTGTATCAAGAGAATCTCGTATCTATCTATATTTAATGCCTAAAATATGTATTGTTTTTAATTGATTTATCTTGTATCTTCATCAAATTTACTATCAACAGGTTGTACAATAGTTCATAGATGGTTTGGAGTTAATTTTTGGATTTCTAGACTGGGTTTGTTAGGTATTTTGTTGATTATTTTGTGTCGGCTTCTATTTGATGTTTAGTTTGTAGCGACTAGTCCATCATTTTTAGTGCTCTTCACTCTCTATGCGTTCTGTCAACTTGTCTTTTGCTTAATCGGTTGTTCATGTAATGAAGAAATGCTCTCTTTTACTTTATCGAGTAATCATTGTTATATTATATATGTCGAGAATTGGTTCAACAAAGAGTTAAAAAGCATGAGCAGTGAGATGACAACTATTTCTTATTACCTTGACTTGCTGACAAACTGCACCATGTACTATAACTTGTCGATCTGAATATTGAATACAAATGTACCGCGTTTTATTATAAAAGATGCACCTTATAGATTGATTACTTTCTTGAAAATGTTAGGTTAAGGCCGCAGGGTTAAATACCCTGCTATTTGTATAGTATTTTCCTGATCTTTTTTTCTTTTCCTCTCTTTGTTTGATAAAAAATAGTGCAAGTGACAATTCTGCAGGTTTTTTTTCCATTCAAGTTCTACTACTCAATTTCTAGTGCTATGTTCGCTCAATGAGTATCACCACACTAGATCATATTTGATACACCTATTTCTTTTTCTTATGAATATGCAGCCATGTCGAAGGTTAAACATTTCAAGAATCCTTTAAAGTTAGCTGAAGGACCATGTGATGCTCCTGTACGTTCTTCATCATCAGCAACTCAAGTCGGTGCAATTGCTATAGAGCCCTCAACATCGTTCTTAGCCCCTACATGCTGCAGCAAATTCCTCACTAGTTGATGAAGTCCCAAAACAAGAACAAGCTCCAACTCAGCCTTCTAATTCAAATGCAACATCTGCACATCATGGTCGACGAATTTACACAATATTGGAAAGTAAAGGTCATAGATATACGCCTTATTTATATGATTATTTCACTTATAAAATAGCCACTTTTTTCCTTTTCGTTGAGTAACTAAATTTTATTTTATTTTTTATTAAAGACTCAAACAAAGCTACCAACCATAGTAGGGTGAAAATCAATGAGGTCAACAATCTACCTATTGAAGATCACATCATTGTGGAATTTGGTAACTACGGCGCAGCATATGGGGAAGCGCAAGGATTACTTGCCGAATATTATGGATTATTGGCCATTGATGACAATTTGTTCCCACTTAATTTTGACAGGCCTTCCAAAAAGTATAAGGAAGGGTGCTTCGAAACAATACTAAAGGTATTATACATATATCTACTTATTTCTTTTAGATTTTTATGCATGTCTAGAGTACTAACTTTATTATTTCTTTTCTATTGGAAGCCTCAGTTATTTTTAGGACTACGAACGCCATGGCATACAGATACTGAAATGCTAGTTTAAATAAGAAATGGGCGACACATCGACATAGGATATGGGATTAATTTTTTGACCATCCAAAAGCAGTTATGAACTTTTAAGTAATGTGCCAGAAGGTACAAATACAGATTAATGGGCTGATTTTGTTGCTTATCGTCTAAGATAATGAACAATTATAAGATTTTGTTATCTTAATAGGTTTTATTGTCGTTATGATTATATAAGATTAACCTTTTTAGTTGTAATTAATTTTGTTAATAGGAGCTTTATACAAGAAACAAAGAAATTCGGCGAATCTATCTCAAGAAAACGACATGAGCTGGTATTCTTATTAACTTAATAATTTATATAGTTCTTCTCTATTTTAAATTTGTAATTACAATCTTTTTAATTAACCTCTTTCTTAATTTTTGAAAATTGGACTATATCCTAGTCGGGGAAAAATGTTTATGGAAACTCATCAGAGAAAAGATGGATCAATTGTAAATGAGGCAAGGACTATAGTGGTAAGTTCATATTTGGTGTGTTAATTTTTTATTACCAATAGAAAATATGTATAAAACAAGATAACTAGCTTCTGCTGGAGATTAATCTCAATAACATCATCCATTTTAAACTACTAACTCTTCTACCAGCAACACTTAAGTAATATCCTACTAATTAAACTAATGAAAGAAATTCATAAGTTCTAATTCTGGCACGGTCTTGGCTTTCATGCTTCCTCAACACTGAATTTCTTGGATAACCATCTTTATACCCTTTGATTCCTTTCTATTAAGGATGATATGTCTTATAATTTTAGTGTACTAATTTAATTTTTCTGTCTTATAACATTGTGCATCTCGATTAACCATTTTTTAAATACTAATTGATAATTTTTCTGCTTGTAGGAACAAATTGAAGTGAGTCGATGCAACTCCAATGAACCTGAAATTTCTACAGATGAATATTATTGGCAAGATATTTGGGGCGAAACACTCCGGGAGAATGCGATGTATGGGTATGTGAGCAGCTCCTTCAAATACATTCACGAATATCATGCAACAACTTGGTGATCTAAACCATTCCTCATCGCGCTTTGGTGGATCATCCACAACTTTTACCTATTTGCATCAAAAGGTCACTCGTTATGAATGCACATTAGAAGAATTCGCTCCTAAACCACAGGCAAGAAGAATATTGAAGTTCCATTTTTTTTGTTGTATATATCTTTAGGTACCTCTGTCATGCAGAAACCTTGTCTACTACATGCCTACTAATATATAGCCAATTTTTTGATTTTGTAAATTTTGAGATCGTTGATTTATTCTAAACTTTTGATTCCTTCATGCCATGATAATAATGATTAGTGATAAGGCTCATATAATATTAAAGAAACATTGTATGAGAGTAACTAGGTATAGTCTGGTTGTTGTTGTTGCTTCCTCAATAGAGTCCCTGCTCATATATCTTCTCAATAACTTACCGTTGATTGCCACAATTGTAGCTACCATTTAAGAACATGTGCTATCTATTAACATCCCATACTATAATCTCTCTCTTAGCTATTTTAATTATTTGCTTAAATGCCTCATGACAATCCCTGCAAATTCTCAAATATGCATGTGCCTACTAATATACAACTATTGACTGTGCTAAAGCTTGAGATCGATGATTATTCTAAGTACCCTCGACTATATAGACCCCTAGATTTGGGTTTCTCCTACTTTGCTATACTTTTTTGACAAGGTATGATTTTATTAAGTAGGTACCAAGATGATACCAAATAGTTACATGAAGCTACTAGAAATAACTAAGCAGTTAGTTACAACATCTTCCTAACAGTTCCAAGAAGTCCATATAATGATCTATGCTATCAAATAACTACTCTTACACCAAAGTTAATCAAACACTTATTTTTAATACTGAAAATTTGATATTTCTACCTATCAAAAGAAGCTCCATTCCTCTCTAGCCAAATAGTCCAGAAGATGCACATAGGTATGGTCCTCTAGATCAGCTTACTATTTTTTAATGTCTTCTGATGCTGCCAGCTCTCCATTAATGTTTTGACATTCAGAGGCAGCGGTCAATGAAATCTCAAATATACTTAGAAAATAGTTCCCAACACTGCCGAGCAAATATGTAATGCAGAAGGTGGTTCACTGTCTGCAAATATTCTTCACATAGATAGCTTCTATTGCACAATGCAAAGCTCCTCTTTTAAAGATTGTTCTGTGTGAGAAAGTTTCCGGAGCTTCTTTCCATCCAAAACATGCTACTTTTAGAGGAGTTTTATTCCTCAAAATCAGTTTCCAAGGCCGGTTATCCTTCCAATGACATGTCGGCCTCTTCATTAGCAGGCCGTAGCAATTACTTACTGAAACTTTTCCAGCTTTGCTAGTTGTCTAAAGTATTGAATCCATTTTATTCTGATCATGTTTTTTTCTTCAGCGTAGTGATAATGCAGAGAATGAATCTACTACACCAATGGATGTAAGCGGATCATTGGGGCGACACTAATGAGAATCCCGAGCAAGTGCTTAAAATTTTATCTATTCATTTTAGAAACATGTTCGTTTTTATGGAGTTAAAGTTGTAATGTTTAGTGTACATTAATTTATGGTACATTAGTTTGACATGCAGTACTTGAATTTTTTATGTCTGTTATTTTGAATATTCTTAATGAAATTTTTATTGTGTTATATATATTATTTCATAAATTATTTATTTATTTGTTTATATCATTGAAAATTGGTAAGAACGTCGCCTCTCTCTCTCCTCTCTCTCTCTCTATCTATCTTCTCTATCTTTTGCCCTTTCTCCACAGTTTGTTTCTCTTTTCCTTTTCTCTCGACGATCTCCGGCGACAGCTCCACATTTCTAGCGCCGACTACCGCTAGAAATTATCACCGGTAAGTTTCTTAGCCGTGTCCCATCCTGTCTCTTTCCTTTTTCTTATCACCGTTGCGGTACCACCCACCCCTCCGGCGCCAACCAGTAGCATCCGGATCTATCAGGGCAATGCGAACGCTGCCTTTCACTCACAAGGCAGCCAAAGTAAGATCTATTTCACTTTACTGTTTCTTGCAACTTCTTTACGTGATTTCTACAAAGTCTCTATTCATGTATCAATCCATAAATCTTGCCAAAATTTTCATTTGTTGACTTTAAGTATTGTGTTTTGTTGCTTCAGTATCACATTAAGAATCTTGACACTATATTAGTATTGTTATTTGCATTACTTCAGTCCTATTTCTAAGTTTTAGTCTTGTTTCTTTGCTCGACTGTTCAGTCATAGCCTGTTTCTTTTTGTATTGCTATTGTTCAAATTCAGGTGTTATTAATAATTGTCCAGTTATTTTCTTTACATAGTGTGGGAATCTTGTTCTTTGACTTAGTGGCTAAGTAGTGGTTTCAGAGAATGATGGCACACAAAGGGCATGTCCACGGTTGGGGGTGACATTCGGGGCGAGGGGCAAAGGTTTCAAGGGGGTGCTAGGATTAGAATTGGGTCATGGAATATCGGATCGTTATTGAGAAAATCTATCGAGTTAGTGAAAATTCTCAAGAAGAGGAAAGTAAGCATTATGTGTGTCAAAGAGACCAGGTGGGTGGGTACTAAGGTGCGAGATGTTGACGGGTATAAATTGTGGTACTCTGAGGTCTCGAGGAATAGAAATGGTGTAGGCATCTTTATTGATAAGGACCTTCGCGATCAAGTTGTAGAGGTCAAGAGGGTGAATGACAGATTGATGTTTATTAAGCTGGTTGTTGGAGGGCTCACCTATACCATAATTAGTGCTTACGCACCTCAAGCGGGCTTGGACAATGAGGTCAAGAAGATTTTTTGGGAGGATTTGGACGATGTAACAGCCCAAGCCCGCTAGTGATATTGTCCGCTTTGGGCCTAGGCCCGCACGGGTTTAAAACGCGTCACTAGGGTCTAAGGCCAGTTAACTTATATACCCAACATCTCTCCTGTGTTATGCCGATGTGGGACACTTAACCCTTAGCTGGGGTGTTACATACACCCCTCTTATAGACTCAGCGTCCTCGCTGAGGTTTGCCCCGCGTACCGGGATTCGCCTAGACTCGCCACGGAGGTTTGCCCCGCGTACCGGGATTCGCCTAGACTCAGCCCTGAATTTTAACCCACATCGACAAGGCTGACACGAAGTGGCTCTGATACCATCTGTAACAGCCCAAGCCCGCTAGTAATATTGTCCGCTTTGGGTCTAGGCCCGCACGGGTTTAAAACGCGTCACTAGGGTCTAAGGCCAGTTAACTTATATACCCAACATCTCTCCTGTATTTTGCCAATGTGGGACACTTAACCCTTAGCTGGGGTGTTACATACGAGGTAGTTCAGAGCATCTATGTCACTGAAAAGCTTGTCATAGGGGGAGATTTCATTGGGCACATCGAGATGGCTGCATGGGGCTATGATGAAGTGCATAGCAGCTTCGGTTTTGGGGATAGAAATGATGGAGGAATCACTATTTTGGATTTTTCTAGAGCCTTTAAGTTGGTGATAGCCAATTCGAGTTTCTAGAAGAAAGAGGAGCACTTAGTTACCTTTTGTAGTTCGGCGCAAAGACTCAAATCGACTTTCTACTTCTTAGGAAGAGCGATAGAGGATTATGTACAGATTGTAAGGTTCTCCCGAGCGAGAATTTTGTAACCCAACGTAGGCTCTTGGTTATGTATCTTGAGATTCGAGGGAAGAAGAAGAGGGCTTCAAATGTTCGACCAAGAATTAAGTGGGGGGCCTTGGCTAGTGGTAAGATTCAGGAGTTGGGAGAGAAGCTAGTAGATATGGGAGCTTGGGAGAGAAGCTAGTAGATATGGGAGCTTGGGAGAGTAGAAGAGATGTGGGCAGTATGTTAGGAGGGCTGCTAGAGAGGTCTTAGGGGTCTCAAAGGGCAACCATAATAGACATAAAGGGGACTAGTGGTGGAATAACGAAGTCCAAGGAAAGGTAGAGGCCAAGACGGCGGCCTATATAAAGTTAGTAGAGAGTAAAGACAAGGAGGAGAAAAGGTCGAATAGGGAGAGGTATAAGTATACGAAGAAGGAAGCGAAGCTAGCGGTTCCAAAAGCTAAATCGACAGCTTTTGAACGCTTGTATCAAGAGAGCGGACAAATGAGGAGAAAGGAAACTGTATAGGCTTGCCAAGGTGAGGGAGAGGCGGGCACGCGACTTAGACCAAGTAAAGTGCATCAAAGATGAGGATGGCATGGTCTTAGTCGAAGAGGCTCACATTAGATGAAGATGGAAAGAGTACTTTCATAGACTTTTAAATGAAGAGTGGGACAAGAGCATTATACTTAGTCATCTAGAGCACTCAGAGAGTCGCCATGATTTTGGGCGCTGCAGGTGTATTGGATTTGAAGAGGTTCAGGAAACAATTCGCAAGATGAGAAGAGGAAGAGCGACCGGGCATGACGAGATCCCAGTGGAGTTTTGGAAGAGTGCAGGTATAACAGGTTTAGCTTAGTTGAATGGGTTGTTTAATGTTATCCTGAAGACGACCAAGATGCCCGATGAATGGTGATAGAGTACTATGATTCTGTTGTACAAGAACAAGAGAGATGCTCAATATTTAACAATTATAGGGGCATCAAACTATTAAGCTACACCATGAAAGTCTGGGAGAGGGTGGTTGAGAGAAGGATGAGGAGGGATGTAACAACTTCTGAGAACCAATTCAGATTCATGCCTGGGCGATCGACTACGGAAGCCATCCATCTTCTAAGGAGGTTGATTGAGCAGTGTAGGGATAAGAAGAGGGATCTGCATATGGTGTTCATTGACCTAGAGAAGGCTTATGACAAATTCCTAATGGATGTTTTGTGGAGATGCTTGGAATCTAAAGGTATACCAATGGCATACATTAGTGCGATTAAGACCTGTACAATGGAGCCAAGACCAACGTGAAAACAGTTGGAGGTGACTCCGATCACTTCCCAATCAAGATGAGTTTGCATCAGGGGTCAGCTCTTAGTCCGTTCTTATTTGCTCTTGTGATAGACGAATTGACTCGGAGCTTTCAAGGGGAGGTTCCAGGGTGTATGTTATTTGCCGATGATATAGTTTTGGTTGATGAGACTCGCGGCGGAGTTAATGATAAGATAGAGGTTTGGAGACATACCCTTGAGTCTAAGGGTTTCAGGCTGAGCATAACGAAGACAGAGTACATAGAGTGCAATTTTGATGATGCGTCTCAAGAGTCGGAGGTGGAAGTGACGCTTGATTCACAGGTCATTCCCCAAAAGAGAAGCTTTAAGTACCTTGGTTCAATCATTCAAGGTAATGAGAAAACTGATGATGATGTCACCCATCGTATATGGGCAGGCTGGATGAAGTGGAGGCTCGCATCCGATGTCCTATGAGATAAGAAAGTGGCACCTAGACTCAAAGGTAGGTTCTACAAAGCGGTCGTTGGGCCAGCTATGCTGTATGGCGTAGAGTGTTGGCCCATCAAGACCTCATATATTCAGAAGATTAGCGTAGTAGAGATGTAAATGCTTAGATGGATGTGTGGGCATATGAGGTTGGATAAGATTAGGAATAGGTCATTAGTGACAAGGTGGGAGTGGACTCAGTGGTGGACAAGATGCGAGTAGTGAGGCTGCGATGGTTCGACCATGTGAAGAGAAGGAGTACAGATGCTCCAGTGAGAAGGTGTGAGAGGTTGGTTGTGCTGGGTCTTCCGACAGGTAGAGGTAGACCAAAGAAAAATTGGGGCAAGGTGATTCAACAGGACATGGCTTACCTCCATATGGTTAGGTAGAAGGCGATTAGTTGTTGGCATTTTAGCTTCATTATTCTTATACATAGTAGTTTTATCTTGTCATGCGTCTTTTTTGCTATTGGTGTCTTCTGTTTACTCTGGTTGTTGTAGTTTTCTATCATGTTTTCAAAATATATTGTTTGCTTTCAAAATATTTTTAAAATATTTCCATAGCCGAGAGTCTATAGAAAACAGAATCTCCACCTTGGTGGGGGTAAGGTCTGCGTACACCTCACCCTTCCCAGACCTTACTTGTGGGATTACACTAGGTGTTGTTTTTTTTGTTGTTGTTGTTTATATGATTATACAAGTTTGATATTATTTCACGTAATGTCACGCCCTAAAATTTTACTAAAATAATAAAGGTGCAGTGACTTAGGTATTTTAAAGGTACAAAATTATTGAGATTACGGAGTCGCCACTTGACATAGTTCAAAGGTGTGCCAAGTCACCAAAAAGGTACCTTAGAACACCTATGACTCGTTTAGTGGTCTGCGTCAGAGTTCCGGATAAGGATCTCGGTTGACTCTCGGGAAGGTGTTAGGCACCCTCGAGTCCTGTACCAAGTACAGTTGCTTTATTGCCGCTCTCCGGGTTTGTGAATTATTGTTTGTTGTATTGCCATTTTTATTCATTAAACTTTGACTCGGGTGAAAGTCACTTGTTCATTGACGGTGGTTCTATCGAAAATTAACCGCGAACACATAGTCCGTTCGAACTTTCAATATAAGTGAATCCCGTGTAAACATCGGACCTTTATTTTTGTTAAATGAGTCTAAGCGTTGATTATGCTTTTAACTCACTTAGAATTATTATTTTGTTATGAGAGTCGTTATTTAGTGCGTAGTAATTACATTTATTATTGGTGACTCTTTCGGATACAATTTACGTTTTATTTCTAGGTTTGTTGCGAAGTACTGGCTCACACATTCTTTGAATTGGACAAAATAGCCAACATACTTCACTAACTTTAAGTGCTAGCGCCTTCTTATGGCATTAAAATAAAGTTGAAATTCAAATTAGGCTAGGCTTACAAAATTATATTTTCTATTTTGTCTGCTTCGACTTTTAATAAGATTTGCACCAAATATCCTACTCCTCTGCTTTGGGCTTTTAAGAAGTTTGCACTTACGATCTTTTTTGCCTACCTCTGATAACCTTCTAGACAATAGCTTCCCTTATTTTGCTAAAACATTAACCGTGGCCCTAAAGACAAAGGCTAAAAATTAAAACCAGCTTGAACTCTGCCAAAGTTTTCATTATGCCCGTTTCCATTCAATCAACAAAGTTGAGCCAGATTAGCATGTCAATTCCTTTTCTTTAAAGTAGTTTGCGCTCAAAGTCCTACCTTTGCCTACTTTGTTTCAGCTAGTCTAACTTTCAGTAATTTTAACAATTATTTGCATCCATATCCTGTCCTATCCATGCATTCCAGATCTGATCAGTTTTACATATAGCTAATATTTAAACAAGTCATAATATGTGCTAACTCTAAATAAATAACATAACAACTATAAGAATTTAATGTGGCCCATAAGAGGGTTGAACCCCCAAAAGCTAATCTTTTCTGCCAGATCTTGAGTTCAAGTCGAGATCAATATGTATGAAACATGGATAAAAATTCAGAATAAGATTTTCTGGGCTTGATTTAAGCCCCTTCATACATATATGGCAACATTGTTTCAAAGTGGATACAAAATGAAGAATGTTTACCTGGTGGGCCAAAAACAAACAACCACCAAACAGCTAGACAATCAAACCCAGAGCCCAAAATAGAAAACGCAGCAGTGATTCAATACCAAAACAAACAGCAACAACTATCCAGTGACCGCAGCTAAACCCTTTTCCTTAGGACTTCAAAACTTTATGGGTTTCGTACTCCAAAAGACTTAACAAAGGTCTCTAAAAAAAACCTCTAACAACGTTTTTCTCTACTGATTCTGACCTTTTTTTTTAATAAAAAAAGCTCTTTCCTCTGTTGTTTTTTTTCGTGTCTGGATCCTTTAATGAGGGTGGAAGACTCTCTTTATATAGAGCAGACAAAATTCAGCCAAGCTTTCCTCCAAAGCCCAAAAAATTAAATGCTCTTCTTAAAAGCCAAGACAAGTATGCTAGACATTTAATGTAAAGTGAAAAGGGTGAAGTGTGTAAGTGGGTAAAAGAACAAAAGTCAAATATATTTACTTTCACTTTTCTGAAAAGTAAAAAATAAAAAACTCATGTGCAAATCCCATGTTTTGTGCTGGAATGTGTACTTTCAAATTGACCTTTGAAACATATTCATGTGCCAAAGTCATTCTTTACGTAATACTTCACACGACCAGTGGTTTGATAATAATTTTTTTTTTAGAATTTTTCTTCTAATTAAATAATTAAAATGACTAAATAAAGTATAAGATCTAGTAAAATCACATCTTAATAAAACAACTATTTTTACAATTTTTTGCTATTTTGTGCCAAAATTAGGTGATTACAGCTGCCACTCTTTGTTCCGGAACACAAAGAGTTTTCAGACAAAGACGTAATCGACAACTAATTTTGGCTTTTCGGCTCAAACCAAAACACGCTTGCAAAATTGTGACCGTACCTTGCCGCTTCGGTTCTAACCAAGAACAAGGCTACCTACATATCCCCGGACTAAGGAATCAGGTCAGTGTAGTTCCTCACGTGCGATAGCTAGGGCTACCGCATACAAACAGACACTAGACTCTCCTAGACTGACACTAAGCACTCTCTAACTCTAGACACTTTGAAAACTAACTGGGACTGACTCGATGCTCCTAGACTTACCCGGACTAACTAGAGACACCTTTGACATACTAGAGGATTTGTTGCTGCTGGTCACTTGTTGCTGGTCGCTGGTTGTTGGCTGGTGGTCACTGCTTTACAAAGAAAAATGAAATTACAACATTGAAATGTAAAATTACAATTTCTAAGCTAACTCTTCATGCTTCCCAAGCTGATGAACTGGTCTGAATCTCCCACTAATCAAGTGGGTCTTGAAAACTTGAAATTGCCGCTCGGACGGGCTTTGCCTCTAATGTTGAAACTGCCGCTTTGACGGGCTTTGACTTGAAAGTAAAATTGCCGCTTTGACAGGCTTTGACTTGAAAGTAAAATTGCCGCTTTGACGGGCTTTGACTTGAAAATTGAAATTGCCGCTTTGACGGGCTTTGACTTGAATGCTAAAATTACCGCTTTGACGGGCTTTGACTTGAATAAAATTGCCGCTTTGACGGACTTTGACTTGAATAAAATTGCCGCTTTGACGGACTTTGACTTGAATGAAATTACCGCTTTGACGGACTTTGACTTGAAAATTAAAATTGCCGCTTTGACGGACTTTGGCTTGAATGAAATTTCCGCTTGGACGGACTTTGACTAGAAAATTGAAATTGCCGCTTTGACGGACTTTGACTTGAATGAAATTGCCGCTTTGACGGACTTTGACTTGAATGAAATTGCCGCTTTGACGGACTTGACTTGAAAAATTGAAATTGCCGCTTTGACGGGCTTTGACTTGAATGAAATTGCCGCTTTGACGGACTTTGACTTGAATAAAATTGCCGTTTTGACGGGCTTTGACTTGAAAGACAAAACTGGAACCACCACTCTGGTAGGTCTTGCTTTTGCTGAAAATTTAAAAATCATCACTCTGATGGATCTTGCTCTGACTGAAAATTAAAAACCATCACTCTGATGGGTCTTGCTTTTGCTAAAAATTAGAAACATCACTCTGATGGGTCTTGCTTTTACTGAAAAATTAAAACCATCACTCTGATGGGTCTTGCTTCTGCTGAATTGAAAACCATCACTCTGATGGGTCTTGTTTTTTTTACTGAATTGCAAACCATCACCCTGATGGGTCTTGCTTTTGCTGAAAATTGAAAAATCATCACTCTGATGGATCTTGCTCTGACTGAAAATTAAAAACTATCTCTCTGATGGGTCTTGCTTTTGCTGGAAATTAGAAACATCACTCTGATGGGTCTTGTTTGACTGGAAATCAAAAAATCATCACTCTCATGGGTCTTGTTCTTGTTGAATTGAAAACCACTACTCTAGTGGGTCTTGTTCTAAAAGCTGAAAAATTGTAACCCATTATCCCAATGGGTCTTGACAGAAAGCTAAAATTGTAAACTATCACTCTGATGGGTCTTGTTCTGAAAATTGAATCTCATTATGCCAACGGGTCTTGTCTTGAAAGTTGAAAACCACGGCTCTCTGCTCAGATGGTCCCTGATTTCTTTCTTTATTTCTTTTTATGCTCTTCAAGTTTGTCCCCGACGAGCAACTGACTTGATGTAGCTGCGTTCTCACACTTCCCAACCCAAATTCTCATATCGGTCTTTGGTCACACCTTGTAGAAATAACAAACCATTTCCTGGTATCTTCATGGTACAATCTCGGCGTCAGGCTCTCATTCCCGACTTTCTTGGTACAACTGAAACTTGTAGACAAGTTTTGCAAACCTTTCTGGATGCCCGAAAAATAATGAGAAAGAAATAAATAAAAAGGAAAGTGAAGAAACTCAAAAGGAGACATCAAACGAAGGATGTTCCTGGTATATAGAAGAAACTTCAACCTTAGTAAAACATGACATGCAATTAGAATCAACTCTTGATCCGTTCGCACAGTCTAACCCTGACCTTACTCCCAGATTGACAACCTTTCTCAAACCGAACTTGATGACGAATTCCATGACCCTCATTCGACTAGTAGTGCCCCTCGGAGTTTTCACCAACTAGCCTCTCTCTTTGATCTTTTACCTCACTATTGCCTTGCAGCGCCCTTTCAGGTTTTCCCCGACAAGACTTCATTTTTTTTTCATTTCTTTCATTTTTTCATTTTTCGCTCTTTCCCAATCGACCCCCCATCTTTCCTTGCTGCTCGACCCCGTCTTTCCTTTTGGCCTTTATCTTGATCCCCCGGAGAATTTCTCCTTTAACGACCTCGGTGCTCTCAGCTCCTAAATGCGATTGTCGTCTTATAAGAATGCGACTTTATATCGTGGAACTTATCCCTTGATACCCTACTCGACTTGACATTCTCAATGATCAGTCAGAAGGGTCTTTATTTGGACTGTAACATTGGATTTGGTTAGGCTATGAAGAAAGGGGTTCAACATAAAAGCTCAGAAACATCTCATGAGGCGATCAGATGAATATCACAAACTATGAAATCACCGCTTTTTGAAAATAAAACAAACTTATTTCCCCCAGTTTAGGCAAATTGGAGGTTATTTCTCTTCTTTTTTTTTTCTTTTTTTTTCTTTTTTGAGTTATTTCTCTTTAGTTTGAAAAGCGGTATGAGAGCATCTCATGAAATGACTTGGTGAATGATACAACCCTTGGAATCATTTCTTTTAAAATAACAACAAACTGTAGCCCGGTTTAGTGAAACCAAGGAATTATCTTTGAATTTTCTAATATGAAAACATAGGGAATATCGAGATTATCCCCCGAGATGAACACAATGAAAGAAAAGGGATGTTGACTTTCTCCTCTTTCTTTTTTTTTTTTTTTAAAATAAACTTCTGCCCCAGTTTAGGATAAACTGGGCGCTTTGAGTTTCTTCCTCGATTTCAAGACTGATATGCCAAACATCCCTTAAAACATGTGAGTAGATGGTACAACAAAAATAGAAGTTTGTTTTTATTTTATTTTAAAAATAAAAACAAACTTCTGCCCCAGTTTAGCATGGAATGGGGAACAAAATTTCTTTTGACGTTGGCCGCAAACTTGGAGACAAGTTTTGCGTCAATATGAACAGGGGAAAAAAAATGAACATTCCCCTATTATGACCACACCCGAATGGTTGTCTACGTATCCTTTTGAGAGGAATCAGGTCAGACGTAGCTCTACCGCTGAGGTAGATTTATTTTTTCCAATTTCAATCACATCGATTCCAAAGGAGGGTAGCCAAAGAAAAATACACAAGGCTTAAAGGGCTAGAAAATTGGTATAGTGTTTGGGTAGCAAAAACGAAAGCCGTTCGTCATCCCGACCCGAGAATGCCTCGCACAAATAATGATTCAAAGAATTGACCTAGACTGATCCACGCGTGTCATCGACTTCTGCTTCACTGATGGTTCTCAAAACTGGTATTTCAAATTCGGTCGAAGCGACCGTGCACGATTTTGAACTTCTCACCGATATCCCTTATCGGATGACTACAGATTAATTCCCAACTTATTTCGCTCCCTCTTTTATCCCTCTTTACTACTCAAATAGCTCACAATGCCAGAGCGCGTGTCTAGATCAAGACGTAAATTCCGCACGCATGTCATGTTATTAAGGTCGACAAAACATAAAACAGAAAACTAAGGAGGTAAGAACAGGAAACATAAAAGACCGAATATTAGGACGAGATGGATCTCTCTTTCATTGAATTGAAGATATAAGGGTTTGAACAAACAAAACAAGCAAAATAATGCACTTGAGTTACAACCCTTGAATAACCAAGTACATAGAAAGATTAGCAAAACAAGCTACAATATTTCACAGTCACTCAATTGCAAGTCAGGGCCAGTTTTCTGCTTTTCATGCATTGTTGAACCCTTCACAAGGATGCACCATGCTGACACCAAAGAAATTCCCTGAATCTGACAATTTCTTCTTCTTTTCCTTATTTTCTTCAAGTCCCATCAAGGTGGACTTCACTTCTTTGGGACTGATGAATGATCGAGTAAGATTTGAAATTGGCTTCTCAAGAGACATGTTCGTCTTCTTCATTTCACCACCCCTTACTCTGTCTGCTACCCCAAGCTTGATTTCAGGAATACAGTTTACTGTCACAAGCATTTGGTTAGCCCAAATTGACACATCACCAACAGGTACTATCGGCATTGCAGATTCAGCTCTCAAATCTTCTCCACATACCATTCCCACCATATACACATCATCATGGACGGGCAATGAGTTCTGGTTGATATCTGGCACATTTGAGCCCTCGACTTGGATCAGACCATTATCTATCAGATCTTGGATATCCTTCTTGAGGAAATGGCAATCCTCAGTGTCATGCCCCGGTGCACCTGAATGGTAAGCACATTGACGAGAGTCGTCAACCCTATCCCTAGGATGCATTCCTCCATTGATCAGTTTTAGTATGTCCAAAGCTTGCAACTTCTGAAAAAGTTCAGCATAAGATTCTCCAATTGGCGTGAACTCATTCTTTTTCACTTGATGCACCTTTTTATACTCAACTTTTGGGTGAAACCTTGGAGGACCTCTTGGTCGGTGGGGAAGGTTCGGTGGAGGCTGGAATTGGTTATGTGGAGTTTGGTGAATGGGATATATAGGATTTGGGGCTGGAGCGCGCCATTGCGGATAAGACGATATTGGAGCATATGGCTGCACTGTATGGATTGAGTATTGGGGTGGAGGGACGGAATGTTGCGGATTTTGTGAGGTATAGTAGTGTTGTGGAGGATATATTTGTGGAGCTTGGTATGAGTGGGTTTGATTGTATCTTTCTCGCTCCACTTTTGTGAACCTGAACCCACCATGGCTACATCATCTTAATTCTTCTTCCCAAAGGCTCCTGCCTGAGCTCGCAAAGCTGTTTGGCTGACAATCTTTCCAGTCTTGATTCCTCTATCAATCATTTCACCAATTCTTACTGCTTCACTGAAGTGCTTCCCAATGGCAGAGGCCATCGCTTGGTAGTATGTTTCATCGAGCACTTCGACGAACTCTTCAACCATCTTATCATCTGGGATCAAAGGGCTCACACGCGCCGCTTGTTCGCGCCACCTGTAGGCATACTCTCTGAAACTTTCACTTGGTTTCTTTGTGATCGTCTTCAAGGAAGAACGATCAGGAGCAGCCTCCATTTTGTAAGCATAATGGTTTAGGAAAGCGCTGATCATGTCATCAAAGGTGATCCACTTCGAAACATCTTGTTGTACAAACCATTCTGTTGCCGGTCCTCCCAAACTGTCGGCAAAGTATGCCATCAACAATTCATCCTTCTCAATGCTCCTCATTTTGTTAAGGTAGATCTTCATGTGGATCCTTGGATCACTTTGTCCAATGTACAGATCAAATTTGGGCACAACAAAACCTTCAGGCAATAGCACGTGAGGGAACAAACACAGGTCTTTGTATGAAATATTGGTTTTACCCCCTTGCCCTTGTATGTTTTTCACAGTTTCCTCCAAGCTTTTCAATTTTCGAGAAAAATCATTCTCTTCTGTTTTTCCCAACCTCTCGATATCAGCATGTGATTCTGGGTGGTGTCCCTGATCATATGACTTGGCGGAAGACATTACCCTGAGCTTGCTCAAATTGTTGATTAGGGGCCCTTAACCGTGGGTCACTGTTCGATCTTTGTAAAGTGTGTCCTGCAGGAACAGTGAATGTTGCGGCAGGAACCTGTGGTTGGCCATGTTGTCCTTGTTGTGGGAATTGTGCCCCAGGTTGTATAGTAGAGGGTCCGGCTGCATTGTCAGTTGCCGGATGTGGACCAAATCCCGGAGGGTAACGGGGGTCTCCTACCACTGTGGATTGCCCTTGCCCTGGTGGCTGGGTATTTGCCATGATCCAGCAGCACCTGGCGGAAAGGAGGTGCCTGAACTGCTGCCAAGTTAAGAACCAGCTGTGTTATCATTTCTTTCATAGTTGCGAAGTCTTCGGCCATCTTGGCCTGTTGCTCAGCTAAGCGAACCAGCTCAGTGTTCTCAATTTCCTCAGCCATCGTTGTTTGAGTGCTTTCCTGAAGAGGGGCTTCAACCACTTCTGGTACAGGCGGTGGTCCCTTGATTCTGGTGGAGTACGAATGTGGGGCCAGCACGACAGTTGCTCAAGCTAATGAACCAAACAAGTTAGCACAAAAGAAACACATATTGCAGCCTAAGATTGTTATGCGTCATCCCGAAATGGTTAACGGCATAAGCCGAGTGTACCGATCGTATCCCCGAAAGATTGCTTATGTGCCTTGATCAAAATTAGAACAAAATTGTAACTGATACGTAATCAGCACAAGGACAAACTTGGATGATTTTTTTTTTTTGATTTTTTTGATTTTTTTTACCTCTTTTTCTAACACCAAACATAATTTAGACAAACAACACGAGACGGACTCAAAATAAACTGTTTAACGTGATATACGAGTCAAAAGATATATACAAACAATGTTGCAATTTATCGTTTGTACCCTGTCTCGACCTTGGAAAATACAATACAAAGTAAAGTGGGACCCTAAAATATTTTTTTTTGTTTAATGAAAATTTAAGACTCAACCCGAGGGAGGTTCTAACGGAACTTAAGAATAAATTATGAAACAAACTATTTATTTATTTTTTTAATCCGAAAGGTGATTCTAAAATCGGATATCATGACAACACAAAGATGGACACAATTTTTTGAAACAAACTCTTTGATCTAATTCGAAAAAGAATCTTAGAGTATGTACAAAATTTGGCCATTATGACGACACAACGACACAAAATATTACACGAATTAGATGCAAAATTGGTTTACAAAAAATGGCCATAATGACGGCGTAAAACCACGATAAATTACTTTCCAAAAATATGGACTTGACTTGGACGCAGACTCAAAGACAAAAGGGTCCCAAAATTTCGCCATTATACCGGCACAAAACTATAACGAATTATTTTCTAATACTTGAGACCAAACCCGGACACAAAATTATACTCTAAAAGTTCTTTGAAAAAAATTCGCCATTATAACGGCGTAAAATAACAACTAAAGATATTTTGAGATACGGGACTAAACCCATTTTTCATTTTCTTCTCTTTTTTTTTTCAAAATTTAACACCTACCCCCGGTGATCGGTCAGCATAACAACCCTCTTTCTTCAATAAATGCAACATATAAGATGCCAATAATGTGTCTTTTCGGGACACGGGCCCATCTTGACACAAAGGGGTCAGCCTAGACAAGTGCGATACCGGTGTACCGCACCTCATTAAGTCAAATATGATGCAGATAATTGGGCCTAAAGGTTTAACTCTAGGTGACACAACTGACTTAGTGTCTAGACTGGCTGAAAAACCCGGTGGACAAACCGGGCGGAAAGCGCATCAGGGCTATCCGGAGATAGTGTGTCCGGCCTAAAACCCCGTCACGCCTTCCTCCTAAATCATGGGCAATTTAGTAAGAAATCCCAGATGCCACAAGCAATCTGGTAAGTGCATGTGTGTGTGTATTTCAGAGACTCAGAGGGTTGCGGAGGAAGATAGTTTATATACAGTTCAACAATATCAAAGCAGTAACATTCAAGATATGGCAACCAAACAACAAACGATATTCTCAAGCTGAAATGGGACAATTTATTAAAGCCTGAGACTCTCAGTTTTCACTTTCTTCCCCAGCGGAGTCGCCAAGCTGTCACGCCCTAAAATTTTACTAAAATAATAAAGGTGCAGTGACTTAGGTGTTTTAAAGGTACAAAATTATTGAGATTACGGAGTCGCCACTTGACATAGTTCAAAGGTGTGCCAAGTCACCAAAAAGGTACCTTAGAACACCTATGACTCGTTTAGTGGTCTGCGTCAGAGTTCCGGATAAGGATATCGGTTGACTCTCGGGAAGGTGTTAGGCACCCTCGAGTCCTGTACCAAGTACAGTTGCTTTATTGACGCTCTCCGGGTTTGTGAATTATTGTTTGTTATATTGCCATTTTTATTCATTAAACATTGACTCGGGTGAAAGTCACTTGTTCATTGACGGTGGTTCTATCGAAAATTAACCGCGAACACATCGTCCGTTCGAACTTTCAATATAAGTGAATCCCGTGTAAACATCGGACCTTTATTTTTGTTAAATGAGTCTAAGCGTTGATTATGCTTTTAACTCACTTAGAATTATTATTTTGTTATGAGAGTCGTTATTTAGTGCGTAGTAATTACATTTATTATTGGTGACTCTTTCGGATACAATTTACGTTTTATTTCTAGGTTTGTTGCGAAGTACTGGCTCACACATTCTTTGAATTGGACAAAATAGCCAACATACTTCACTAACTTTAAGTGCTAGCGCCTTCTTATGGCCTTAAAATAAAGTTGAAATTCAAATTAGGCTAGGCTTACAAAATTATATTTTCTATTTTGTCTGCTTCGACTTTTAATAAGATTTGCACCAAATATCCTACTCCTCTGCTTTGGGCTTTTAAGAAGTTTGCATTTACGATCTTTTTTGCCTACCTCTGATAACCTTCTAGACAATAGCTTCCCTTATTTTGCTAAAACATTAACCGTGGCCCTAAAGACAAAGGCTAAAAATTAAAACCAGCTTGAACTCTGCCAAAGTTTTCATTATGCCCGTTTCCATTCAATCAACAAAGTTGAGCCAGATTAGCATGTCAATTCCTTTTCTTTAAAGTAGTTTGCGCTCAAAGTCCTACCTTTGCCTACTTTGTTTCAGCTAGTCTAACTTTCAGTAATTTTAACAATTATTTGCATCCATATCCTGTCCTATCCATGCATTCCAGATCTGATCAGTTTTACATATAGCTAATATTTAAACAAGTCATAATATGTGCTAACTCTAAATAAATAACATAACAACTATAAGAATTTAATGTGGCCCATAAGAGGGTTGAACCCCCAAAAGCTAATCTTTTCTGCCAGATCTTGAGTTCAAGTCGAGATCAATATGTATGAAACATGGATAAAAATTCAGAATAAGATTTTCTGGGCTTGATTTAAGCCCCTTCATACATATATGGCAACATTGTTTCAAAGTGGATACAAAATGAAGAATGTTTACCTGGTGGGCCAAAAACAAACAACCACCAAACAGCTAGACAATCAAACCCAGAGCCCAAAATAGAAAAAGCAGCAGTGATTCAACACCAAAACAAACAGCAACAACTATCCAGTGACCGCAGCTAAACCCTTTTCCTTAGGACTTCAAAATTTTATGGGTTTCGTACTCCAAAAGACTTAACAAAGGTCTCTAAAAAAACCTCTAACAACGTTACTATTTTTCTCTACTGATTCTGACCTTTTTTTTTAATAAAAAAAGCTCTCTCCTCTGTTGTTTTTTTTCGTGTCTGGATCCTTTAATGAGGGTGGAAGACCCTCTTTATATAGAGCAGACAAAATTCAGCCAAGCTTTCCTCCAAAGCCCAAAAAATTAAATGCTCTTCTTAAAAGCCAAGACAAGTATGCTAGACATTTAATGTAAAGTGAAAAGGGTGAAGTGTGTAAGTGGGTAAAAGAACAAAAGTCAAATATATTTACTTTCACCTTTCTAAAAAGTTAAAAAAAAAACTCATGTGCTAATCCCATGTTTTGTGCTGGAATGTGTACTTTCAAATTGACCTTTGAAACATATTCATGTGCCAAAGTCATTCTTTACGTAATACTTCATACGACCAGTGATTTGATAATAATTTTTTTTTTAGAATTTTTCTTCTAATTAAATAATTAAAATGACTAAATAAAGTATAAGATCTAGTAAAATCACATCTTAATAAAACAACTATTTTTACAATTTTTTGCTATTTTGTGCCAAAATTAGGTGATTACACGCAATAGACTTTTTAAAGAGATTTTTATCGTTGACTAAGCCCCATAAATTAATTTTTTTTTTTTAAAAAATAAGCTTATATTGTGGTGATTAATGACCCCACCAAATCAAATTGTCTTAAAAATTGAACTCATATTATGGCGATTATACTCTGCCACAAATTATTTTTAGAAAAAAATTCAGATCGTATTTTGATAGGTCTAAAATCCTAATGATTAATTTTTTTTGGAACATTGAAATCATATTGAGGGGATCATAAATCATCATTAATTGTCTATAAAAATCTCCATAAATTTAAAATTCAATTTGTGGGGTCGTCGTGGGGTTTTACAAAAAGGTCACAATATTGCTCGTGGCACTCATACCTGTGGCGTTTCCAGAAACCGCCACAATTCATTTAGGAGTCGGAAACCGCCATAAAAAAAATAAAAAAAAATAAAAAACCCGCAAATTGTAAAAGAAAAAAAAAAACTCGCAAAATTACCCTTTTATTGTAGTGTATGTAGAAAGATCGATATACTGCACTTAAGATACACCAATCTTTGGATTCGGTTTACAAGTTAATTGAAAAAGTTCAAAATGAGTGAGAAAAATTTCCTAAACCCTTATCTAATATATGAAGGCGGGTGAAGGTGGGGTGCTTATAGGCTTACACAATAGGAAAGATTAAATGAGCGACATCTGCTAGAGTTGATTGTACGTACGGTCCTTTGATTTGCGGTAATTAGCTATGTTTTTCTTGTTTGTCTTATCTAAGTTATATTACTTAACCTATAACACCTATAAACATCTTAATCGAAAGTTGTATATTCAATTATTTAATGACGTGGCAGGTACAAGTTTAAGAAAAAATATTTAAAAAAACACTAAAGTCGCCACTTGCACCAATTTAGGATGCAACTCACTCGCACGGCACACCCGACCGGAAAATGCCGATGCCCTCATATTTTCTCTCTCACTGTGCTTCGTTTTCATAGTTTAGCCACTAATGAAGAACACAATGTCCTAACTTTTTAACAACATGAATTTAAGAATACTGTGTCCTAATCTTTTTGAATTCGAAAACTAAACTTCAGAACACAATGTCATGAAGTTCAAGGAAATGGAAACAGATCTATGCCCATTTTAAGTTTTAGCTAAACTTTTAATGAGTTGCAAGAGACTGGCTAAATCATATATAGCGACACTAAGAATGACTACCTGACGTTATTTCCACCATAAGTTCAGGAATGTGTTTGGGTTGGATAGAATA
Organism: Petunia x hybrida; assembly: GCA_037355625.1. NCBI lineage: Eukaryota > Viridiplantae > Streptophyta > Magnoliopsida > Solanales > Solanaceae > Petunia > Petunia x hybrida. The sequence goes on from JBBBVM010000780.1 coordinate 204,869, forward strand.
AGAATAATGGGTTAAGGAATTAGATTAATAAATGAAAAATTAATTAAGATAATTATTTTTATTTAATGATGCCACATCATTTTTCCGGCAAGTTTTAAACAAAATCCGGCTTGAGTGACTTTGTTGTAGACCGGAGCAAAGTTGAGTGACTTTTGGGTAACAAATGAAACAAAAATGACTTTGTGGTAATGAAACAATAATTCAGTGACCACAGGTAAAATTAACCTCCTTTGTAAGTGGTAAACTTCAAACTCCTGAACATAAATCAGTTGTGTGCGTGCCTTCTTAAAGTCTGGCATTTTCATAACAAAATTGTCTATGTTGAGACCATTGAGTTTGAAGCTCAGACGGCATTAAGCTATCTTCTACTTTTTTTTTAGTCTTAAGCTGAAATCATATGGTTCTTTTGTCAATTTTAAATCATCTATGTGAGTTTGGTTTTAAGTTAAACCCAACTTCGTATTTTTTGTTTGGATTTAGCCCATTTTCACAATGAAAAATTTAAATTGAATAAAATTCAGACTATGATTTGAAGTTGAATACACAGCCCCAACCCCCATAGTTTAAAACTGACGGATTACAGTTGCAAATGATTTTTATAAAGTGTCTAAAACCTGAATGGGGGAACTTAATAGGCATCTGGGCGAAATTCTTACTTAACATAAGCAATAGTCCGAGTGCTTTTTGCTTGCAAGCCCTTATGGGAGAGTTACACAACTAAGCAAAATGAGCGTGGTCTCAAAAAATTGAGCTATTTTTTAGTGGTCTTAAAGAATTGAGTACTTTAACATAAAATGAAGCTGAAAGTACAGAAATATCCTTATTAATAGAGCACTTACTGTAATTAAAAAAATGTCACCGCACCTTTTTGAAGCCGGAATTACAAAAATATCATCACACCTATAATTCGGGTATTTTCAATAATATGACGATTCTAAAGGATTTATTTGGAGTCGCCACCTAATTTAGAACAATTAGGAACCAATTATTAAACAATGAGTGCAAACTTCCCTTTTAAAAGAAACTAAATTTTCAGAGATTCCGGGTAAATGGTTTATTTATTTTCGAAAGAAGGTCTTTGTTAAAAGAGCACTTTTGAAAATCTACCAAAAGGGTGGTTATTCCAGCAGTTTTCACGAAAATATCGTCAGTGCTAATTTAGAAAAAATATTGACTTTTCGAATATTTAAAGTAAAATAAATAATTTCAAAATTTCAAAAAAAAAAAATAGGATAAATAAATAACTAAATAGATAAATAAATTATTATTATTTTAAAAGTAAATAATAACTTAAGGAAAACAACATTCAATTGTATTTTTTTTTTTTTTGGTAAATAAAGAAATTTTAGTACCAAGTAAACTATTACAGCTCAAATAGAAAAAGAAAAAAAAAACTGAACTGGACATTGCCCCAATTCAGTTGAGTTCTATCTACTCACTAGTTCTCAACTTTCCTCCAATACATTAGGATAAAAATTCAACTTGTTCTACCTACTAGCTGGTTGCACCTTCTTTGCACCTCTGTGGAATATCTCTTGAATGATCATATGCATAATAGCCTCAGGTTCTCTCTTTTTTGCTTGGTGGTATCTCAGATTCCTTTATTGCCATGTATAGAAAAGACAACCAGCCAAAGCCATGTGATACACTTGCCATGTATACAATTTTACTTTTATTTGCACTCATTATTTAATAACGGTTCCTAAAATCTGCAAATTAACTAGCAAATCTGAAGAAAAGGAAAAGAATGTTCATAAAGTAATTTTAATATTCAAATAAATATCTATCACAGTAAAATCTATACTATAGGGAATATGCTTAATCATTAGACCTCCCATCAGTTCAAGCCTAGAAGGAACAGTTCCACACCCCAAAGACTCCAACCCAAACTCCTTAAATGGAAACCGGATCCAGAGGAAGACTAGGAAGGGTTGGGGATAACAAGATCATAGACTAAAGGAATGAGCCTTTCTTTTGGGCTGATCACCTCCACACTTTCTTCAAAAATTAACCTCAAATATGTAATCACCTAATAATTATTTTTACATTTATGGAACGTTTCCTAAATAGCACAACACAAAAGGGTTGTCCCCGCAAATTCATAAAGTCATCAGCACGTCACGTAAAAATTTCGCCCAGAGGCCACTTTTAACACTGGTATTTAGTTTGAGGCCAATTTTTTCAGTGGCTTTACACTAGAGGCCACTTTTGTGGCAGTACACTAAACGGGGCATATTTAAAAGTCCAAATTACCCCTCATCTTTTCTGAATTGACAGGGGTTTTTAAAACCGTTCTCTTCATTTTAACCGTTCATTTCATGCATTTTAACCCTTCTTCTTCACCGAATCTTCATGCAAAAATCACCTTCAAACCTAGAATAGTTAACGAACTGAATTTTAGTTGCATTGCATTACGTACGTTGAATTACATTTCTCTCTTCACCTTTGCATTTTCGCAGGTATAACATTTCTCTCTTTTCATATACTACTTTTTTGTATTTTTTTTGTTGTATTTTTTTGTAAAATATGTTGTTGTTAAGTTAAGTAACGTTATTTAAGTTTAAATTTGTATGTTTTTTGCGTAGTTAGTAGTTAATTTTTATTCAGGTTCAAGTGTGTGTGTATTAAAGTTATGTGTGTGTGCGTGTCTCTGTTATCGTCGTGTGTGTGTGCGTGTGTGTGTGTTTGTGTGTGTGATTGACTGAAGTTATGTTTGTGTGTGTGATGGACTGAAGTTCCACTAGGACTGAACTTCTGTCTCCAGTGATTGAAGTTTATTCCTAGTGGACTGAAGTCCCCCCCCCCCCTTCCCAATGCGTCTGACTCAGTGTGTGTGTGTGTTTGTCTGTGTTTGTGTGTGATGGACTGAACTTCTGTCTCTGCGTGTGATGGACTGAACTTCTGTCTCTGTGTGTGATGGACTGAACTTCTGTCTCTGTGTGTGTGTCACAAGCACTATCTCAAAGCAAAAAACACAGTATGTGTCACCATTGCATTAGGTAGAAAGCAGTGTTTGTAAAAGCGGTCGCTTCATCGCTTAAAGCGCTCGCTTCATCGCTTAAAGCGCTCGCTTCATGCTTCAGTTGCTTCACGCTTCAGCACATGAAGCGTGCGCTTCATTGAATACGGTTTGAATAGTGCAGCTTCCAGTTTTGACTTATCTTTCCAATCTGTGAAGGAATATCTTCACTTTCTGATTGCACATTATAGGCAGAAGGACCACTTTTTCTTTTCTTGTAATCTTGAGGGTAGGCATTTAGTTTCCAGCCGCCATTTAGTCAGTTTGCAGAAATCACAGTAGAATTTCTTTGCCTGTCTCTTGAAGTTTTGATTTCCCTGGTTTCCTCTGACCTTAGTTTACATTGCACCCTGATTCAAGTTGCCTATAGCTGGTGCAGCACCAATAACTTATGTATGTGTGTATGCTCAGTCCACATAGGACAGATGTTCATTTCTAGTGGACTGAAGCCTATCGCCCATATGTGTGTGACTCAGTGTGTGCTCTCAGCCTACTATTATTATACTTCTGTCTCCAAGGAATGAACTTCTATGTGCGTGCGTGTGTCTGTGTGTATCCTCAAACCTGTATTTGTTTATTTTGTATGTGTGACTGATAGTTTTTTTTTTATTGTTAGCTTTTTGCAATATGGATGCTGGAATGGAAGGTAATCTAGTGTATGCATTTGACCGCTGGTTCAACATGAATGCATATTGGCAAGGGGAGCACAATTTGGATAATATCATTTCAAATTTCAGTAAAGCACAGCGTAAGAAGCTTTCGGATGGTGTGTTTGGAAGCTTTCTGAAGTTGCAGTCATACAAAACTTCTATGAGGTTACTGCATTGTTTATTATTGTCACGTATTGTGAGCAGTGATCCGAATAGATTAAGTTTTAATATTTTTGGTCATCTCATCCATTTTGGTCCGGAAGAATATCATCTTTACACTGGTTTGAGGTTTTCTGCAAACCGTGAGGAATTGTTTGATGGACCTGCTATAAATATGAATCAGAGGCTTCTGAAGCAGTACTTTCGTGGCAAAAGCAATCTTCAGGTGTCAGACGTTCGTAAATTTTTAGTATCAATGACCCCGGCATCTCTGGTCGATGAAGATGATGCAGTGAAGATTGCAGAGTTTTATATTTTTCAGTCAATCATCTTGTGTTCTAACAAAAAAACAAACTTGGTTGAAGTGCATTACTTGGATATCATTGACAACGAGGATCTTTGTAGAGCTTATCCCTGGGGGAGTGCGGGTTTTGAAGCACTAGTTAACTCTGCAATGAGACCTCTTAAAAGTGGTGTAAATTACTATGTGCTGGGATTCCCGTTTGTGTTATGCGCTTGGTTTCTGGATTTATTTCCATCACTTCGTTCTAACTTTTGTACATATAATGGTCGTGGCTTCCCAAGGATGGTTAGGTTTATTAGTTTCAAAAATCCTCAGTATAACACTTTGGTTGATTAGTATTTTCATAATGTAAATGTAAGTTTCTATATCTGTGTCTGTGTGTGTGTGTGTGGTTGCTTAAGTTGTTTACCCTCATGGACTGAATTCTATCCTAATGTACTGAACTTCTTCAGCCTTACTGAAGTTCTATCATTATGTATTGAACTTCTCTTCCATCCATGTATGTGTCCTCATGGACTGAACTTCTAAAATAGTACCAATTGAAGTTCAGTCCATGAGGACAAAACTTCTATTTCTACATATAAAAGTTTTATTCTTATTTTACTGTGGTGCTAATATATTTCTCATGGTTTCTTTTTTTTTTATAGAGTTTTGACAAATTTAAAATGGTTCCAATTGTTCTGTCTGAGGAAGAAAAAAGGTCGGTGGAATTGAATGTGACAGAAGCAGGTCCTGTTGTACCTGTTGTTGCATGTAAACTTTTAAAAGGAAAAGAAGTTGTTGAAGATAGTGAGGATACGTCTGATGATTTTGAGGTTGGTGGGGATCAGATATATCATGGTGGTGCTGAGAGTGAAGATATTGCTGAGACTGAGACTGAGGATACTGGTTCTGAGAGTGAACATATTGCTGAGACTGAGGATGGTTCTGAGACTGAGGAAGGTGGTGGTGGAACTGAGAATGGTGCTGCTGAGAGTGAAGATGTTGGTGCTGAGACTGAGGATGATGATGATGTGGGTGAGGATGATGTTGCTGAGACTGAGGATGATATTCATGTGGGTGAGGCTGCTTGTGATGATAGGCTGGATGCTCGACATGGTGTAGAGCTTGATCAAGATTTAGTTAATGCAATTGTTAAAGTGAGTTTTCAAGTATCATGTACATTCATCTTTTTCTGTTTTTATTTTAATTGAATATTTTTATCAGTTGTATCGATTTTTTTTTGTTTTTGCAGAAGGTGAATATAAAATTCTGGAAGAGCATGCGTAGCCAGCGACGGCGCATAAGGAAGTATATTCGTGGTGTAGAAAACAAGGTTCGTGATGTAGATAACAAGGTTGATTGTGTTCTGGATTTTATGAAGAAGTTTGCTAAGAATTTTGAGGAAAAGGAAGCAAGTTGGAGAAAAGATGTTAGTGGAAGAAGGAGCAAGGAACAATCTGGCAGCGTTCGTAATTCCTTAAACTTGTATTCATGTGGAGGCAATGCTAGTGATGGAAGGAAGAGGAAGTCTCCTCCAGATGTAAGAAAAGACTACAGTCATGGAGCTGTATCCGGGAAATCAAAATCTCCTTCAGATGACAGACAAGACTCCAGCGAAGGCAGTGTAGTTAGGAAGTCAAAAAGCTGTTCATATGTCAGAAAAGAAGTTAGCGGTGGTGGTGCAGGTCTAAATTCATCTATACAATTGCATGGAGCTTTACAAGGTGCGTTTGTCAATGAAACCCCTAGACAAATTCATGAACGAATTGATAGTGAATTAGGCATGTTTGGTGAGTTGACTGCAGCACAGAAGGAGGTGCTTGAAATTCAATTGCAATGTATAAGTGGAGAGCTTGATCTGTCGACACCTCGCTTGCTCCCTCATGATATGATTGTGGAGAAATCAGGTACAACTTCTGCACCCATCCAACCAAAAACCTATGAAAGGAAAAGGAAGAAGTTGAAGAAAAATAATTCACATCCTGATATGCCTACTTTTAATATACTGCCACCGACTCAAGAAAGTGTTAGCGGGGGTTCATGTGATGCTGAAGATACACCAAGAGCTGAAGAAATTCAGCAAGATATGTCGAAAAATCAGCAGCAGGTTGAACTTGGAAAAGAACAAGGCATAATTCTGCAACAGGAGAGGACTGATGACGTTGAAATGTATAATGTTGATGTGAGTTATCCAGTAGGAAGAGAAGAACCAGAAGGGCAGTCGGTCAACGAAACAGTAGAAGAAGAGGTGATTTCGCACGGAAAGGAGGTGCCTGTTGATGTCGTTATGGAGAATGCTGACAGAAGTAACCAAGTTGAAAGAGATGGGGATATGACTGAAGATCAGCATGCTCTTGGCTGTCAGTCAATTGATGAAGCACCCAAAGAAGAGATTATGACACAGGAACATGAGATGCCTCTTAAGATTGTTATGGAGAATCCACGGGCTATTGAACAAACAAGAACAGAAGTTGATTTGACTGAACCACAGACTTTTGAAAGTCTTGTGGACAAACAACAGTCAGTCGGTATAGCGGGCAAAGAAGAAGTAATGACTCAGGAACAGGAGAAAGAGGAGCTGAACAAAGAACAACAGGCTGATAGAAGTAACCAAGTTGAAAGAGATGGGGAGATGACTGAAGATCAGCAGGCTCTTGCCTGTCAGTCAATTGATGAAGCACCCAAAGAAGAGGTTACGACACAGGAACATGAGAGGCCTGTTCCGATTGTTAGGGAGATTGCCAAGGCAAGTGACCAAGCCCCTGTAAGTACTAAGGTAGAACAGGCGGAGCAGCAAGGTCTTCTGGGGAAAAGGGACCGAAAGCCCAGTCAGTGGTTGCTATCTCCATATAATACCACAAGGACTAAAAAGAAGACAACTGACTGGAAGGCTAATTACAGACGTATTTGTCCATTCCACCACTTGAAGATTAGTCCAGCAGTGTTGGATGAGTTTAAATCTTTTTTGCTATTTCAAAGAAATGGCACTGAACTTGATGAGTAAGTCTATTTTGTATTTTTTTATGATTTCTTGTCTGTAGTTTTATAAGTTCAGTGCATAGTGGATGAATTTGGAAACCTATAGGTCAATCCCCTATGGACTGAACTTCTTATCCCATGAGTTCTGCTCCTATGGATTGAACTTCTGTGCATATGGAGTAAGTTCTGTCTGTAAGAATTGAACCTCAGTCAAAAGGCCATGGACTTTTTTGTCCACAAGGACTTGCAAAGTTCTGTCCCCCTATAAGATTGAACTTCATTGCCTATTATATTCTTAAGTTCATTCCTGATGGAAAAGTAATATGTGTTTTTTATTTTGTATTAGGAACAACCGTGCTTGTTATATACGCGATAATGATTACGACAGTAATCCATATCAGCTGGAAACAATGAAGCCAGACAAGCAGTGGTTTTTGGAGTTTGTAGATGTTGCCTACCCTTTGTCTGATAATGTTAGTGCATTTTCTGTTCTTTGGTTTGTTCCGTGTTCGTTATTCTGTGTATTGACTAAACAGGTTCATTTCTTGCAGCATATCGATGTTGCTATGTATTATCTTTGGAAGAGGGCATGCTACCATTTGTTCCAGTTTCCTCATACACTGTCAATTACTGATATTGTTTTTGATAGTTATATGTGCTCTATTTATAAGTCAGAATTCAAAGACAAAAAGAAAAGACCAGGTTATGAAATCTGGCTTGACGGTATTGGACAGTATATGTGTGATTACCTTCATGGCCTGGAACGGAGGTGTTCAATTCCCTGGGGTGGGGTTGATAAACTCTATTTTCCGTGCCGATTGCAAGCAAAACCTGGTGAAACGGTGACACATTACTTTTTGGCAGTCTTTGATTTGCACGACAAGAAAATACGTGTATATGATTCGATGGTCAAAACAAAGAAGCCACCAGCAGACAAATTCGACCACGTCAAGGCTTATGCTGTTGTGCTCCCACATCTGTTCAAGTATGTCAACTTCGGGTCTCTGCATGATTCTTTCAAAAACGACAAGTGCAATGCTGCCTATAAAGCCCATTGGGTAGTATCACCGAACCAAGAAGATCGGTAAGTCTTTTCATTTTTGTGCAAGTTTTAGTGCAAAATTTGATATAATTGACTGAACTTATAACCCCCTGCCTACTTTATGTCTTACTCTTTGTTTTGGTGCCTCATTTTTTAGGACTAGTTGTGGCGCTTTTGTAATTTGGTATGCTGATCTGCTGACCAGAGGTAAAAGTGTTGACAAGGTTCAACCAGATCAAATTCATATTTACAGGGAGCGGTTTGGTTGTCAGCTTTGGGCTCATGGTCGTGCAAAGGCTAGGGATGGATTTGAGACTCCACCCGAATTTGTTGAGCATGATTATGGACAACATAATGAGGACATGTGCCAGTTGTAAATATTTTTGTTTTTATCTTAAGAATTCCTAGTAATATTTTTTGTAAAGTTTTTTGGTAAAGTATGGTGAAACAGATATTATGTACAGATGAACAGATTATTATGCATAGAATTATGTAAATGCCATTTTTGTTGCAGTGATGCAATTATGGAGTGAACCTTTTTTATACCCCCCATGCATTTGTGTGTGTGTGTATGTTTGTGTGTATGTGTGTGTTCAGTCCACCAGGGGATGAATGTCTCTGTCTCCAATTGATTGAAGTCCACAGAGGACTGAAGTTTTATCCTCATGACAGAAGTTTTACATCAACTCTGTGTCTGTGTGTGTTTTCAGTCCACTAGGACTTCTGTCTCCATGGTTGGAAGTTCAAACCACATGGACTGAATTTCTACCACACATAGATTGGACTTCTATTTATATGCCATCAATTTCAATCTACAGGGGGACTGAAGTTTTATCCTCAGAGACAGAAGTTTTATCTTCATTGATGCACTGAACTTCTATCATCATTGGTTGAACTTTATTACCCTCATTGTGACTGTTCAATATTTATTTTACCTGTTATGGACTGGTGACCTTTGAACTATAAGTTGCAACTTTTAAAATGTTATTGTGCCTTTTTGAACTATAAGTTGCAACTTTTAGTATTTTATTGTACCTTTTGAACTACAAGTTGCAACTGTTATTGATTTTTTTCTATAAATACATAACTGACTGTTAATTCTTATCATCTTATTATTTTTAGTATTATCTATTTTGAGATTTCTAAACTTCAGGCGCAAGAATGTCTGAAAGTAGTGTGAATCAACCACCACAAGCAGAACAATCAGGTGCACCAGGGTTTGCCCCAGCACCAGGATTTGCACCAGTGCCAATAGGGATTGCAAATAATATACAATGGGAGATTGCAGTCCTAAGGCGGCAGATGCAGGACCAGGAGAATGCAATGCGTAACGTCCAAAGGCGACAAGTGCGAATGATCACCCAGGCTATTGAAGCTATAGCAGCACATGTTGGTTTTGATCTTTCTGGTCTTCCACCACCATCTCCATAACTGAATATGTATGAAGTTTCTATGGTGTAGAGTTTTTTATAAGTTCTGTGCCTATATATGTATCAACAGTTATTAATGTTTAATGTTAATTTTTTACATTTACATATATTCCATGTATAGCAGCCCATGAAAATAGGAGTTCTGTCCATGATGTGTTTACTTAAAGACAGATCTTCTAATCGAGTTATTTCAATTTGAAACTTAAAATCCTCATGGGACAGAACTTCAGCCCATGATGATAGAAGTTCTGTTCCATGTTGATTTAAGTTCTATGTTTACTTAAACAAGGAGCTTCTAATCCTCATGGACAGAAGTTCTGTCCATGAGGATGCTTCTACTTCAGTTATTTTCAGTTAATAATGAGAGATTCAAATATATAGAACATAATTAGCTTAAAGCTGATATATAAAAATAGATATTGTCATAACAAAACAAACAGTACTGCATAAAGGAAAACAACAAACAACTACTAGAATTATTCAATTAAAATTGGATTGTCTGCTGATGCTCCACCACCATTATCATCATCGTCACTGCTTAAATCATCATCATCATCATCTTCTCCTTCACCAGCCTGATTGTTTATAAGAGAAACACCAAAAACAACAGATGGAACACCATCGATCATTTCGTGCCATAGGTGATCAAAACGAAGCGTTTGACCTATTTTGCTTAATAAGCATAGCCTTCCAACCGTTAGACAGCCTTGCATGCCTCCCAACTTTGAAGTTCATCAAATGTACATCTTCATGTCCATCGTCATAAATTATGCATGCCAGTCCATTTATACTTGGCAGCCTCTGCTTCCAATTGTCTGGGAAGATCTAAAAGCAACAATATTTCACAGTTAATAAACAAAATAAAAAAAACTGAAATGTTAAATGAAAAATATAAAAAATACTCTGGTTATTTCTTTTAACATACAAAATCATCTCTATTATAGTAAGAAGATGTTATTTTTTTGTTGAAACTGCCCAGTTCCTCCACGCGGTTGTTTTCATCTGCCATATTTTGTTTTCTGACAAAAAAACTATGTAGTATGTATAAGAGTGAATAAACTTTGTAGTTTCCTCTAAATGGAAAGGGGGTATTTATAGTTAAAAAATCAGTAACTGGCAAGTGGATGGTCTTTTACAGTTTTCTGTACGGTTATGGTCTCTATGCTTCATTAAATATAGTCAAAGAAGTTTATGTTTTCTATGCTGTTACAGTTTCTATACAGTTATGCTTTTTATGGTCTTACAGAAACTGTACAGTTATGGTTATTAATGGCAGTTTTTGACCTAAACTTCAGTACCCGTCCGTTGACTGAACTTCACTAACCAGATATGGACTGAACTTCACTACCCCTCAATGGGGACTGAAATTGCACAGCACTTTGCTAAATCCTACAGAAGGTTATGTATTTTTTTTTTAATTAATTGCAGTTTTTGACTGAACTTTTAGTCGCCTCATTGACTGAACTTCAGAACCCACAAATTGACTGACCTTTAGTACCCCTCATGGACTGAAATTGCAGTGCAGTTGTTAAATCCTACCGGGATTATGTTGTTTTTTTAATTGCAGTTTTTTGACTGAATTTCACTCCCCCCTCATGGACTGAAATTGCAGTTCAGTTGTTAAATCCTACTGGGGTCATGTATTCTGTGAATTGTGTAGTTAAATCCTAGTGGGGTCATGTATCCTGTCAGGTGTGTTGGGTTAGACTACAGAACAAAAGAAGAAAGAATCTTCAGCTTTATCCAACAGTGAAATGACAACACAAAAGTACAGAATATCTTTTCTATAATTATAGCAATAGAAATAGACCTGACTATTATTGAAGAGAACAACCAAATAATTTCTATTTCTAAGATGGCAGCACTCATTGATGCAGTTTTGACTCAATTGGATACTGAATCAGATCAGTTTGTAAGTTATTCATAACATTTTTGTCTTTCAAAAGTATTATTTTTTGTTATTTGTTGTTAAAAAATAACATTGTTCATTTTTCTTTTTGTTGCAAAGGTTTTGCCAGCATTGTTGGCAATTAGGCTTCCCAGACGTAATGTTCCAGCAATTGTAATTTGCCGTGGTACTCATTTCTGGATGAACTACCTAAAAGTGGCAAGGGAAAGGTGGTTGTCTAATGGATGGAGGGAATTTGTCCGTAGTAATAATCTAGGAGTAGGAACTAGGATACTTTTTGGAGTTGTTGAATCCTCAGATCGTGTGGTTTTAAGTGCTACTATTTGGCAGGATGTTAGAGAACCTTTAAGTTCCAGTTCTAGTTCTAGTAGTGGGTCTGTTGTTGAAGATGCCTGATAAGATAATATCTATGTGTTGTCTCTTATATTTTGTTGGTAATAAATTTTGAGTTTTCCTGAATTTTTTGTTTTCCAGTTCACCAATGCTGCAACAATGACTTTGAACTTTTGTCTCTAAGTATTTGATTGAACTTCTGTCTTTTTTAAGGATTGATGTTTTTAATTCATGAGATCAAACTTCTACTCACACAAGGATGGAAGCTCAAACTTATGCGCTTTTGGTTTGTAGAATATAGACTGAGCTTTCTATCCACCAGGAATAAACATTTGCTTCCAAGTATGGAAGTTCAAACCATATCGACTGTAGTTCTCTTCTACCCTCGTTGACTGAAGTGCTATCATTATGGGAATGAAGTTCCTACATCCCACTTTTCAGTTCATATTTGAAAAGGCTGAATTTACACTCCATAAGTACCTACAAATTCAGTCTTATATGGACTGAAAGTGCTTCGAATACTAGTATCCAACTTATTAACATACACACAGATAAAAAAATAAACTGCAATGCATTCAGAGTTTGAATACCTTCATTATCTTGAATGTTTGATAAGAAACTATCAGCAATTTGAATATCTTCATTTATTTCTGCACCATCATTCACAGCCAAGCAGTTTCACGAAACAAAAAGAAGTTAGAAAATCAAATTAGTAGGAGGGACATATTTAGTAAAAAAAAGTTTATGGTTAATGAAGGAAGTAGCAGTACCTATATATCCTTGAATAGGGTCGGACTACTGGAGTATTTATGCATGAGGTTCTATCATGTCCGCTGCATTTGCATCGACTACATTTGTTTGTTTTGACCCGTACAGCCTCAGCAATCGAGATGTATCTCTTTGTTTTCCTTCTTTCTCGTTGTATTTTGACATTAGGAGTCTCTATCCTCTGGCTTTTCACGGTATCTGGTACAGTCCAAGAGGTTTTGTGCCCTATCATATTCACCTCACCTTGATATGCATTTAACAAAAACTCTCGTGAATACCATTTTGAACAGAACTTAGATTTCAGCAGGCGTCTTTTCTCAATGCATGCAATTGCATGTACACATGGGAGTTCATCAGTCTGGAATTGAAGACAGTCACAGGTCCTCTTCTTTAAGTCGACGTTGAAGCTTTTTCCTTCATCCTGCACATTGAATGTTGCTGTACCTGTGGGGAATACCTATTTGAAATGAAAAATAACAACTTTTGTGAGTCAGTACAGATGTTATTTAAAATCGGCTATTAGTGAGTCAGAGCAAGAGTTCATGAGTACAGTTCTAATGGACTGATTAGAGTTCAAATCATATGGACTGAAGTTCAATCCCACAAGTATCGAACTGTCTGTACTGGAACTTGCTTAATGTTATGGACTGAATTTTATAGCAACAAGTATTTGAACTCCACCCCCCAGTGGTTATGTACAGAAGTGCTATCCTCAAAAGGTTGAACCCCCCTCCCCCTTTTTTTTACTGAAGTTCCAATCACAGTCCTGAATTTTCAGTCTATCTTTATCTGTATTTTTTATACACTATTAGGATTGCATATTTGGCGCTGTATACTTACATTCATTGTGAAGGCCAGCAGAATCTTCTTGTTCAATTCATCTTTTGCCCACCTTGATAAGCTATGAAAAGTCTCTAGAGCAGCAGTTCTTCTTTCACAAAACCATTTCTGCTTCTTAAGAATGATTAAATCCAAAAGGCTTAAAATGGGCAACTCTCTTGCTTCAAGTAATGCAGAATTCATCGACTCAACTATATTTATTGTAAGCATATCATATCGTCGCCTCGGTGAGTAAGATCTAGCCCATCTTTCAGGTGGTTCTTCCATTATGTAGTTGTACGTGTTTTTATCCATTCCCTCTAATTCGGACATGAAATAATGAAACTCTTCACGCTTATAAGCTCTTGCAGCAGTTTGAAACAGACTTATCACTGTGGTTCTCACGTTCTTTTGGTTTAGATTCTTTTCAAAGTGGTAGATGCAGATACCATGGTGGCTATCAGGATAAACTTGTGCAATTCCATGTGCAATTGATTTGTTTCTGTCTGATAGAAACACCAGTTCAGAACGAGTACCTATTGTCCTTCGCAGCTCAGTGAAGAACCAAGTGTAAGCTTCATTATTTTCAGAGTCTGCAATCCCATAAGCTAGAGGGAAGATTTGATTATTTGCATCTTTTGCTACAGCAATGATGAGAACACCTAGATATTTCGCCTTCAGAAACGTCGCGTCTACTGCTATCACTGGTCGACAATACCTCCACCCGTCTATTGATGGCTTGAAAGCAACAAACATATACATAAACCTGAAACATTTTAAAAAATTCTCAGAAAGTTTTCAATTTCCGTATAGCAATCAAACTGACTTTTGAGAAATGCTTACCGATTAAGACTGTCTATCTTTAGATTTGTGTGAGCACCTGGATTTCTCTCTTTCAGCACATGCAAGTATGAAGGGAGCAGATGATAATGATCATCAGGCCGTCCCCTAATTAATGCGTTTGCTGCTTGAATTGAACGCCATACCTTGTGATATCCTATTTCAACCCCGTGTATCCTTCTCATTTCGTTGACAATAAATGTCGGTCTAACATCTGTTCTGTTGTCGCGGATGTTTTCAAGAAAGTACTCACATATCAATATTGACGTGGCATGTTTTTGATCAGCCTTCTTAACGTCAACAGAGCATGTATGTGTATTCTGAAACTTAATTACCTTAAACAGTGAGGAATCTTTTATCCTTCTTGCTCTAATGTTCCAATCACAGTTTGGATCGGTGCATTTCAGTTCATATCTCGTTCTATTTGATCTGATAACCTTGAACTCAAAATGCTCCTTGATTGCCATCTTGACAAAACACTTCATCATGGTTTCCTTGGTGTCAAATGTTGAGTATGCTGCTACATCTTTCGATGATACATCTCCTGTTAATATCATCGCTGGAGATTGGTTCTGTTTTACCCTGGACCTTTTCCGTTTGCTCTTGGCAGCTGGTGTGCTAGTAGGGAATTCAAATGTTGGCGCTGGTGACTGAAATTGAGTATTGTTTGGTTGCAGTGTGTCAGCAATGCCAGGTGTTTCAAGTGCTAGGTGGGAGTCAATCTGCATTATCAAGCTTCCCTCTTGTTGTGGAAGCTCTGTGCATGGAGTATGATTATTTTCAACTGCTTGAATGCAGTCGATCTGCATTATAAGGGTCCCCTCCTGGGGTGAAACTTCTGTACGAGGAGTTTTATTCTCTAGCTTCTCAATCACGAAACGACTATTCTTGAAAGTCGGATCATTCTTCAACAAAAGCATGCATGTTCTCAGTTCTTCTTCTGTAGTTACAAGCATTCCCCTGCTCGAGTCCATTCCAATATCAAACCATATATTGACAGTGCCAGTGAAATGTGTTGCTTCATAAATCTTGTGCATGAATGTTCTGAATTCGATCATTTGATTAACAAGCAGAAGTTTTGTTTCATGATCCAAGTACTTGTAATCTTTTGTCCAATTCCCATTGAAAGCAATAACTAAACAAACTGTATCCATTCTGCATTGAATAAGTAAACCAGAGAAAGAATTGTGTTAGTATGAAGTTCAGTCTTAATAACAATGGCAATAAGTAATCACAAAGTATTGAGGTTGCTTCTTTCAGTTTATAAAAAGCTTTTACGGCATGTGGATTGAAGTTCAGTTCACGTGGACTTAAGTTATATGCATAAGGATTAACCAATGAAGTTCAGTCTTATGAACTGAAGTTCAGTCCTAGCGTGCTGGTACTTAACATGGCAATGCCAATAACCAATCGCAAATATGAACTGAAGTTCAGTTTATAAATGAACTTTTTCACCCCTTAAGCACTGAAATTCAGTCATAATTAACTACTACCTCCGTTTCAAAAAGGATGAACCTTTGCGGAGTACGAGGGTCAAATTGACTAATTTTGACCGGGAATTTGCACATCGAATTTTTAAACTTTTTTAAATAAAATTTACATATTTAGAAACTACATGAAAAATACTATAAGTCACAATAATTAACAATTCAAAATAGTTAAAAAATATTTGTAAGATATGTGGTCAAACATAATCTTGTTTGACCCTTCAAATAGTAATAGGTTCATCCTTTTTGAAACGGAGGGAGTAGTTTTTAGTTCAAAGACTGAACTTCGAGGTATCCTGATAACACGACAATGGCGATGCTAATGTTCAGTCATCAACGACACATTGAGGTATAAAAACTAGTAAATTTTAAACGAATTTCTCTGAATTCAGTTCACATAGATTCAAACTCAGTCCTAATGCAGCATGATGTAAAATTCAAACGTAAAATACTTAATGAACTGAATTTTAGATCAAACTTCAGTGCTAGTATGCTTATACTTAACACAAAAATGGCGATACTGATATTCAGTCATCAACAGCACATCGAGGTATAAAAACTAGTAAATTTTAAAGATTCAAACTCAGTCCTAATGCAAACTCAGTCCTAATGCAGCATATAGTAAAATTCAAACGTAAAATACTTAATGAACTGAATTTTAGTTCAAATTTCAGTGCTAGTATGCTTATACTTAACACAAAAATGGCGATACTGATGTTCAGTCATCAACGGCACATCGAGGTATAAAAACTAGTAAATTTTAAATGAATTTCTCTAAATTCAGTTCACATAGATTCAAACTCAGTCCTAATGCAAACTCAGTCCTAATGCAGCATAAAGTAAAATTCAAACGTAAAGTACTTAATGAACTGAATTTTAGTTCAAACTTCAGTGCTAGTATGCTTATACTTAACACAAAAATGGCGATACTGATGTTCAGTCATCAACAGCACATCGAGGTATAAAAACTTCTAAATTTTAAACTAATTTCTCTGAATTCAGTTCATATAGATTCAAACTCAGTCCTAATGCAGCATAACGTAAAATTCAAACGTAGTATACTTAATGAACTGAATTTTAGTTCAAACTTCAGTGCTAGTGTGCTGATACTAAATACGACAATGGCGATACTGATTTTCAGTCATCAACGGCACATCGAGGTGTTAAAACTAGTAAATTTTAAACGAATTTCTCTGAATTCAGTTCACATTGAATGAATTTAGTTGAAACTCAGTCCTAATGCAGCATAACGTAATATTTAAACGTAGAATACTTACAATTTTGAAGCAAAACTTGTGAAGAAATTTGAAAAATTGCGATTGGGGCGTGAAGAATTGGTGGAGAATTCAGCAGCAGCAGCAGCGACAAAGTATGGAGAATAACGAACTCTCTGTTGTATATATAAAACGAGGGGTAATTTAGTCTTTTTCCTTTTTCATTTATTGTGGGTGTAACTAAAGTGGCCTCAAAGTTAATGTTTTGGGTTTAGTGGCCTCTGCTATAAGACCAGTGGCCAAACTGGCCTTTTGCGCACTTCGCCCGCACGTCACTCCTCGTTTTGGGCTTTATCATGCATAGCCACATATTACTTTATTATTTCTTGCAACAGCCACCATCATGCACACTAATCACATCACTTTACACGCACGTCCCACAAATTCATATTTACATTTTTATAAACAAGCACATTTAATTTCACCTTTTTTAAAAATAGCAGCCACTCATACATACACCCTCACCATCATGTCACTGATTTCACATGCACGTTTTCCTACACCACTTTAATATAAAATGGATTTTTTCCTTTTCATTGAATATGCATATTTAAGCCCAGTAAAAACAATAGCCCAATCTTCAGTCAGAAGCCCACGCATTTTATTACCCTACGTATAAATGCACATGCACATACATCTTTTTTGGGGAGACTGAATGAGCAGCGCAGCTTTAGCATAAAATCCGACGCAGAAAAAATTCCAAGCATTTAAAAATCCACATCGTCATCTTGGTTGGAACCATCATAGAATTGTTATTAAATTAATATTTTTTTCTCACTAGTTAGCATTTTTAACAACTTAACTTGCTACGAAAATTGCAAATAATCATAAGAATCCGTTTGTTACCATCCGAGAGTTTGGGAGTTTGGCTTTGAGGTCCAGTTCGAGAATGCCGTGTTCATGGTCCGCTGCCTATTTTTAGCTTTTTTGTGAAAAATCACTTTGAGGTCCGACTCAGACTCTATTATTCTTTGTCTTGGCTTTGTTCTTGACGGAATTGGAATGGAATATGCATTTGATGTTATGACTTGTTCTCATATGGAACTGCCTTGTTTGATTCATTAGAATTAGCTTAATATTTAATTAGGATAATTAAGTATCATGTTAGAAAGCTCAAATGTGATTTATGCTATTTATGTACCGCAAGAAGTGATTTTAATTAATAGAATCCCAAAATCCCAAGACAAACATTTGATTGTGTGCTTGCATATGATTTTATCATTAATGCACTCATTTATCCGGGTGGGATGTCCCGGTTTACAAAAAATGTGAAAGGTGGCCGTTCGTGAGAAGACCCGGAATGTCGGGTGCGCTTTAGTTTAGGCTAGTATAGTTTATTTTATTTTTCATTTTTATCTTTTCATTTTTGAGATTGTAATAAAACATACTCAAACTTTATCTGCGTGTGCTTGTGTGTCTGTGTATTTCAACCGAATATTTTTCAAAAGCCGACAAAGATCAAATGAGCAGCTATGCGTAGCATAGGGTCGGGGAGTGCCTAACACCTTCTCCCTGGTCAATAGAACCTCCGTACCTAGTCTCTGTTTTCGCAAATTAGTCAATCGGATGTCATTAATTTTAAAAGAGGTTTTTCTTCTAAAATAAAAAGAATTACAAATATTTATGAAAAGTCGATTATGTGACCCAGCACGCTTAGTTGACGTATTTTCTTTACTTTTAATGTTGGGTGGCGACTCCGAAAACCCCTTAAAAACCTCTTTTGAGTCACCACTCGTTTTTCGTGATTTTAGAAAAAATGGGTGCGACAGCTTGGCGACTCCGCTGGGGATACTTTTAGGGTTCGAGCTCGATTTGATCTTGTTGGCTTTTGTAAAATGCTTGGTTGAAACATTTTGTTTGATCTCCATGTCTTGTTTGACTTTGTTGCTTAGTTGTTGCGTGTTTACCGTTTTCCTTATGTGTTACTGCTTTGATATCTGTCATCATTTGCATAACCCAAAAATTTCTTTCGGATCAAGTCTTACCGGAGTGCGTTATGCGCACACGGCCCATCTGTTGAGTCACCGGTTTCTTTAGGGAGGGGGCTTCCTATGCATGGAGAAGGCGGAAAGAAAAGCAGCCGCTAGCGACTATGTGCCCCCTCGAAATGGTCTTGTCTAGTGAACCCCAAACTTAGTTCAGCCTTTAGAGTATACTTATGTGCATTCATGCATTTAAAACCTAGCGGGGCTCTTTTGTATCAATTCCTTTGTAGGTGGCCTACCTAAACTTCAGCATACCTATGTGGAATATTTGTTTGCAATCCTTGATGGGCAGATGGGTAAATTGTGCAGGTAATTCTATAATGGATTGTGAGACAAGGCAAATTGAATGGTGACATAAAGTGGGAGAAAAGAGTATAAGTGTTTTTTCTTAGTTTCTAGTTATAAATTTTTCAGCTTTTCAACCAAAAAAAAAAAAAAAAATTGGAAAAAATGAAAATGGAAAACCAAAAAGATGTGTGTATGTTTCTTTTGTTCCTTTTCAGAAGTATTCGCAGGAACTACGCGGGCCTGATTCTCTAGGTGAGATACATAGGCAACCCATATAGGGTCCGGTTCACTTAAAAAAATGTGAAAATAAAAAAAAAAGAGAGAAGATGTGCTTTTTAGTCTTTCTACCATATTTGCACAAATTTCGCGAGCCTGGTTCTCTAGGCGAGATACATAGGCGACCCTCCTCGGGTTTGGTTCTCTTTGTAAATATTTTCTTTTGCTTTTAAAATTGATTTTACTGCCCCTGACTGAGTCTTTTTGCATAACATTTTTGTAAATATCATTTTCAAGTTTTTAAGGCTGACTCGTGGTTTTATTTTCTTCTTACAAATATTTTGAAAAAAAATCAATGGTTGACCTGTGATAAACTAAGCTTTTCAGTCAAGCATCATCTTCCAGTCAATTTTGTTTTTCTCCAATGGATCCCAACATACCAATTCCTTCCAGCTTACCATTCCAGCAGTTGCCAAAGAGTCTCTCACAAATAAAGATCAAGCCCGTTTGCAATATCATATAGCCTGCATATGCCAAATCTTGGGTCTGCCATCCCTGCCACCTTCCAATATGTCTACAAACGTGAAGACTTCTTTTTCTATCCAAAAGTCCGCATCTGACCAATCACCTACTGTTCCCCAATCTCAGCTACATAACCAGGATCATCACTTCACCACCAAGCCCTCTTCTAGTAGCACAAGTCTGACTATTGGAACACTATCTCAACATTTGGACCATGAGAATTGTCAGCATGCAGTCACCCCTCCTTCCAAATTGTCGCTTTTGGGGATTAAGAAAAAAGTCAATGAGAGTTTTGATGAATATGGCTCTCGGTGGTTTAAGCAAGCAATTAGGGTTAGGCCAATTATGGATTCAAAAGATATGAGTGGTGTGTTTATCCTAGCGCAAGATGGTGACTATTATCAGCATTTGTCACCAATGATTGGAAAATCTTTCAATGAGGTATTGAAAAAAGGTAATGTGGTGGAAGAAGGTTTGAAATTAGGTTTATTGGTTAGCTCTGCTGAGTCAAGGGTTGCAACATAGACCATCCAGGTAGAATCAAGTGAGGCTATGCGAACAATGAATGGTGACAAGGGAAAATTTGCAGAAGGAGTAGTTTCACCATTGATTAATCATGTCCAGGACCAACAAGCTCCATCCCAATCCAAATACCCCACATTTCTATACCATTCTGCACCGATCCAACCACCTCTTCATCTTTTAAGCTCAACATTCGAATTATCAACTGAAGGAGATCGTCGCCTAGTCATCACTTTGCTTGAACCGTTGGAATGTGTTTTCGGAAAGTTATTTGCTAAAGGGATGTTGGGAGTAAAAGATCAATTGACTCCCTACACTGCCTATTTTGATGCTTCAAAATGTTGTATGTACCATTCTTATGCATGTGGTCATGATACTGAAGATTGTCTTGATTTGAAGCGTGACATTCAAAAGGTGATTGACAAGGGTCTGGTGAAGATAAATTTAGAGCCTATTCCTACAAACCATTCAAGCCACTTGCCACACAATGCTTTTCAGCAGTCTATTCAGTGCTTGCCTTTCCCAAAATATCAGACTCATCAAGGCAATCCTGTTTGAGCCTCTCAGTTTGTTTGGGAATCTAAGCCTTCACGCGTATTCATCACTTTGTTAGAATCTCAATCGGGCATCTTTGAGAAATTGCAGTCTTCTAATCTTCTTTGTCCCATTGAAGCCAAGGCATATGTGAGAAAATCCAGGTCTTTTGACCCTATGAAGCATTGCACTTTCCATTCTAATATGTTGGGTCATGATACAAATCATTGTACGCATTTAAAGAATTTGATCCAGGACTTCATCTATCAAGGGTACATAAAAGTGAAAATGTCTGATTTAGCTGATAGGGAATTGCTTGCATCGTTGGTTAATGTTGATGCCACCCCAAGGTTCACTCTTATTGGATTACCCATTGTGTGTATCGAAGCAACAATTACAACTTTGGCCCAGCCAATTTCAGAAAGGCAACAAAAGGAAGGCCGTTTTATTCCTTGGAGTGCTCAAAACACTGGTGGGATGCATTAAGAGAAGGAAAAGGTCATTGAGCAGATTGGGACGAAGAAGCATACCGCTATACCATTTGTTTGGGGAAATAGGTTTGAGTCATCCGATGAGGAATTTGAGGATCATTAATCTCTCGCTGCTTAAGGGATTTTTGGAGTCTAATGGCATGGTTCTCAATTTGACCAACCCTGAAATCTTGGTTCAAGTCTTAGCTTTTCATTTCGGCATTATGCCTCTACTATTTTGGTTGTAGAGCCTCATTATGGTTCTTTCCTTTAAAGTGTCAATAATTGAGTCGGTAGGTCTGTAGTTTTGAAGTGTCAGTATTGAGTCTTGTCATATCTATTCCCATGGGTTTATCTCTATAGTCTTATATCGTCTTAAATGTCGGCCTATTTGAGTCAAGTCATGCAGATCTCTTTTCATTTTGGTCCTATTATGTTCCAAGTCAGTTAATATTATTAATGAACATATTACTTTCATTTTCTATTAATTCTTTGTCCTATAGCAAGTCCTCGTTTTTGCTTTGAACTGACATGTATGAAAGATCAATCAATTACAAGAAGCTAACACAATCTAGCATTGAGAGTGAAAGACTTGAGAGCAGTGCGACCAGGAAAGAGAGCTAAATGGAAACCTTTTTTAAGTGATAATCTCATCTCTGGCATCTGGAAACATAAGCGCGAGAAAAAAGAGTATTCTGTAGGTTCTATTGTTCAACTATGATAACAATGCATAATCTCTTGATAAGGCATTTTTAAGATTGAGATGACGAAAGGCTGTCTTTCTGCTACCTAAATACCACTGCATCCTTTGTCAGCCCTTTAAGCTTAAATATTTATCTTTCATTTCTCGAGCCCTCTTTTGGAATCAACGTTAAAAAAGAAGGAAATGAAAACATGTTTTGTTAAGTCTTTTCTTAGTTTTGCTTTACCAATATCAAAAAAAAAAAAAAGGAAAAAAGGGGAGACACAAAAAAAAAAAAGAGATAGAAGGAAAAAAAAAGAAACATGTCATATAAGCATCTTTTCTCTGAACTACGTCTGACCTGATTCTTTCTACGGCATGATACGTAGGCAGCCTTACCCTGGAGTTCGGTCACACCAATAAAAGATCCTACATTATCCCAATTCAATAACAGAGGCAATTTTTTTGAAGGTTCCATACTCCCAATCTCGCAAACTGGGGCAGATTTTTTTGGAAAGATTCCAAAAACTGTAAATAGATTACCTGCATTCATGCCAAATTTTGAGCCTTATATCCTTTTTTTCTAGCCTTTGTCCAAAAGCCTGCACCACGGTCCAAATAAAGTTCTTTTTGATCAATTTTGAAGATGACAAGTCAAGAGATACATGCTAGTTCCTGACAGTACTAAACAAGGTTTCATGCAAGAGGAAGAAAAAAAAGAAGAAAAAAAGAGAAAAAAAAGGGAAGAAAAAAAAAAAGAGAGAGTCTTGTTGGTGAAAACCCGTACGGGCACAACAAGGCGACTGTGAGCTTGAGAGCACAATCGAGAAATTTGTCATGTGATCATTTTAATAGCAAAAGTGAAATGCAATAGAATGCGCATCACAGAAGAATCCTCCAAAAGAACCGGCAGCCAGGGTCAGATATCTAAGATTGAAATGTCCAAGTTCATGTCATGTTCAATAATGTCATCATCAGTTCAAAATCATTTCTTTTTTTTTCTTTTCTTGGTTGAGTCGTTAGGGTCAAGCACCTTCCACTAGTAGGGGGGTCGTCATTTTCTTCACCTCAAATTTTGGGGTCAGGGTCAAACGAAATCATGTTGGTTGTTCTTTACAAAATCCCCAAAAGCAGTGCAAAGAGACAAATGATAAAGGATCATCTTTGGACTTTTGAAAGTGTTTTACATCTCATGTTGAATCAATATTTGCTTGTTTATGGTCTGATGGAGTCAGATTCCTCTTTGGTCTTAAGTAGTTGCATAACGTTCCCCAAATTTGGTGAATATTTCATCCCACTTGCAGATCTTTTCAAGGTAATGCATAAAGCTCACTGGCCTTTAGCTTATTCCTTTAAGCCACTCTTAAACATCAGCGCGAAGCCCGAAAATCAAAACCTTTTAACCGAGGCCAACCATCTCACGTCTATCCACGCCTACTGACCAAGCTCAAATCTAGCTCGCAGTTTGTCACAAGCCAGCCAGTTTTCAAAAACCATAAGTTTTCTTTGATTTAAACAGGGGCAGTTTTTGTTTGCTTCATGCAATTGCATTTTTAACATGACATGTTGCATTTAAATTTTATAGGCTCTGTGTCTTTGAATTTTTAGGTTGCACATACGCTTATGCCTCAGAATTTTAGGATATTTTTTAATGATTGTTTTAATTTGCCTTAGTCAATAAATTAGTGAAAAAAAATAAAAATGAAGAAGAAAGACAAAAAGAAAAAAAAATCCAGAAAGGATCGTTGGCAAGCTAATTGTTTTAAAATAGGAGAAAACAGGGGCAGCAAATTTTCTTTTTGTTTCGTTTGTGTTTTTTTTTGAAATTGCAGGTATTTTCTTTTAAGTTCAGGCGCCCACCTTCCAATGCGGGTATTTTATTTCAAGTCAGAAACCCACCTTCCAATGCGGGTATTTCCTAACAAGTTCAGGCGCCCACCTACAAATGCGGGTATTTCTTTTCAAGTTCAGGCGCCCACCTACAAATGCGGGTATTTCTTTTCAAGTCAGGCACCCACCTTCCAATGCGGGTATTTTCTTTCAAGTTCAGGCGTCCACCTACAAATGCGGGTATTTGTTTCAAGTTTAGGCGCCCACCTACAAATGTGGGTATTTCTTTTCAAGTTCAGACACCCACCTTCCAATGCGAGTATTTCCTTTCAAGTTCAGGTGCCCACCTTCAAATGCGGGTATTTCTTTTCAAGTTCAGGCGCCCACCTACAAATACGAGTATTTCTTTTCAAGTTCAGGTGCCCACCTACAAATGCGGGTATTTCTTTTCAAGTCAGGCACTCACCTTCCAATGCGGGCATTTCCTTTCAAGTTCAGGCGCCCACCTTCAAATGCGGGTATTTCTTTTCAAGTTCAGGCGGCCACCTTCAAATGCGGGTATTTTCTTTCAAGTCCAGGTGCCCACCTTCAAATGCGGGTATTTCTTTTCAATTCAGGTGCCCCATCTACAAATGCGGGTATTTCTTTTAAAGTCAAGCACCCACCTTTCAATGAGGGTATTTCCTTTCAAGTTCAGGCGCCCACTTCAAATTCGGGTATTTCTTTTCAAGTTCAGGCGCCCACCTACAAATGCGGGTATTTCTTTTCAAGTTCAGGCGCCCACCTACAAATGCGGGTATTTCTTTTCAAGTCAGGCACCCACCTTCCAATGCGGGTATTTCCTTTCAAGTTCAGGCGCCCACCTACAAATGGGGGTATTTCTTTTCAAGTCAGGACCCACCTTCCAATGCGGGTATTTCTTTTCAAGTTCAGGCACCCACCTACAAATGCGGGTATTTCTTTTCAAGTTCAGGCGCCCACCTTCCAATGCGGGTATTTCTTTTCAAGTCAGACACCCACCTTCCAATGCGGGTATTTCTTTTCAAGTTCAGGTACCCACCTACAAATGCGGGTATTTCCTTTCAAGTCCCACCTTCCAATGCGGGTATTTCTTTTCAAGTCAGGCACCCACCTTCCAATGCGGGTATTTCTTTTCAAGTTCAGGCACCCACCTTCCAATGTGGGTATTTCTTTTCAAGTCAGGCACCCACCTTCCATTGCGGGTATTTCTTTTCAAGTTCAGGCACCCACCTACAAATGCGAGTATTTCCTTTCAAGTTCAGGCGCCCACCTTCCAATGCGGGTATTTCTTTTCAAGTCAGGCACTCACCTTCTAATGCGGGTATTTCTTTTCAAGTTCAGTCACCCACCTACAAATGCGGGTATTTTCTTTCAAGTTCAGGCGCCCATCTTCAAATGCGGGTATTTCCTTTCAAGTTCAGGCACCCATCTTCAAATGCGGGTATTTTCTTTTCAAGTCAGGCGCCCACCTTCCAATGCGGGTATTTCCTTTCTAGTTCAGCCGTCCACCTTCTAATGCGGGTATTTCCTTTCAAGTTCAGGTACCCACCTACAAATGCGGGTATTTCCTTTCAAGTTCAGGCGCCCACCTTCCAATGCGGGTATTTCCTTTCAAGTTCAGGCACCCACCTACAAATGCGAGTATTTCCTTTCAAGTTCAGGCACCCATTCAAGTCCAGGCACCCACCTTCAAATGCGGGTATTTTTTTTCAAGTCACCCACCTAAAAATGCGGGTATTTTCCTTTCAAGTCAGGCGCCCACCTATAAATGCAGGTATTTTCCTCTCAAGTCAGGCGCCCATCTTCAAATGCGGGTATTTTCTTTCAAGTTCAGGCGCCCACTTACAAATGCGGGTATTTTCTTTTAAGTTCAGGCGCCCACCTATAAATGCGGGTATTTCCTTTCAAGTCAGGCACCCACCTTCCAATGCGGGTATTTTCTTTCAAGTTCAGGCGCCCACCTACAAATGCGGGTATTTTCCTTTCAGTTCAGGCACCCACCTTCAAATGCGGGTATTTTCCTTTCAAGTTTAGGCACCCATCTTCAAATGCGGGTATTTTCTTTCAAGTCCAGGCACCCACCTTCAAATGCGGGTATTTTCTCTCAAGTTCAGGCACCCACCTTCAAATGCGGGTATCATCTTCCAAGTTCAGGCACCCATCTTCAAATGCGGGTATTATCTTCCAAGTTCAGGCACCCACCTTCAAATGCAGGTATTTTCTTTCAAGTTCAGGCGTCCACCTACAAATGCGAGTTTACCTCTAAGTTCAGGCGTCCACCTACAAATGCGAGTTTACCTCTAAGTTCAGGCGCCCACCTACAAATGCGGGTTTACCTCTAAGTTCAGGCATGCAATTGAGAAAGGCAGCTCAAAGGAAAATAAAGCTTGCATCGCGAATCGAGCCCTAAAGACTACCATCAGCCAAGACTTTGAAAGAATACAATAAAGTCACACTGGGGAAATTTTAGAGTCGCAGTCAAGAAAAGATCAAGTCTCATTTGCTAAAAGGTGATCAAGTGATAAGTCAAGTGAAAACAAGCAGCACCGTAAATTTTTGACAAGTCCAACAATGCAAGCAATTTTTAGCCCCAGGCGCCCACCTGAAGAACGCGGGACACCAATTGAAGATTCAAAACAAGATAGATAGGATTTGCAATTTTTCTTTGTATTTATTTTCCATTTTTATGTAATGGCAGGACCCGCGAACCGGAACTTCGACGGTACCTTACTCGACTCTCTTAATCTTCACACCACTTTCTACCACTACCATTCCAATGAGTCGGGTCAAAAATAGGTTAAGTTGATTACTTCTTTGCCCGAAAACTCGAACTCTTCAAGTTTCCGAGCTAAGAGGGGCAGCTGTAATCACCTAATTTTTGACCCTCCCGCTCCAAAATTCCTTATTTTAGGGTCCAATAGGTCTCCCTCTTAATATTCGAGCTTTTAATATTGTAATAGATTTTTACAAAAAAAATAGAAAATGCACAAAAAATAATTATTTTTACATTCATGGGACGTTTCCTAAATAGCACGGCACAAAAAGGTCGTCCCTGCAAATTCATAAAGTCATCAGCACGTCACTCCTCGTTTTGGGCTTTCTCATGCATAGCCACATATTACTTTACTATTTCTTGCAACAGCCACCATCATGCACACTAATCACATCACTTTACACGCACGTCACACAAATTCATATTCACATTTTTATAAACAAGCACATTTAATTTCACCTTTTTTAAAAATAGCAGCAACTCATACATACACCCTCACCATCATGTCACTGATTTCACATGCACGTTTCCCTACACCACTTTATTATAAAATAGTAGATTTTTTCCTTTTCATTGAATATGCATATTTAAGCCCAGTAAAAATAATGGCCCAATCTTCAGTCAGAAGCCCACGCATTTTATTACCCTACGTATAAATGCACATGCACATACATCCTTTTGGGAGGAGACAGAATGAGCAGCTCAACTTTAGCATAAAACCCGACGCGGAAAAAATTCCAAGCATTTAAAAATCCACATCGTCATCTTGGTTGGAACCATCATAGAATTGTTATTAAATTAATATTTTTTCTCCCTAGTTAGCATTTTTAACAACTTAACTTGCTACGAAAATTACAAATAATCATAAGAATCCGTTTGTTACCATCCGAGAGTTTGGGAGTTTGGCTTTGAGGTCCGGTTCGAGGATGCCGTTTTCATGGTCCGCTGCCTATTTTTAGCTTTTTTGTGAAAAATCACTTTGAGGTTTGACTCAGACTCTATTATTCTTTGTCTTGGCTTTGCTCTTGATGATATTGGAATGGAATATGCATTTCATGTTATGACTTGTTCTCATATGGAACTGCCTTGTTTGATTCATTAGAATTAGCTTAATATTTAATTAGGATAATTAAGTATCATGTTAGAAAGCTCAAAGGTGATTTATGCTATTTATGTACCGCAAGAAGTGATTTTAATTAATAGAATCCCAAAATCCCAAGACAAACATTTGATTGTGTGCTTGCATATGATTTTATCATTAGTACACTCATTTATCCGGGTGGGATGTCCCGGTTTACAAAAAATGTGAAAGGTGGTCGTTCGTGAGAAGACCCGGAATGTCGGGTGCGCTTTAGTTTAGGCTAGTATAGTTTATTTTATTTTTCATTTTTATGTTTTCATTTTTGGGATTGTAATAAAACATACTCAAACTTTTTCTATGTGTGCTTGTGTGTCTGTGTATTTCAATCGAATATTTTTCAAAAGCCGTCAAAGATCAAATGAGCAGCTATACGTAGCATAAGATCGGGGAGTGCCTAACACCTTCTCCCTGGTCAATAGAACCTCCGTACCTAGTCTCTATTTTCACAAATCAGTCAATCGGATGTCATTAATTTTAAAAGAGGTTTTTCTTCTAAAAATAAAAAGACTTGCAAATATTTATGAAATGTCGATTAGGTGACCCAGCATGCTTAGTTGACGTATTTTCTTTACTTTTAATGTTGGGTGGCGACTCCAAAAACCCCTTAAAAACCTCTTTTGAGTTGCCACTCGTTTTTCTTGATTTCAGAAAAAATGGGTGCGACAAAACATATAATCAACTGCTATTAAAATTGATTCTAAAACAGCTTACTTCCTTAAACAGCTAGGGAGTTTCTTTTCATGGTTTCAATTTAATCATCATTTTAAGCAATTTACAGGTTCTAAGGGAAGCTTAAACAGGAACCAGCTTGATTAAAGTATTTTTTTATACACATTTAAACAAGCTAAGCACATAAATTAGTAAAGATTCTTACTGATTATCTTTAACCATTTTAACTCAGATAATCATAAAGTAACAAGCTTAAGAGCCTGTTTGGCCAAGCTGCCAAAATCAGCTTATTTTGAGAAGTGCTTTTTTTTTTTTTTCCAAAAGTGATTTGCGAGATAAGTAGTTTGTGGTTGGCCAAATTTTAGAGAAGTGCTTTTGTTATTAATTTGTGTTTGACAAATATTTAAAAAAATTACCAAATTACAAAAATGGATATATAATATTGATTTGATTAAATATGGAAGTTTGAAATGGATATTCTTGTCCTAAATAACAAAAGCACTTATTTTTTTCAAGAATCTACTTTTTCCAGCTTCTTCCCCACAGCAGAAAAACAACTTCTGCTACCACTCAAAAGTACTTATTTATCTCTAGAAGCTCGGCCAAACACCCTAAAATTTTAAAATAAGTACTTTTTAGAAAAATAAGCACTTCTCACTCCCAGAAGCTTGACCAAACAGGCTCTAACAAGCTAGTCATTTAAGTTTAAACGAGTCATTATACTACACAATCAATAAACAAGAAAATGGAAAGAAAACTAATCTGCTTAAACGCAGTGAAATGAAGCAAAGATCTGTACCCGTCAAGAAACAAGCGACCCAGAAAATGCTCGAATTACAAATAACCAGTGACTATGAAAGTTTTAAAATTAGATGCCAAAAAAGGCTTGGGTGTCTTGAATTCTCAAGACTCCCTTTATACTCAAATTTCCCAACCTCTTTTTCCACTATTTTGAGGAGTATCTATAGGGTTCTAAGGAGGTTCAGAAACTCCTCAAATTTGATGTGGGATACATCCCATTTTGCTGTAAATCAGAAGAAAAAGAAGAATGAAAAATACATCACAAAATGATCCAACGATGGGAAATCGATTTCCCTTTGATCTGAATGGCCAGAAACACAGATCGTACTTACTTTCCTGTCATTCGTCCAGCAAAAAAGTAGAAATAGCGCCAAGGATTTTGATTATTAGGGTTCCAAAAGGGGGGGGGGGGGGGATGACTTACGTGTTTCGTGTATAGGGTAAGGGTCTTTAGTTATTAAGTGAAAATTACATAAATGGGTAGAGTTTAAGCTACATATGGCAATTTTGGCATTTTTATCAAAATTTCAATTGCTTTTTTTTTTTTTTTCTAATTTCAAAATTAGCCTGATTTATATACCTTCTATAGTAAATTATTAATTTTTAAAAAGTTACGGAATAAAATTAGGTGTCACCAAATATGTCAGTGCTTCTTACAAAGCAAAAAATAATGCCAATCCGTATGTGTTTCACGTCCATTTTGTGAATAAATAACGCCAAATTGTCATCGTTTCGCTCATATACAAAAATCAAAGCAAAACATAATATAAGACCAATTCGACATCTTTTTTTTCATATAGTGAAAAAAAATCATGTTCATTTTGTAAATAAATGTTGCCAAGTCGTACTTTATTGATTCACAAAAAGTACCTTCAAGTGCTTATATATTTTGAAATAACAACAATCCGTATGTGTTTATGCATATAATTCTGTCCGTTTTGTGAAGAAATGAGGCCAAATCGGCCTCACTTCATACATCCACCCAAAAAAAAAAAATCTTCAAGTGCTTATAAATTTAGAAATAATACAATTCGTCTGTGTTTATGCATATAATGAACCAAAAAATGCGTCAGTTTTGCAAACAAAGAACTTCAAATCGTCTTCACTTCGTTCATCCACAAAAATACATATGAAAATACAAAATCAATAAAATTCAAATTTAAACATAACTACACCAAATCCATCACAATTTATTCATAATATGATCCAAATATTAAGAACATTTTACAAATAAATGAGTCCAAATCGTTTTCACTTCACTCATCCATAAAAATGCATATGAAAATATAAAATGAAGATAACCTGTCTACAATTACTTATAAGTGAGCCAAACTATTATGTCTATTTTACAAGCAAATGACACCAAATCATCATCGATTTTTCATATACAAAAATTCAAAGTTAAAAATGAAGTAAGGTCAATCCGGCATTATTTGTTCATAGTGTGAGTCATATCTCTCTCAGGCATTTCATCAATAACAGTTAATCATGCTTTTTGGGAGAATTATCAAACCAAAAAGTTGAAGACTTTGGGAGTAAAAATACGTTTGAGACTAGCTTACAATCTTCATCAATAAGAGCCATATCTAAACATAGCAGAAGATGTAAGGTAACATCTTCATATTGAAGCTCACTACTCCAAGTTGTAAGTATCTCTCGGATGTGTTAACAAATAGTACGATATGATGGCTAAGTAAGCATATGATAAATTGTGCATCTTCCACATGAGTTGATGACTTGAACCATTTGATTTCTGCAATCATGAGTGGTGTTGCTTTTGTCTTTACTTCTTTTCAAATTAGTTGTGAATTTGATTCTCTTCCCTGTCATGGACGTTACTTTACAGCTTCAACAAAGTTTAGATGAAAGAAAACCTAAGCCTTGTCATGTAAAAATTACTAGAAAGTGAACAAAGGTTCGTCGGAAAAAGTTTTTCATATTTTCAAAAATTAGATCTACACTAATTTAGTGTGATTTTCGGAAAATCAATGGTATAAATGGAAAGAGGGGGCCAAGATGAATCTGGAGAAGTAATTTATCAATATTCTAGCGGCGGGCGTTAGTTGCCCAGCAGCAGTCAACGACCACGATGCCATTGGGGGAGAAAGAGTAGAAGTGGGAGATGAGTTTTATAGAGAGAAAAAGTGTTAAAGAAGAAGATGTCAAATAATTGTAGAAAAATGCTTAAGGGATAAAAGTAGAAATATCTTTAGGAGTGCATAAAAATTCAAGACCATAAAAAAATACTCAGCAACTTAAGACCATGTCCAAAAGTGCTCAATTCACATAAAAAAGAATGAGCCCTTATACAAGACTAATCTTACTCTAATTTTTCCAACTAATGAGTCCCATCGATCCCAATAGTCTTGGATGCTTTATGAAATTGAGGCTTTTTTTGAAAGATATTTAGCCACTGATCGATATTATTTAGCGTAGAAATGTCTGACAGCCATTTTCATTGTTGCTATTTAGAATGAGCTTAATTTTTAAAATTACTTATATTTATCCTAAAAGAGCAAGCTTCAGACCCCATTACTTATTTCTCTTCCTTTTCTATTAATCCATGGTTAATTAATTAGCACTCCCTTAACTTGCTACATATAACAACTATTTTGAACTTATTTCTTTCTACAGTTTGATATTGCCGAGCAATTTATCTACTCTATTCTATTGTACCTAAAGGTAATCAAGAGTTTTAAAAGTCAAAATTGGATTTGATTTCAAGCAAAAGCACATTCCGAAATGTTATTGATAAATCTTTTTTTATTTTTTGTGGGATTGTCAAACCCAATTTTCTTTTCTAAATATGATCTACAAGGTATGAACTTCACTTTGAGATTTCTCAACTTCATACCTTTGAGTGAAAGTTTTCAAGATGGCTACGCCTAATTTCGAACCTAAAGGATTGAAGTTGGAAGATGGCTAAACCTAAATTCCAACTTGAAAGAATGGAATTGGAAGCTGGCTATGCCTAACTTACTTTAAACCTGAAAGACTGAAGTTAAATTTTAGCCATTCAGGTTTTAAGTTAGACTAGACAAATCAAACTCAACCCCGGACCGAGGATCTGAAGTTAGATTCTAAAGCGCTACAAAATTAAACAATTATTAAAATTTGCTACATCTTAAATGTTACGAACAAAATAGGCTCTTGGTGCACTACTCTTCACCTAAAAAATTTGATCTGCAGCTAGTTTTGCACTGCGTTAAATAAGAACTAGCCAGTGTTAGAAAACTTTTGGCTAAATTCGTAGATGACCCTTAAACTTTGACGGTGCTGTAAGTTGGTCACTTAAACTTTGCAAGTGACCAGATAGACACTTGATGCTGGCCCAGGTGTACTTTTTAAACACCTGACCCATCTGACTCAGCTGCGTGATGCAACGTTTAAAAAAAGCGCGTGAGGGGTCTTTTTTTTTTTGCTGAGTCGAATTTTCTAATGGTAAAATCCTCTTTTTTTTTTTTTTTTTTTTTTTTTTTTTTTTTTTTTTTTTTAATCTTATATCATCTTCTTCTCTTCTCGAATGTCTAAAACCTTAGCCCTATCTTCTCCATCTTTAAAATTTCTGAAATTCTTCTCTATGAACCTCTCAGTTCTTCTCATCTCTTTCTAACCTACCTTATTAAGTGTAATTGTCTTATATTGTCCATTCTACTTAAGCAAAAATGAATCGATATAATAGAGTTGAGGTGCGTAAATGTGGGGAATATCCAAAGTTGATAGCTTCTTGGACTCAAGCTAACCCTGGACGAAGATTTTATGGCTGAAAAATTCTTCGAGTAACTGCTAATTGAACAAGTTTCCTTAATTTGCTAAACCAACTTTTGTTGGGAAATTGCTAACTAATTTTCTCTTGTTAATAGGCTGCCGGTGGGTGCAACTTTTTCAGGTGTCATGATGAAGAAATAATGGTTATATGGGGATTATCGAAAAGAGTCAAAGTGTATGAAGAAGATAATTCTCGCAAAATTTGGAAACTGAAGAAGTGTCAAATTATCAATTTGCTTCTTGTATTTTCATGGCTATTAAGAGAGTTGTTCTTTTCTTGGTGGGATGTTAAGGCTAGTTAGTTATTAGAAGTTAATTGTAGTTATGGTATGTTGTATGTGAATGTATTTTTATTAATGGTAATGCAATGTGTGTTATGTTATGTTAGTCTAATGTAATACATTTTTAAGCTTTTGCAATCGTCTATTGAACAAATTGTGACAAACAATGTAAACTTCACAAATTATTGAACAAATTCTGACAAAAATATGGCAACCTTCATTACTTTAAGAGCTCAAAAGCGAGCTACCACAGTACAAAATAAGAGGCATCATTACATAATGATTTGTCCAAAAATAGCTGCTAAAGCATTGAATATTGTTAAATATTCTGATTAAGAAAGCACTAAGAAATATATATAGTCCTAACAAAAGCTTCACATGTTCACTGGGTTGCTCTTGCATTTGCTGCAACAGATTTCTTAGTATTTTTCTTTTGTTGGAGTTGGGAAGATGTGATAGCTTTCTTGCCCATCTATCTGAGACCAGTCGGTTCATACCCAAGATCAAAATCTGTATTTGCAGAATGCTTCACACCCTTTCCAGGTCTAAGAACTCTTGCACTTGGCATACCTTGCTGCAATATCCAAATTAATGAAGTTATAAGTACCACTTAAACAGAGTCATCAATTTAAACTGCAAAAATTTAAGATTGAGGTCCCGGTCCTAACATCGGTGTATTCTCCATATCCTTGAAGTATTGGTTTTTTATGCACTGCAGATGGTCTAGCACCAGTAGAAGCAGCTGTAACATTAGAATTTGTAGAATCACCAGCAATAACGGAAGCACCAATTGGCCCTCTCCTTGCACCTCTACCTCTGCCAAACCCTCTTCCTGCAGCAATAGTGCTTGAATTTTAAGAATCTGCACCAACAGACCCTGTACCTCTCTCTCTACCAAACATTCTCTAAAAGCAACAAAAATGTTTGAGTTTGCAGAATCAGCACCAATAGACCCTCTCCCTGCACCTCTACCTCTTCCCACACCAAGTGTGTTACCCCTTCCTCTCCCAGTCCTTAGCGTAGATGAAACAGTTGTTCTTTCAGTTTTCTTTTTTACTCTTGAAGTATCTTCACAAATAGATGATGGTCTACTCTCCATAGTAGATGGTGGTGCACTTGGTTGTAATACAGGTTGCCTCATCTCTTGTGTAGCAGAGGTTCCACCCTAACGTACAGATTAATAGACAATAAATTAGAAACCTAATAGTCAATAGTTGATTCATGGAACTAACATAAACATACCTGTGTCCTGTCTTGCTGTGACCCTCTTTTGCATCCTTTCTTGTTGTCGCCTGTCTCCTTGCAGTTTGAGCAAGTCATTTAACTCCCAGTTTGGATGCCTTGCCATATTTTTTCTTTAGTTCAGTTTTTCCTTTCTTCTACATCTCTTTGGCCTGCCTGGTATGGGTTTAACCTCTGGTGGGTCAATAGATGGATTGGTTGTAAGCTGCCAGAAATGTTTCTGTTGTATATCAGTGATCAATATGGTTTTCAGGTTCTTCTCCTAGGTGATAGATTGCACATATAGCATGTGCACATGGAATTCATTTTAACAACCATAGTCTACAAGAGCATGTCATGTTGGTCATATTGACTGTGTGTATACTCTTTATCCTTAACCTCAAAGCCATCATTCCTATTAAATCTAAGCTCACACTTCCTAGCAATTTTTTTTTTTTATTTTCATTAAGAGTTAGTTGTGCCATTGGAGTTATTTTCCCCTCTTTCCAATGGCTACTAAGAGGAAACTTTCTCATCTCAACAGTCCTACTCATCATCTTGTGCCTAATTTCCTCTAGCATACTTATAATAGATTTATGTATTGGCCCTACTATCCAAGAGTTAAATATTTCATACATATTATTTTCTACAATGTCACACATGGGTGTCTCCCTAAAGTAGGCCTTACACCATGTCTCTTTTGGATAACAAAGAAGTGATTCACAAATATCATCTCCTAGTTTGACCGCACTATCTAGCTCATCTTTCAGTTTAATAAGAAAACTTGTCTTAGAGCATCTCGAGAATTGCTTCATTCTCTCTTCTCCTGGCCAATTCTTTGCCCATTTTGACCAAATGTGTATTGCACATATTCTGTGCTCAATATTAGGTAGCATATCCCTAATTGTTCGGACCAATCCCTGAAAAATAAGAAAAATAGTAAGAAATAATGGTATCCAACATATTGAGCACAAAAAAACAGTAAGAGAGCAAGCATAATTATAAAAATAAAATCTGACATTTTGCATGTCAGACATTACAGTAAAGCCATCTCCTTGCCCCAATTCAAGATTTGCAAGTAAATTCTCTAAAAACCAGCTCTATGAATACCGTGTTTCCCTGTCCACCACAACCCAAGCTATAGGAAACATTTGGTTGTTTCCATTTTTGCCAACTGCTACTAAGAGTTCTCCCTTGCAACATCCTTTCAGAAAACACCCATCAAAGCCTATTATCTTTCTACAACCTTTTAACCACCCCTGCTTCAGTGCATAAAAACAACCATAGAAATACTTAAACAAGTTCTTCCCAGGCTCTGTTTCTTTATCTGTCCTGATACAACAAGAACTACCTGGATTTGTTTGCTTGATGATGTCAGCATAGCCACACAGCTTTGAGAATTCTAGCTTCCAGTCACCCCTGAATTGTTCAATGACTGACATCTTAGCCCTGTAACATATAGATCTTCATGCATGTATTCCCCACTTTATTCTAATCTCCTCTTGAATTTTGAAGACTCTAATTTCAGGATGACCTATGATAGTATCTTTCAGCTTTCTAGAAATAAATACAGTGTTGCACAACTTCATCTTGGTTCTTTTTAAGCACTTGTGCACTGGAAGCTCTTCACTTGAAGTCTTGAGTCTCCCTGGCCAAGGATGAAAAGATCTGACACTTACACTTCTGATTGGTACACTTAGCTCTCACCATTTCCTTTTCATTAGGTCTAAGCTTAAATTGCACCTTATTCTCCACTGCATAATCTGCAACAACTTGTCTGAATTGTACAACATTTCAAAGATCATCTCCAACTCAAAAACTGACACCTCACAACTAGGATCATATCTAACTTTCTTACTTATCCTTCTAGCAGGTAAATCCACCTCCTCTTCACCAAGTGGATCAAGCTCATCCCTACTATCATCACTTCATATATCATAACTTCCAAGATACTCTTCATCCCCAGCTAATCTGCCAGTATACTTATTTCCCTTTCTCTGTTCAATGTCTTCAAACTCCCCATCTATGCCTACCCTTCCAAGCTCAATATCTGGTAACACTTGCTTTTTCTTCCTCTTTGGTTCGTTAGCTTTGGCATGTCTAGCTTGATTTCTAACAAACCTTAACTCCTCATCTATATCACTGTCATCCTCATCTGGTATTCCCTCTAAGTCTTCATCAAAATCATGTACATCCGCCTCACCCTCTATCTCTTCCTCACCATCTATAGGAGCCTTACCTTCTCTTCTTCCCCCACCCTCAGTTTTTTCCTCACCATCTACAGCAGCCCCACCTTCAGTTGTTCTCAGTTGTTTCCTCACCATCTACAACAACCCCACTCTCAATTGTTCTCAGTTATTTCCTCACTATATATATCAGCTTCACTCTCAGTTGTTTCCTCACCATCTATAGTAGCCCCACCCTCAGTTGTTTTCTCACCATCTATAGCAGCCCCACCCTCAGTTGTTTCCTCACCATCTACATCAGCCCCACCCTCAGTTGAATCTTCACCATCTACAACAGCCCCACCATCAGTTGAAACCCTATCTCCCACTATGAATAAGTTAAATAGCCAGCATGGACAACATCATCCACTACTTTTGGGTCACTCAAAGCATGATTCACAAATATGTCAACTACATCCTCATGCTTTAAGGGTGCAATAGGTTTATTAGGTCATTGTGATTTTGGAATAGTTTAAACAGTTTTGTGGTTGGGTCTTGTTGATAAAATCCACCAACAGTGGGGTACCCCATGACACGGCCCGAATTTTTAACTAGGCCGTGTGGGCACCCCACATCCTCCTCGAGACCTGTCATGCGAACCCTTACAAACTTAATTAGGAAAATGAATAAAAATCCAACTCCTAAATAAGAATAAGACTTAGAAAAAAAGCACATCCATACTGATACCTCTAAGCTGTACAAAAGATATTACAGCTGACTACCTAACATTATTAGGTTTAGGGCTATCCAGACTAGACATCTAAGAGTACAAAAAAATACATACGCCTCCTGAAGGGAGCAAAATACATCTAAAATAATAAACATAAAACTGGTGGCCATCCTGAATAAAAGTTGGCTCACCCTGACAGCTGAAGTCGTCTTCGCTCCTTAACAACGTACCGAACTCAATCCCGGAGCGAACCTGCCGAAACGAAATAAATAGTCAAGAAACAACAAACAAAGGTGAGTCAAAAGGACTCAATAAGTGGGGCAGATTAGTCACCTCGAAGAATAGGATAGCTAGCCAGGAAGAAGAAAAGCAGATAAACAAAATCCAACTTATTTAAACTATAAAAAGGCAGAGCCAGATAATAACTGGAAACACGTATGGAATCATAAACTCATTCATAAACAACCAGGGACATAAGATAGACAGAACATATAGGTTTTTAGGTATCCCGAACATATCAACAATCAGAAATGCATACTGTTGCGGCGTGCAACCCGATCCATATATTTATAATGTTGCGACGTGCAACCTGATCCATATATTTATACTGTTGCAGCGTGCAACCCGATCCATATATTTATACTGTTACGGCGTGCAACCTTGGATACGAGCCAGAAACATATAGGTAAACTGAAATATGTCCAGAACATGGTATACATACCGCAATCATAAAACACATCACGATACACACAATAGTCAGCATGTGGTGCAATGAAATGGGATGAACGTGGTATGATGCAATGCAATCACATATATCTGATACCTGTTGACACCCAATTTTGTCCCGAAAATTTTAATCAATACTAATTATTTTAATAAAAAATCAATTTTAAATTTTAAGGTGAATTAATGAAATCTGGGAAAAAAAAGGCTAAAATTGTGAGATGTAGCCTAATTTCTATCCTACCCCGCGCAACCTCTTCAATTTCTAATTTATCTAAAAGTAAAGGCCAAAATCGTTCCTAGCCTAAATATTATGCCTATTTCCGCAAACAATTCACACTTATACAACACACATTACATTTCCCTGGTCCATCAGCCCATTACCTGACCCGGCCCAAACTCATCTCTCCTAATCAAAATTCCCATCCCCAATCAGAAACCCGTCTGGAGCCCTAAATCAATTTGATCTCCCCTAATTTCCCCCTAATCCCAATCGATTTCCCTCCCAAAATCATCGGTCCCCACTCAAAATCCAGTTCATCCATCGTACTAGCAGCGTATAGGAAGCTCCAAGCGTCGTCCTCTTGCCAAGAATAATCCAAAAATCCAGCTTTCATACCGTTAGACAGATCAGGAGCGTCCAATGTGGTGGGATTTGAAATAAACGATTCATATTCGCTCAGTCCTAAGGTAAAAAATCCATTTCCCACATCGTTTTGCACCCTTTTTGAACCCTAGAATTTCCCTATAAATACTCTTTTCATTCACTGATTTTGGGGGTCGGATTTTGGTTGAAGGAATTGAGGGACTTCGGAAACGAGGACCCTCTTAGTGCTTTTTTAATAGCGATTTCATTTTTCCTTCCTAATTTCCGACCTTTAAATTTTGTGAATCGTCGAGTTTTCATTGCTTGTTTGGGCGTAAGGACTTCAGATCAACCGCCTCGATTCACTGCGTCGAAGAAGGCAATAAACTTACCCTCTGTTACATTATCAGTTTTCATCGTTTATTTACATGTTTACTGTTGGCAAAAAAAAGCAATGATTGATTATTGTTATTTCTGTGAACTATGAAAAAGTGAGCTTAATTCGACGACTG
Organism: Petunia x hybrida; assembly: GCA_037355625.1. Classification (NCBI taxonomy): domain Eukaryota; kingdom Viridiplantae; phylum Streptophyta; class Magnoliopsida; order Solanales; family Solanaceae; genus Petunia; species Petunia x hybrida. Next base: position 244,304 of record JBBBVM010000780.1, read on the forward strand.
CCTGTTTCGTGTTAGTATAGTGATTATTAGACCTGCAAACGATGTCATTTATCTGTTTTTTTATCTTGAGTAGCATAACTAAGATGGAGTTATTGTGAGAAGTTAAACATTAATGTTTCTCCTTAATAAAAAGCTTTCATCTTTGGTCGCATAAAGAATGACTTAATTCCAGTTCAGGAGTTTTAGATTTTGGATGAAGTACTTTCTGATTGGGATGAATTCTTATGGCTATGTCCTGTTGTCTGGGTGCTGGAAGTAGTTCTTGTTTATGGTTCTCTGTTGTTTGAAAGGGTATTGAATCAGGGAGCTTAGTTCAGTAATTAGTAGGAGGTTCTGTTCTTTGAGAGTATAGGTGTGTCTCTGTTAGGCTTGAATTGTCATTGCAAATAGTGTAAAGCTCAATTTAGTTGTATGCCTGTAGCATCATTCTGTTCCTGTTGTTGCTTTGATTCTGGGAGTGTGAGAGGGGGCTGCGGTTAGCTTGGTGTGGGTTAGTAGTGGTTCTATAGGGTCTTATGTTGATTGGAAGGGTTTGTTCTGTTTTGAATAGAGAGTGAGTATGTGTATGTTGCAGGGAGTTGATTTTGGGGAGGTTGTTTGGTGGTCTTAGGAGTAGAAATTGTTTGCCAGTAGATTAGAAAGTCCATGAGGGTTGTTCTTGCCTCCTGGATGCCTATGCAATGTTAGGGGATAGTGCAGTCTGGTTTGCAAGGTTGGTTTGCAGATATGTGTTTGCATGTGTCTTTTTTTGGTGTCCAGGAGGGTTAAGGGTGTTAGAGGTCTGTGAGCTGTCTGTTGAGTTCAGGAGAAAGTTGCAGGGGGTGTTTATGGGAGGTCTGTTGTTTGGTGTTTGAGGGAGTTCCAGTTTTCTTGTTTCTTGTTCAGGTGGCTTGTAGGTAGTTTGAGAGTGTTCTGCTGGTTTGAGTTTGGTTCAGGGTGAGGAATAATTCAGAAGAGTTAATAGCAGTAGCTGCTGTAGAGTTTCAGGGAGGTCTGGAGCAGTTAAGAAGTGTCAGGGAGTTTTGCTTTGGAAAGCTTGCAGGTGTTTGTGTAAGTGCAGCAGATTAGCAGCTGGTGTTCCAATTGTGGCTTTTAGTTTTCCATTTGTTGATCTGTCCTGATCTTGTTATGCTAATTTCTGAATATTTTTTTTTTTAAAAAAAAAAGAGTTCTAAAAGAAGGGAAAAGGAGTCTCTGATCTAGTTACTCTAGAGCCTGATAACAATGTGTGCCCTCTGAAGATTAGCTTTCTTCTTGATTCATTCCGCCCAGGTTAATAGTTCTGGTTCATATTGTTGATTTCCTCTTTAAGTAGAGTTCTGTTTCCTTCATTCTTCTCTGATTAGTTTGATCCCATTTTAGTTTCATAGAGTCTCAGCTTTAGTTCGTTAGTCTGCTTGCACTTTGGAAATGTTGAGTTGTCAGAGCTTTCTCCCTAGCATGGAAAATGTAACTGATGGTTAAATAGTCAAGTCTTAAATAGTTTTAAGTATAAGCGCATGAGTTCAAAGTAATGGAATAAATTTTGAGCACTTGTTCTTGTTTGCTATTAATATTTTCTCATAAAGATGAATGTTTCCTTGAAAGTCTAGGTCTTTAGCAATGACAACACATCCTTTTGCTTAATTGCTTCAACTCTATAGTGTGATGTCTGCTGGGACAAATGTTGGGATTAGCTTAGCAATAAAATTTGTATTATGTGGAATGAAGTGTCTTCTATTCTGTATATGATATGTGAACATGTACTGATTCCTTTTCTCTTTACTTTTTTGGCAATGCAACTTGGGAAACGAGTTTGGCTAATACTCACACAAATGGGGATGGTTCTTTGGCTTGGAGTCACTCGGGGTCGAGTCCGGGCTCAAGATTCAAGCAGTGAAGATCATAGAAAGTGCTTTGTTGAGCCGCCTATTCTAACTTAGGCTCATGGGCATATAATTGTATAAAATTAAATAAATTCAAGGCTTCCATGAGTTTATCAATTCCCGGGTTCTTCTTCTAAACCTTCTCTCTCCCCTCCATCCTTAGAAATTGTATGTCTATAGAAATTTCCATATAATTAATTGTTATAGAATAATTTGCTATTTATGAATGGATGTTTATTTATTTATTGAGTTATTTTGCGAATATTTATTTCTTTTTGAATTTCCATCTTATTTAGGAATTTTGAACCTTTTAGTTAAATAGTGCGTGCAATAAAATTTGGAAATAATAAAAGTAGTAATTTTGCTTCAAATCCCTTAAATTGCAACTTCAATTGAGATTTTCTCCATGTTAATAAATTTTCTTATTTCTTCCCAAAATACATTTATTATTCTTATTATTATTACATTTAAATTCATATTTATTTAAAGCGTAATTTATTACAATCTTAAATTTTAGCATTAATTTCAAAGCTTTTTGAACTAAATTTTGTAAACTTGCATTTATTTAGCTATTTTTTGAAAACCGAAGGATTAACCACATTTTGTAGATTTTCGAAAGTGCTTTCAAATTGAAACCTTCTTTCGAAAATAATTGAACCTCTTACTTAGAATCTCTGAAAAGACCATTTTCCTTAAAACGGAGTGCTTGCATGCACTATTTAATTAATTGGTTCCTAATTCTCCTAAATTAGGTGGCGACTCCAAAGAAAGCCCTTTGGAGTCCCATTTTGTTGAACATTATACCCGAAACCTATTTTTTCTTAAAGAAAGGGTAATTTTTGGGGTTCAACAGCTTGGCGACTCCGCTGGGGATACCTTAAGGTTCTAACCGCAAGGTTTCACAAGATAACTCTTTATTTGTTTATTATTTGCAAAAAATAGCATGATTAGTTAATTTGATTATTTGCAATTGTTTGTCACTGAAAGCATGTCACTACACTTTTATTTGCGCACATATTAAACTGGCATTCCGTTCATATTTCCCCCATTCCTGGGAGCTTCTTCATGGTTACTTATACACGCGAGGTGTATGCATATACACCCGCAACTCACAAAAACCTTTAAGAAAGAGTGCGCGTACCTGCGGGGTGAGCGGATAGTTTTACTACCGCGTGACCGCTTGCCACTCAAAACAGCCTTATGTTTAGTAAACCCACTCTAGAGTTTCCGTTAGGAACATGCATGCATAAGCCTTAGATTGGACCCGGTCCTTGGTACCGCCTCCATAGTTAGGAAAACCGCCCTTTTTCGTTGACGGGTTTAAACCCAACAACAGTGCATATTATGTGTTTATGTGATAACGGAACTTCCAGTCCAAGCCAAGTTTTGCAATTAATTAAATTTAAAATACTTTTATTAATTGTGTAGACTAGAAGATACTTGAATTCAAGAGGTATTCAAGTTGAAATTGAGAAGATACTTGCAAGAAGATAACAAGTTAGGGGCAAGAGATGTCGAAAGGACGATAAGATGTTCGATCCATTTGATCGATGTTTGATTCAAGCAAGTTTTTGGATGTAAACGACATTTGGGACCAGATGTCAGAAATTACACCGATTGTGCAAGCAAGGATTGATTGAAACAGACTCGCACTTCAGTTCCATTGCCTCCTCGTGCCTGATGCAGCGTAGTTATAACAGTTATTTATTTTTCATTGTACTCAAAATGATGTATTTAAATTATGTCTGATACTTTCTATTTTTTTTATGTAATAATGATGTACTCAAAATCAAGTTATAATGAAAGAGAAATTATTATTACTGTTATTGTCACTTACTCTAAATTCGATTATTGCAAAACCGGCTTGGACTACTTTTCGTTATCACCTATATGGCGTCTTAGGCCCACCTCTGGCACAAAGAGGTACTTTACAGGGTAGGACGCGCCTGCATCTTTATTTACGCTCAACTACTTGTGTTTGCCACATGTCAAATTGTCTGTCTAATATGCGATTACTTGCTAAATATGTGCATCTTTCTTGAAATTTGTTGGCACTAATTGCGCAGTGATTGAATTTGTTCAGCGGTATGGTAAGATTAACGTTATGTTACTTCAAATCATTTATCTATCATCTGAATTCATGCATACTATTATTTTAAAATGGCTGTCAAATATTATTTTGTTTATCTTAAACCCATTCTTGTCATTTTGCAAATATTGTTTAGCGTCATATTTTAAAGTATTCGCAAGTGTGTTGCTTTTTGAAAATAACTTCAGAATTAAACAAGCATTTTCGCATCTGGTTTGCTTTAACAAAATGAGTGTCTTGCTTAAAATTTTGGGTCTTTCCAGTACGGTCTCAATTTTTCCATTTTTGAATAAGTTGATCCGTCAGTTTCATCTTTAATAAATTTTTATTAAATTCAGTATGCGTTGCTAAAGGGTTAATTATTTTGAACATCAAGATCAGGACCTATGGCTCATCAAAATGTTGTGATTGACTTGACCGAAAAGGAGGAATCCCACCAAGACAAGGTTAACAAGCTTGAAGCAACCGTAGCAAGTTTGGAAAAGAGACTTGATAGCCTTACTGAATTGGTTATCGCGCTCATGGATGCTCGCAACCCAGTGCGTAACGTGCCAAGCCCAGGACCAAGTGCTCCTGTTGCTCCTATTTATACTGTTGCACCTCCTACAATGCAAGTAGCTCCAGCATTTGAGTGTGATGCTCAACAGTTCCCTAATTTGCATGCATTCCTGTTGGAAAAGGAATTTGGTGGCTTCTCAAAGACGAACAATGAGAAAAGCAACGGGAAAGGGCTTCCCAATGCTAAAGATAGCAATGGCACAATGATAGATGAGAATGCTCTACCATCTCAAGTAAGCTTAGGGGAGGCAGAAAGTGAACATGTGGATGTTTTTGACTCAGCTGATCCACCAATGTATGACGGGACAGGAAATCCTCATGATCACTTGAAGGCATACCTTGGCAGGGTCGCAAGGTATGGACCAAGCAATGAAACCAAGTTGATGATGTTTGCTAGGACACTTAAGGAACCAGTTTTGACATGGTTTGCAATACGAGGTCCTTGGAAATTGGACAATTGGGATAAACTAGCCCGGGACTTTGTCACGCATTATGAATTCTCGAACCCGATTCTGGCAAAGGGCAGTCCATTGAAAAGAAAATCTACAGAGCTTCAAGTAGAGCCGGTTGCAATAATTTCTGACAAGAGAAAGTGTGAATTGGTTGAGGCACAGTCCAAAGACAAAGGAAAAGCTGTCATGTCAAAACCTTTGCCAGCCATAGCAGGGGAACCTAGTGCCAATGCGCAAGTAATTGTCAATCCAAGTTCACAGTCAAACCATGCCAAAAGATCTTCTTTCGCATTCACACGGCTCCCAGAATCTTACGCACGACTATTTGAAAGCCTCAAGGAGTTCAATTTGGTACATCCTATAGAACCAAAATAATGTCGGTCACTTAAGCCTGAGGACTTTGGAAAATTCTGCATTTACCATTCAGGAATTCATGGGCATTATATTGGGGAATGCATTACCTTTAAGGAGAAAGTTTAAAGCTTGATTAACTCTGGCCAGGTCAAGGTTCTACCAACAAATGACACTGGCTAACCTTTTGTCGCAATCCTTCCATACGCAAAGGGAGATTCCTCAAAGAAGGGCATTTAGGCACCTATCAAGTTCCAGAAAAGCAGTAGAGTTGCAGAAGCAGAAGTTAGTTTATTTGCATTAGTAGGAAGTAACTATTGTAATTTCCTTTTGTTAGTTTTGTTGAAAGAAATGAAAAGAAAGAACATCAAATTATGAATGTTTGACTCTATTTCTATGTAAGCAAACTATGGTAACCGGTTTCCCAAGGCGGGAAGCGTAGGCAACTCATATCGAGTTTCGGTTACACCAGCATTTGAAAATTCTCTTTTTATGTAAGCAGAACTACACACGGTCTGATTCCCAAGGAGGGATACGTAGGCTCCTCCATCGGGCTCGACCCTTTAGTATTTAAATTTTAATTTTCCCAAATATAGAAACTGGGGCAAATTTTGCAAAGCAAGTAGAAGACGTGGGAGATTGCAACTGGGGCAGCTTTTGCAAAACCATTTGAAGTGTTGAAAGTCATAACTGGGGCAGTTTTTGCAAAACAAGTTGAAATGTTGAAGTCATAACTGGGGCAGAATTTTGCAAAAAGCAAGTTGAAGACATTGAGTTAGTTTGGTCGTTACTAGAAGCAGTTTTTAAGGATTGGTGCAGACTGTCATTTTGCAAGGAAGAATCGATAGTCGAGCAAAGCATTGATATTCAAAATAAGCCGACCATTTTAGCAATTTGTGTCAAAATGGTCTAGCACGCATACTAATTTAGTAAAAACTTTCAAAGTTGTTTTTCTCAATTCGCATCTTGAAAAATTAAATTTTGTTGATCATTGAGTTTCGAACTCTTAAATATTTTACTCTTGTGTTGAGTCGGGATTTCGGTCCCATCCATTCGGCCTAATGGCCTATTTTACATTTGAAATTTTATGCATGCATTATCATTTTACGTATTAACTTGCTTTTGTTCGATGTGTAGAATTCATTTGTTAAAGGTTGGCTAGCATTGAACACTGAAATGGCTGAAAATCAGCATCAAGGACAAAACAACATGGCAAAGCAGCTTCAGGCAACTAGTTCTGGTATGGGTATCTTACAAGCGCAGAATGATGATGTTGAAGAACATGTGGTCCAAAGGAATAGAATTGTCAACTTCGTCAATACTAGCAAACCTTTGCCAAATACAAGCTTCACCTCCAATCCATCTTACTTAACAATGCCTGATTACCCAATACGTATACATACTATATATCCACAAATCCCACAAGAATATCTTACCAATCCAAATGCTTGGCTAACTACAACTTTATACCAACCACCTTTTATCACTATACCTGCCGTGGAGAGTCAATCAAATCAGTTGATAGTGCGTTCATAAGAATTGCCTGAGAAAGAAGTTGAGACAACTTATCCTCCCAATATGGATGAACAGATTGTGAGAAAGATCATTGGAAAAGAATTGCGCTCTAGGAATATTCAGAGCTTCTGCTATGAAGACTTATGCATTCACCCGGACATTGAGCTTCCAAGTGGGTACAAGATACCAAAATTTAACACTTTCAATGGAAAAGGGGACCCCTACGCACATCTGAAAGATTATTGCAGCAGATTAATCGGAATTGGCAAAGATGAAGCTTTACGTATGAGATTGTTTATTTAGAGTTTATCAGGAATGGCACTTGCATGGTATACTAAGCAGGATTTTACCGAATGGCACACATGGGAAGACATGGCTCGAGACTTTGTGGAACAATACAAGTTCAACATAGTAAGAGATCCTTATCTAATTGATATGCGCAAAATCAAGAAGATGTTGCATGAGTCTGTTGCAGAATTTGCTGTGAGATGGAGGCTAGAGGCTTCTAAGATGCATCCTCCATTGCCTGAAGATGAGCTGATAGCAACTTTCATTGACCTTCAAGAAGGCCTATTTTATGAAAAGCTACTTTTTGCCAATTTAAAGGATTTTCCTAGTTTAATTCAGTATGCAAAGATTTTGGAAGAAAAGTTTCAAACCGGAAGGTTGATTGACTATGACACTACAATGCCAGTTTTCAATTGTTCTGATGCACCTGAAAATATTCAAGACTCCCAGCCTTCGCAAGTGCACTACAATCATGATATGCAGAATTCAAGTCGTCAGCATCGATCTTATCAGGCACAATCTAATCATCAAAGCACGAAGAAGCTAAGACCTCGTACTTTCACTCCTTTATATGAATCCTTGTCAGCCATATTTGAGAGATTGAAAGCAGAAGGACTATTGCAAGCAAGGAAGGGATGGATACCAGAAAATCCGCCTCAAGGATTTGATTTATCAAAGAGGTGCGCATATCACTCAAATATTCAAGGCCATGACACAGAAGAATGCTTGGCACTTAAGCACAAAATCCAGAATATGATTGAAAAGGGCAAGTTAAGTCTGAAGCAAGGGCAAACAAGCAATTATGATCCTCCAGCAGCAAATGCAATTATCGTCAGAGGTGATTCATCAAAATTGGCACCAAGGCATTTGAAAAGGAAGCGTGAAGCTTAGCAAAAAGATCAAATGACAACACTTTATTTGTCGAAAAGGAATTATTGCCCGGCTATCTTATGTTTTCCTACTCTTTTGAAGTTTCATGTAATGAACTATCGTGTACCCTTTATTGGGTTTTTAATCCCGAAATCAATGAAAATCCATTTTTCCAAATAAGCCAAGCCAAATCAATTCTAGATGATATCTTTTGTACAAAAGAAGAATTTCAAGGGCATCAGACTCTCACAGCAGCAATACATCTGATTTCCATACAAGAAGATGCAGATTTGAAGCCGCATTAGGTGTTCAATCAAGCCAGCCACTATTGTTCAAAAACTAACAGCTTTTTCTTTGAAAAGAGGGGCAAATTCGTTTTGGGTACTACTGCAAAATTCAGCATAAAGACAGAAGGAAAAAAACAAAATGTCGAGGCTTTTGGGCCCATCTTTCATAACTCACGATTTTTTCTTTGGATGCAGGAATTCCAAAAGCAGTAGAATGAGGAGAACTAGCAACCATCAATTTCTCAAAGATTATTCGCCTTGCCGCATATGCAGAGCAAATCCATTTATTTCTTTTCCATTATAGCCTTTGCCTTATTATTCACTCGTTTTCCAACGCATCTACTCTAAATTTTGCAGGAATTGAACATCAGTTTCACTATGGACCGAAGGCAGCATTCAACGTTGTGCAACATTATCAATACAAGCAACACGACCTAGCTTTGCTTATTTGTTTTGCATTATCTTACCTTAATTAATCCAATTTGCAACTTTATTTTGCAGGGTACTATTACATGAAGGTTCGTTCGCCTTATAAATGAATGTTTTAGGCTCGTTCGCCTTATAAATGAACGTCTTAGGCTCGTTCGCCTTATAATTGAACGTTTTGGGCTCATTCGCCTTATAATTGAATGTTTTAGACCTGTTTGCCTTATAAATGAATGATCCGGGTCCATCCACCCATAAAGCGGATATGCAGATTTACTTCAAGTCGCTTTGGAACATTGGATGCTTCAAGACTGGACGTCTCATTTGCTTTGTCAAGTGATTCGAGCACAATTCAAGATTAAATCGCAAACTGCCACTAGATCATTAAAGCGTTAGGCTTTATCATAGTTTATTTCCGAAAGGCGGCATATCTATATCCTATAATTCTTGCAAATTGTTGAAAGCAGGTTCATTTCTATTTCACTATGATAGCACTTACAAAATTCCATTGTTGTGATTTGCAGATATTGCTAACTTTGAAGAAGTACCCACTTTAATGAGTTTTGTATTTTTCGCCTTATCTTATGCATTTTAGGCTCGTTCGCCTTATAATTGAGCGTTTAGGCTCGTTCGCCTTATAAATGAACGTTTTAGGCTCGTTCGCCTTATAAATGAACGTTTTTAGGTCTGTTCACCTTATAAATGAACAATTCGGGTTAACCCACCCGTAAATGGGATATGCAGGTTTCCAAGTTGTGCTAGGACGTTGGATGCTTCGGGACCCGACGCCTCGTTGTTTTATCAATTGAATGGAGCACATTCCAAGATTGCATTGTAGACTACCTATTCATGATCTAAAGCATTATGCTTTATCATGGTTTATTGCTGAAAGGCGGCATTTCTATTTCCTATATTCCTTGCAAATTGTTAAGCCTATCCGTTTCATTTCTATTTCGCTTTATGGGAACGTTTACTAAAATTTCATTTTGTGATTTGCAGATATTTCTAAGTCTAAAGAAGTACCTACTTTAATGAATTTTGCCTCTTTTGCTTGCCTAATGGTTTAGGCTCGTTCGCCTTTTAATTGAACGTTTTAGGCTCGTTCGCCTAATAAATGGACGTTCTAGGCTCGTTCGCCTTATAATTGAACGTTTTAGGCTCGTTCGCCTTATAATTGAACGTTTTAGGCTCGTTTGCCTTATAAATAAACGTTATGTTACCTGCGTAGGGTATAGACTAGCCAAGTCAACTTGAGGCATTATGTCTCGTTGGTCGACTTATTTTGTAACAGCCTTATATTCTGCAATTCGTACCCGCTTTACTTATTGTCTTGCTTTACTGTTTCAGAATAATGATCAGCCTAGAGGTTCCCCGGGCGGAGCACCTTGTCAGTTGATCGAAGGAAGAACTTATTGATGATATCACAACCCGCATTTATAATTTTGTGTTATCACTTTATTTATTTTTTTTATTCCAATTATTACAGTTTATTAGCAGTTGTTCGCTTACTGTTTGTTGAGATTGTTACAGAATTTTAGCAGCAAGGCAGCAGCATTTGGAGCATAACGTGGAACTTTTTCTTAGCAGTGAACTGGGGCAATCGTTGATATGAGCTAGACTCGCCAACGAGTATCTGAAGAATCGCACTCGAACATGCAATCTCACCTAATCTTTCATTCCAGATTAGGAGTCAGTCTGAATTCTTTCCTATTCGTGCGTCATTTTCTGTCAATCGTGCGAGTTTTCATGTCTAAGTATCGTTGAACTACATATGACCTGATTCTCTTTCAGCCCGAGATATGTAGGCAACTCGGAAACCGGAGTTCGGTCATGTCCATAAGCCTCGCATTTCGGTCCTTGGAATCGAAAGTCTTGGCTTTACCGTGACAAAATCGGTTTTTACGTCAACTTTCTTTACCCTGAAAACTCTTTCATCCTTTTCGGGTAAAGAGGGGCAGCTGTTGACACCCAATTTTGTCCCAGAAATTTTAATCAATACTAATTATTTTAATAAAAAATCAATTTTAAATTTTAAGGTGAATTAATGAAATCTGGGAAAAAAAGGCTAAAATTGTGAGATGTAGCCTAATTTCTATCCTACCCCGCGCAACCTCTTCAATTTCTAATTTATCTAAAAGTAAAGGCCAAAATCGTTCCTAGCCTAAATATTATGCCTATTTCCGCAAACAATTCACACTTATACAACACACATTACATTTCCCTGGTCCATCAGCCCATTACCTGACCCGGCCCAAACTCATCTCTCCTAATCAAAATTCCCATCCCCAATCAGAAACCCGTCTGGAGCCCTAAATCAATTTGATCTCCCCTAATTTCCCCCTAATCCCAATCGATTTCACTCCCAAAATCATCGGTCCCCACTCAAAATCCAGCTCATCCATCGTACTAGCAGCGTATAGGAAGCTCCTAGCGTCGTCCTTTAGCCAAGAATAATCCAAAAATCCAGCTTTCATACCGTTAGACAGATCAGGAGCGTCCAATGTGGTGGGATTTGAAATAAACGATTCAGATTCGCTCACTCCTAAGGTAAAAAATCCATTTCCCACATCGTTCTGCACCCTTTTTGAACCCTAGAATTTCCCTATAAATACTCCTTTCATTCACTGATTTTGGGGGTCGGATTTTGGTTGAAGGAATTGAGGGACTTCGGAAACGAGGACCCTCTTAGTGCTTTTTTAATAGCGATTTCATTTTTCCTTCCTAATTTCCGACCTTTAAATTTTGTGAATCGTCGAGTTTTCATTGCTTGTTCAGGCGTAAGGACTTCAGATCAACCGCCTCGATTCACTGCGTCGAAGAAGGTAATAAACTTACCCTCTGTTACATTATCAGTTTTCATCGTTTATTTACATGTTTACTGTTGGCAAAATAAAGCAATGATGGATTATTGTTATTTCTGTGAACTATGAAAAAGTGAGCTTAATTCGACGACTGCCTGTTTCGTGTTAGTATAGTGATTATTAGACCTGCAAACGATGTCATTTATCTGTTTTTTTATCTTGAGTAGCATAACTAAGATGGAGTTATTGTGAGAAGTTAAACATTAATGTTTCTCCTTAATAAAAAGCTTTCATCTTTGGTCGCATAAAGAATGACTTAATTCCAGTTCAGGAGTTTTAGATTTTGGATGAAGTACTTTCTGATTGGGATGAATTCTTATGGCTATGTCCTGTTGTCTGGGTGCTGGAAGTAGTTCTTGTTTATGGTTCTCTGTTGTTTGAAAGGGTATTGAATCAGGGAGCTTAGTTCAGTAATTAGTAGGAGGTTCTGTTCTTTGAGAGTATAGGTGTGTCTCTGTTAGGCTTGAATTGTCATTGCAAATAGTGTAAAGCTCAATTTAGTTGTATTCCTGTAGCATCATTCTGTTCCTGTTGTTGCTTTGATTCTGGGAGTGTGAGAGGGGGCTGCAGTTAGCTTGGTGTGGGTTAGTAGTGGTTCTATAGGGTCTTATGTTGATTGGAAGGGTTTGTTCTGTTTTGAATAGAGAGTGAGTATGTGTATGTTGCAGGGAGTTGATTTTGGGGAGGTTGTTTGGTGGTCTTAGGAGTAGAAATGGTTTGCCAGTAGATTAGAAAGTCCATGAGGGTTGTTCTTGCCTCCTGGTTGCCTATGCAATGTTAGGGGATAGTGCAGTCTGGTTTGCAAGGTTGGTTTGCAGATATGTGTTTGCATGTGTCTTTTTTTGGTGTCCAGGAGGGTTAAGGGTGTTAGAGGTCTGTGAGCTGTCTGTTGAGTTCAGGAGAAAGTTGCAGGGGTGTTTATGGGAGGTCTGTTGTTTGGTGTTTGAGGGAGTTCCAGTTTTCTTATTTCTTGTTCAGGTGGCTTGTAGGTAGTTTGAGAGTGTTCTGCTGGTTTGAGTTTGGTTCAGGGTGAGGAATAATTCAGAAGAGTTAATAGCAGTAGCTGCTGTAGAGTTTCAGGGAGGTCTGGAGCAGTTAAGAAGTGTCAGGGAGCTTTGCTTTGGAAAGCTTGCAGGTGTTTGTGTAAGTGCAGCAGATTAGCAGCTGGTGTTCCAATTGTGGCTTTTAGTTTTCCATTTGTTGATCTGTCCTGATCTTGTTATGCTAATTTCTGAATATTTTTTTTTTTTTAAAAAAAGAGTTCTAAAAGAAGGGAAAAGGAGTCTCTGATCTAGTTACTCTAGAGCCTGATAACAATGTGTGCCCTCTGAAGATTAGCTTTCTTCTTGATTCATTCCGCCCAGGTTAATAGTTCTGGTTCATATTGTTGATTTCCTCTTTAAGTAGAGTTCTGTTTCCTTCATTCTTCTCTGATTAGTTTGATCCCATTTTAGTTTCATAGAGTCTCAGCTTTAGTTCGTTAGTCTGCTTGCACTTTGGAAATGTTGAGTTGTCAGAGCTTTCTCCCTAGCATGGAAAATGTAACTGATGGTTAAATAGTCAAGTCTTAAATAGTTTTAAGTATAAGCGCATGAGTTCAAAGTAATGGAATAAATTTTGAGCACTTGTTCTTGTTTGCTATTAATATTTTCTCATAAAGATGAATGTTTCCTTGAAAGTCTAGGTCTTTAGCAATGACAACACATCCTTTTGCTTAATTGCTTCAACTCTATAGTGTGATGTCTGCTGGGACAAATGTTGGGATTAGCTTAGCAATAAAATTTGTATTATGTGGAATGAAGTGTCTTCTATTCTGTATATGATATGTGAACATGTACTGATTCCTTTTCTCTTTACTTTTTTGGCAATGCAACTTGGGAAACGAGTTTGGCTAATACTCACACAAATGGGGATGGTTCTTTGGCTTGGAGTCACTCGGGGTCGAGTCCGGGCTCAAGATTCAAGCAGTGAAGATCATAGAAAGTGCTTTGTTGAGCCGCCTATTCTAACTTAGGCTCATGGGCATATAATTGTATAAAATTAAATAAATTCAAGGCTTCCATGAGTTTATCAATTCCCGGGTTCTTCTTCTAAACCTTCTCTCTCCCCTCCATCCTTAGAAATTGTATGTCTATAGAAATTTCCATATAATTAATTGTTATAGAATAATTTGCTATTTATGAATGGATGTTTATTTATTTATTGAGTTATTTTGCGAATATTTATTTCTTTTTGAATTTCCATCTTATTTAGGAATTTTGAACCTTTTAGTTAAATAGTGCGTGCAATAAAATTTGGAAATAATAAAAGTAGTAATTTTGCTTCAAATCCCTTAAATTGCAACTTCAATTGAGATTTTCTCCATGTTAATAAATTTTCTTATTTCTTCCCAAAATACATTTATTATTCTTATTATTATTACATTTAAATTCATATTTATTTAAAGCGTAATTTATTACAATCTTAAATTTTAGCATTAATTTCAAAGCTTTTTGAACTAAATTTTGTAAACTTGCATTTATTTAGCTATTTTTTGAAAACCGAAGGATTAACCACATTTTGTAGATTTTCGAAAGTGCTTTCAAATTGAAACCTTCTTTCGAAAATAATTGAACCTCTTACTTAGAATCTCTGAAAAGACCATTTTCCTTAAAACGGAGTGCTTGCATGCACTATTTAATTAATTGGTTCCTAATTCTCCTAAATTAGGTGGCGACTCCAAAGAAAGCCCTTTGGAGTCCCATTTTGTTGAACATTATACCCGAAACCTATTTTTTCTTAAAGAAAGGGTAATTTTTGGGGTTCAACAGCTTGGCGACTCCGCTGGGGATACCTTAAGGTTCTAACCGCAAGGTTTTCACAAGATAACTCTTTATTTGTTTATTATTTGCAAAAAATAGCATGATTAGTTAATTTGATTATTTGCAATTGTTTGTCACTGAAAGCATGTCACTACACTTTTATTTGCGCACATATTAAACTGGCATTCCGTTCATATTTCCCCCATTCCTGGGAGCTTCTTCATGGTTACTTATACACGCGAGGTGTATGCATATACACCCGCAACTCACAAAAAACCTTTAAGAAAGAGTGCGCGTACCTGCGGGGTGAGCGGATAGTTTTACTACCGCGTGACCGCTTGCCACTCAAAACAGCCTTATGTTTAGTAAACCCACTCTAGAGTTTCCGTTAGGAACATGCATGCATAAGCCTTAGATTGGACCCGGTCCTTGGTACCGCCTCCATAGTTAGGAAAACCGCCCTTTTTCGTTGACGGGTTTAAACCCAACAACAGTGCATATTATGTGTTTATGTGATAACGGAACTTCCAGTCCAAGCCAAGTTTTGCAATTAATTAAATTTAAAATACTTTTATTAATTGTGTAGACTAGAAGATACTTGAATTCAAGAGGTATTCAAGTTGAAATTGAGAAGATACTTGCAAGAAGATAACAAGTTAGGGGCAAGAGATGTCGAAAGGACGATAAGATGTTCGATCCATTTGATCGATGTTTGATTCAAGCAAGTTTTTTGGATGTAAACGACATTTGGGACCAGATGTCAGAAATTACACCGATTGTGCAAGCAAGGATTGATTGAAACAGACCCGCACTTCAGTTCCATTGCCTCCTCGTGCCTGATGCAGCGTAGTTATAACAGTTATTTATTTTTCATTGTACTCAAAATGATGTATTTAAATTATGTCTGATACTTTCTATTTTTTTTATGTAATAATGATGTACTCAAAATCAAGTTATAATGAAAGAGAAATTATTATTACTGTTATTGTCACTTACTCTAAATTCGATTATTGCAAAACCGGCTTGGACTACTTTTCGTTATCACCTATATGGCGTCTTAGGCCCACCTCTGGCACAAAGAGGTACTTTACAGGGTAGGACGCGCCTGCATCTTTATTTACGCTCAACTACTTGTGTTTGCCACATGTCAAATTGTCTGTCTAATATGCGATTACTTGCTAAATATGTGCATCTTGCTTGAAATTTGTTGGCACTAATTGCGCAGTGATTGAATTTGTTCAGCGGTATGGTAAGATTAACATTATGTTACTTCAAATCATTTATCTATCATCTGAATTCATGCATACTATTATTTTAAAATGACTGTCAAATATTATTTTGTTTATCTTAAACCCATTCTTGTCATTTTGCAAAATATTGTTTAGCGTCATATTTTAAAGTATTCGCAAGTGTGTTGCTTTTTGAAAATAACTTCAGAATTAAACAAGCATTTTCGCATCTGGTTTGCTTTAACAAAATGAGTGTCTTGCTTAAAATTTTGGGTCTTTCCAGTACGGTCTCAATTTTTCCATTTTTGAATAAGTTGATCCGTCAGTTTCATCTTTAATAAATTTTTATTAAATTCAGTATGCGTTGCTAAAGGGTTAATTATTTTGAACATCAAGATCAGGACCTATGGCTCATCAAAATGTTGTGATTGACTTGACCGAAAAGGAGGAATCCCACCAAGACAAGGTTAACAAGCTTGAAGCAACCGTAGCAAGTTTGGAAAAGAGACTTGATAGCCTTACTGAATTGGTTATCGCGCTCATGGATGCTCGCAACCCAGTGCGTAACGTGCCAAGCCCAGGACCAAGTGCTCCTGTTGCTCCTATTTATACTGTTGCACCTCCTACAATGCAAGTAGCTCCAGCATTTGAGTGTGATGCTCAACAGTTCCCTAATTTGCATGCATTCCTGTTGGAAAAGGAATTTGGTGGCTTCTCAAAGACGAGCAATGAGAAAAGCAATGGGAAAGGGCTTCCCAATGCTAAGGATAGCAATGGCACAATGATAGATGAGAATGCTCTACCATCTCAAGTAAGCCTAGGGGAGGCAGAAAGTGAACATGTGGATGTTTTTGACTCAGCTGATCCACCAATGTATGACGGGACAGGAAATCCTCGTGATCACTTGAAGGCATACCTTGGCTGGGTCGCAAGGTATGGACCAAGCAATGAAACCAAGTTGATGATATTTGCTAGGACACTTAAGGAACCAGTTTTGACATGGTTTGCAATACGAGGTCCTTGGAAATTGGACAATTGGGATAAACTAGCCCGAGACTTTGTCACGCATTATGAATTCTCGAACCCGATTCTGGCAAAGGGCAGTCCATTGAAAAGAAAATCTGCAGAGCTTCAAGTAGAGCCGGTTGCAATAATTTCTGACAAGAGAAAGTGTGAATTGGTTGAGGCACAGTCCAAAGACAAAGGAAAAGCTGTCATGTCAAAACCTTTGCCAGCCATAGCAGGGGAACCTAGTGCCAATGCGCAAGTAATTGTCAATCCAAGTTCACAGTCAAACCATGCCAAAAGATCTGCTTTCGCATTCACACGGCTCCCAGAATCTTACGCACGACTATTTGAAAGGCTCAAGGAGTTCAATTTGGTACATCCTATAGAACCAAAATCATGTCGGTCACTTAAGCCTGAGAACTTTGGAAAATTCTGCATTTACCATTCAGGAATGCATGGGCATTATATTGGGGAATGCATTACCTTTAAGGAGAAAGTTGAAAGCTTGATTAACTCTGGCCAGGTCAAGGTTCTACCAACAAATGACACTGGCTAACCTTTTGTCGCAATCCTTCCATACACAAAGGGAGATTCCTCAAAGAAGGGCATTTAGGCACCTATCAAGTTCCAGAAAAGCAGTAGAGTTGCAGAAGCAGAAGTTAGTTTATTTGCATTAGTAGGAAGTAACTATTGTAATTTCCTTTTGTTAGTTTTGTTGAAAGAAATGAAAAGAAAGAACATCAAATTATGAATGTTTGACTCTATTTCTATGTAAGCAAACTATGGTAACCGGTTTCCCAAGGCGGGAAGCGTAGCCAACTCATATCGAGTTTCGGTTACACCAGCATTTGAAAATTCTCTTTTTATGTAAGCAGAACTACGCACGGTCTGATTCCCAAGGAGGGATACGTAGGCTCCTCCATCGGGCTCGACCCTTTAGTATTTAAATTTTAATTTTCCCAAAGATAGAAACTGGGGCAAATTTTGCAAAGCAAGTAGAAGACGTGGGAGATTGCAACTGGGGCAGCTTTTGCAAAACCATTTGAAGTGTTGAAAGTCATAACTGGGGCAGTTTTTGCAAAACAAGTTGAAATGTTGAAGTCATAACTGGGGCAGAATTTTGCAAAAAGCAAGTTGAAGACATTGAGTTAGTTTGGTCGTTACTAGAAGCAGTTTTTAAGGATTGGTGCAGACTGTCATTTTGCAAGGAAGAATCGATAGTCGAGCAAAGCATTGATATTCAAAATAAGCCGACCATTTTAGCAATTTGTGTCAAAATGGTCTAGCACGCATACTAATTTAGTAAAAACTTTCAAAGTTGTTTTTCTCAATTCGCATCTTGAAAAATTAAATTTTGTTGATCATTGAGTTTCGAACTCTTAAATATTTTACTCTTGTGTTGAGTCGGGATTTCGGTCCCATCCATTCGGCCTAATGGCCTATTTTACATTTGAAATTTTATGCATGCATTATCATTTTACGTATTAACTTGCTTTTGTTCGATGTGTAGAATTCATTTGTTAAAGGTTGGCTAGCATTGAACACTGAAATGTCTGAAAATCTGCATCAAGGACAAAACAACATGGCAAAGCAGCTTCAGGCAACTAGTTCTGGTATGGGTATCTTGCAAGCGCAGAATGATGATGTTGAAGAACATGTGGTCCAAAGGAATAGAATTGTCAACTTCGTCAATACTAGCAAACCTTTGCCAAATACAAGCTTCACCTCCAATCCATCTTACTTAACAATGCCTGATTACCCAATACGTATACATACTATATATCCACAAATCCCACAAGAATATCTTACCAATCCAAATGCTTGGCTAACTACAACTTTATACCAACCACCTTTTATCAATATACCTGCTGTGGAGAGTCAATCAAATCAGTTGATAGTGTGTTCATAAGAATTGTCTGAGAAAGAAGTTGAGACAACTTATCCTCCCAATATGGATGAACAGATTGTGAGAAAGATCATTGGAAAAGAATTGCGCTCTAGGAATATTCAGAGCTTCTGCTATGAAGACTTATGCATTCACCCGGACATTGAGCTTCCAAGTGGGTACAAGATACCAAAATTTAACACTTTCAATGGAAAAGGGGACCCCTACGCACATCTGAAAGATTATTGCAGCAGATTAATCGGAATTGGCAAAGATGAAGCTTTACGTATGAGATTGTTTATTCAGAGTTTATCAGGAATGGCACTTGCATGGTATACTAAGCAGGATTTTACCGAATGGCACACATGGGAAGACATGGCTCGAGACTTTGTGGAACAATACAAGTTCAACATAGTAAGAGATCCTTATCTAATTGATATGCGCAAAATCAAGAAGATGTTGCATGAGTCTGTTGCAGAATTTGCTGTGAGATGGAGGCTAGAGGCTTCTAAGATGCATCCTCCATTGCCTGAAGATGAGCTGATAGCAACTTTCATTGACCTTCAAGAAGGCCTATTTTATGAAAAGCTACTTTTTGCCAATTTAAATGATTTTCCTAGTTTAATTCGGTATGCAAAGATTTTGGAAGAAAAGTTTCAAACCGGAAGGTTGATTGACTATGACACTACAATGCCAGTTTTCAATTGTTCTGATGCACCTGAAAATATTCAAGACTCCCAGCCTTCGCAAGTGCACTACAATCATGATATGCAGAATTCAAGTCGTCAGCATCGATCTTATCAGGCACAATCTAATCATCAAAGCACGAAGAAGCTAAGACCTCGTACTTTCACTCCTTTATATGAATCCTTGTCAGCCATATTTGAGAGATTGAAAGCAGAAGGACTATTGCAAGCAAGGAAGGGATGGATACCAGAAAATCCGCCTCAAGGATTTGATTTATCAAAGAGGTGCGCATATCACTCAAATATTCAAGGCCATGACACAGAAGAATGCTTGGCACTTAAGCACAAAATCCAGAATATGATTGAAAAGGGCAAGTTAAGTCTGAAGCAAGGGCAAACAAGCAATTATGATCCTCCAGCAGCAAATGCAATTATCGTCAGAGGTGATTCATCAAAATTGGCACCAAGGCATTTGAAAAGGAAGCATGAAGCTTAGCAAAAAGATCAAATGACAACACTTTGTTTGTCGAAAAGGAATTATTGCCCGGCTATCTTATGTTTTCCTACTCTTTTGAAGTTTCATGTAATGAACTATCGTGTACCCTTTATTGGGTTTTTAATCCCGAAATCAATGAAAATCCATTTTTCCAAATAAGCCAAGCCAAATCAATTCTAGATGATATCTTTTGTACAAAAGAAGAATTTCAAGGGCATCAGACTCTCACAGCAGCAATACATCTGATTTCCATACAAGAAGATGCAGATTTGAAGCCGCATTAGGTGTTCAATCAAGCCAGCCACTATTTGTTCAAAAACTAACAGCTTTTTCTTTGAAAACAGGGGCAAATTCGTTTTGGGTACTACTGCAAAATTCAGCATAAAGACAGAAGGAGAAAAACAAAATGTCGAGGCTTTTGGGCCCATCTTTCATAACTCACGATTTTTTCTTTGGATGCAGGAATTCCAAAAGCAGTAGAATGAGGAGAACTAGCAACCATCAATTTCTCAAAGATTATTCGCCTTGCCGCATATGCAGAGCAAATCCATTTATTTCTTTTCCATTATAGCCTTTGCCTTATTATTCACTCGTTTTCCAACGCATCTACTCTAAATTTTGCAGGAATTGAACATCAGTTTCACTATGGACCGAAGGCAGCATTCAACGTTGTGCAACATTATCAATACAAGCAACACGACCTAGCTTTGCTTATTTGTTTTGCATTATCTTACCTTAATTAATCCAATTTGCAACTTTATTTTGCAGGGTACTATTACATGAAGGTTCGTTCGCCTTATAAATGAATGTTTTAGGCTCGTTCGCCTTATAAATGAACGTCTTAGGCTCGTTCGCCTTATAATTGAACGTTTTCGGCTCATTCGCCTTATAATTGAATGTTTTAGACCTGTTTGCCTTATAAATGAATGATCCGGGTCCATCCACCCATAAAGCGGATATGCAGATTTACTTCAAGTCGCTTTGGAACATTGGATGCTTCAAGACTGGACGTCTCATTTGCTTTGTCAAGTGATTCGAGCACAATTCAAGATTAAATCGCAAACTGCCACTAGATCATTAAAGCGTTAGGCTTTATCATAGTTTATTTCCGAAAGGCGGCATATCTATATCCTATAATTCTTGCAAATTGTTGAAAGCAGGTTCATTTCTATTTCACTATGATAGCACTTACAAAATTCCATTGTTGTGATTTGCAGATATTGCTAACTTTGAAGAAGTACCCACTTTAATGAGTTTTGTATTTTTCGCCTTATCTTATGCATTTTAGGCTCGTTCGCCTTATAATTGAGCGTTTAGGCTCGTTCGCCTTATAAATGAGCGTTTAGGCTCGTTCGCCTTATAAATGAACGTTTTTAGGTCTGTTCACCTTATAAATGAACAATTCGGGTTAACCCACCCGTAAATGGGATATGCAGGTTTCCAAGTTGTGCTAGGACGTTGGATGCTTCGGGACCCGACGCCTCGTTGTTTTATCAATTGAATGGAGCACATTCCAAGATTGCATTGTAGACTACCTATTCATGATCTAAAGCATTATGCTTTATCATGGTTTATTGCTGAAAGGCGGCATTTCTATTTCCTATATTCCTTGCAAATTGTTAAGCCTATCCGTTTCATTTCTATTTCGCTTTATGGGAACGTTTACTAAAATTTCATTTTGTGATTTGCAGATATTTCTAAGTCTAAAGAAGTACCTACTTTAATGAATTTTGCCTCTTTTGCTTGCCTAATGGTTTAGGCTCGTTCGCCTTTTAATTGAACGTTTTAGGCTCGTTCGCCTAATAAATGGACGTTCTAGGCTCGTTCGCCTTATAATTGAACGTTTTAGGCTCGTTCGCCTTATAATTGAACGTTTTAGGCTCGTTTGCCTTATAAATAAACGTTATGTTACCTGCGTAGGGTATAGACTAGCCAAGTCAACTTGAGGCATTATGTCTCGTTGGTCGACTTATTTTGTAACAGCCTTATATTCTGCAATTCGTACCCGCTTTACTTATTGTCTTGCTTTACTGTTTCAGAATAATGATCAGCCTAGAGGTTCCCCGGGCGGAGCACCTTGTCAGTTGATCGAAGGAAGAACTTATTGATGATATCACAACCCGCATTTATAATTTTGTGTTATCACTTTATTTATTTTTTTTATTCCAATTATTACAGTTTATTAGCAGTTGTTCGCTTACTGTTTGTTGAGATTGTTACAGAATTTTAGCAGCAAGGCAGCAGCATTTGGAGCATAACGTGGAACTTTTTCTTAGCAGTGAACTGGGGCAATCGTTGATATGAGCTAGACTCGCCAACGAGTATCTGAAGAATCGCACTCGAACATGCAATCTCACCTAATCTTTCATTCCAGATTAGGATTCAGTCTGAATTCTTTCCTATTCGTGCGTCATTTTCTGTCAATCGTGCGAGTTTTCATGTCTAAGTATCGTTGAACTACATATGACCTGATTCTCTTTCAGCCCGAGATATGTAGGCAACTCGGAAACCGGAGTTCGGTCATGTCCATAAGCCTCGCATTTCGGTCCTTGGAATCGAAGTCTTGGCTTTACCGTGACAAAATCGGTTTTTACGTCAACTTTCTTTACCCTGAAAACTCTTTCATCCTTTTCGGGTAAAGAGGGGCAGCTGTTGACACCTAATTTTGTCCCAGAAATTTTAATCAATACTAATTATTTTAATAAAAAATCAATTTTAAATTTTAAGGTGAATTAATGAAATCTGGGAAAAAAAGGCTAAAATTGTGAGATGTAGCCTAATTTCTATCCTACCCCGCGCAACCTCTTCAATTTCTAATTTATCTAAAAGTAAAGGCCAAAATCGTTCCTAGCCTAAATATTATGCCTATTTCCGCAAACAATTCACACTTATACAACACACATTACATTTCCCTGGTCCATCAGCCCATTACCTGACCCGGCCCAAACTCATCTCTCCTAATCAAAATTCCCATCCCCAATCAGAAACCCGTCTGGAGCCCTAAATCAATTTGATCTCCCCTAATTTCCCCCTAATCCCAATCGATTTCACTCCTAAAATCATCGGTCCCCACTCAAAATCCAGCTCATCCATCGTACTAGCAGCGTATAGGAAGCTCCTAGCGTCGTCCTTTAGCCAAGAATAATCCAAAAATCCAGCTTTCATACCGTTAGACAGATCAGGAGCGTCCAATGTGGTGGGATTTGAAATAAACGATTCAGATTCGCTCACTCCTAAGGTAAAAAATCCATTTCCCACATCGTTCTGCACCCTTTTTGAACCCTAGAATTTCCCTATAAATACTCCTTTCATTCACTGATTTTGGGGGTCGGATTTTGGTTGAAGGAATTGAGGGACTTCGGAAACGAGGACCCTCTTAGTGCTTTTTTAATAGCGATTTCATTTTTCCTTCCTAATTTCCGACCTTTAAATTTTGTGAATCGTCGAGTTTTCATTGCTTGTTCGGGCGTAAGGACTTCAGATCAACCGCCTCGATTCACTGCGTCGAAGAAGGTAATAAACTTACCCTCTGTTACATTATCAGTTTTCATCGTTTATTTACATGTTTACTGTTGGCAAAAAAAAGCAATGATGGATTATTGTTATTTCTGTGAACTATGAAAAAGTGAGCTTAATTCGACGACTGCCTGTTTCGTGTTAGTATAGTGATTATTAGACCTGCAAACGATGTCATTTATCTGTTTTTTTATCTTGAGTAGCATAACTAAGATGGAGTTATTGTGAGAAGTTAAACATTAATGTTTCTCCTTAATAAAAAGCTTTCATCTTTGGTCGCATAAAGAATGACTTAATTCCAGTTCAGGAGTTTTAGATTTTGGATGAAGTACTTTCTGATTGGGATGAATTCTTATGGCTATGTCCTGTTGTCTGGGTGCTGGAAGTAGTTCTTGTTTATGGTTCTCTGTTGTTTGAAAGGGTATTGAATCAGGGAGCTTAGTTCAGTAATTAGTAGGAGGTTCTGTTCTTTGAGAGTATAGGTGTGTCTCTGTTAGGCTTGAATTGTCATTGCAAATAGTGTAAAGCTCAATTTAGTTGTATGCCTGTAGCATCATTCTCTTCCTGTTGTTGCTTTGATTCTGGGAGTGTGAGAGGGGGCTTGCAGTTAGCTTGGTGTGGGTTAGTAGTGGTTCTATAGGGTCTTATGTTGATTGGAAGGGTTTGTTCTGTTTTGAATAGAGAGTGAGTATGTGTATGTTGCAGGGAGTTGATTTTGGGGAGGTTGTTTGGTGGTCTTAGGAGTAGAAATGGTTTGCCAGTAGATTAGAAAGTCCATGAGGGTTGTTCTTGCCTCCTGGATGCCTATGCAATTTTAGGGGATAGTGCAGTCTGGTTTGCAAGGTTGGTTTGCAGATATGTGTTTGCATGTGTCTTTTTTTTGGTGTCCAGGAGGGTTAAGGCTGTTAGAGGTCTGTGAGCTGTCTGTTGAGTTCAGGAGAAAGTTGCAGGGGTGTTTATGGGAGGTCTGTTGTTTGGTGTTTGAGGGAGTTCCAGTTTTCTTGTTTCTTGTTCAGGTGGCTTGTAGGTAGTTTGAGAGTGTTCTGCTGGTTTGAGTTTGGTTCAGGGTGAGGAATAATTCAGAAGAGTTAATAGCAGTAGCTGCTGTAGAGTTTCAGGGAGGTCTGGAGCAGTTAAGAAGTGTCAGGGAGTTTTGCTTTGGAAAGCTTGCAAGTGTTTGTGTAAGTGCAGCAGATTAGCAGCTGGTGTTCCAATTGTGGCTTTTAGTTTTCCATTTGTTGATCTGTCCTGATCTTGTTATGCTAATTTCTGAATATTTTTTTTTTTTAAAAAAAAAAGAGTTCTAAAAGAAGGGAAAAGGAGTCTCTGATCTAGTTACTCTAGAGCCTGATAACAATGTGTGCCCTCTGAAGATTAGCTTTCTTCTTGATTCATTCCGCCCAGGTTAATAGTTCTGGTTCATATTGTTGATTTCCTCTTTAAGTAGAGTTCTGTTTCCTTCATTCTTCTCTGATTAGTTTGATCCCATTTTAGTTTCATAGAGTCTCAGCTTTAGTTCGTTAGTCTGCTTGCACTTTGGAAATGTTGAGTTGTCAGAGCTTTCTCCCTAGCATGGAAAATGTAACTGATGGTTAAATAGTCAAGTCTTAAATAGTTTTAAGTATAAGCGCATGAGTTCAAAGTAATGGAATAAATTTTGAGCACTTGTTCTTGTTTGCTATTAATATTTTCTCATAAAGATGAATGTTTCCTTGAAAGTCTAGGTCTTTAGCAATGACAACACATCCTTTTGCTTAATTGCTTCAACTCTATAGTGTGATGTCTGCTGGGACAAATGTTGGGATTAGCTTAGCAATAAAATTTGTATTATGTGGAATGAAGTGTCTTCTATTCTGTATATGATATGTGAACATGTACTGATTCCTTTTCTCTTTACTTTTTTGGCAATGCAACTTGGGAAACGAGTTTGGCTAATACTCACACAAATGGGGATGGTTCTTTGGCTTGGAGTCACTCGGGGTCGAGTCCGGGCTCAAGATTCAAGCAGTGAAGATCATAGAAAGTGCTTTGTTGAGCCGCCTATTCTAACTTAGGCTCATGGGCATATAATTGTATAAAATTAAATAAATTCAAGGCTTCCATGAGTTTATCAATTCCCGGGTTCTTCTTCTAAACCTTCTCTCTCTCCTCCATCCTTAGAAATTGTATGTCTATAGAAATTTCCATATAATTAATTGTTATAGAATAATTTGCTATTTATGAATGGATGTTTATTTATTTATTGAGTTATTTTGCGAATATTTATTTCTTTTTGAATTTCCATCTTATTTATGAATTTTGAACCTTTTAGTTAAATAGTGCGTGCAATAAAATTTGGAAATAATAAAAGTAGTAATTTTGCTTTAAATCCCTTAAATTGCAACTTCAATTGAGATTTTCTCCATGTTAATAAATTTTCTTATTTCTTCCCAAAATACATTTATTATTCTTATTATTATTACATTTAAATTCATATTTATTTAAAGCGTAATTTATTACAATCTTAAATTTTAGCATTAATTTCAAAGCCTTTTGAACTAAATTTTGTAAACTTGCATTTATTTAGCTATTTTGTGAAAACCGAAGGATTAACCACATTTTGTAGATTTTCGAAAGTGCTTTCAAATTGAAACCTTCTTTCGAAAATAATTGAACCTCTTACTTAGAATCTCTGAAAAGACAATTTTCCTTAAAACGGAGTGCTTGCACGCACTATTTAATTAATTGGTTCCTAATTCTCCTAAATTAGGTGGCGACTCCAAAGAAAGCCCTTTGGAGTCCCATTTTGTTGAACATTATACCCGAAACCTATCTTTTCTTAAAGAAAGGGTAATTTTTGGGGTTCAACAATACCTATCTCCGGCGCGGGACTCTCATCGACTACCGAGAAGTACATGCAGTAATAACCCTTCACCGGCGCGGGACTCTCATCGACCACTGGGAAGTATATGCAATGATGACCCTTCACTGGCTAGGGACTCTCATTCTTTACCGGGAAGTATATGCAATAAAGACCCTTCACTGGCTCGGGACTCTCATCGATTACCGGGAAGTATATGCAATGATGACCCTTCACCAGCTCGGAACTCTCATCGATTACCGGGAATTATATGCAGTAATGACCCTTCTCCGGTGCGGGACTCTCATCGACTACCGGAAAGTATATGCAGTAATGACCCTTCACCGGCGCGGGACTCTCATCGACTACCGGGAAGTGTATGCAATAATGACCCTTCACCGGCGTGGGACTCTCATCGACTACCGGGAAGTATATGCTAGTTCAGAAGCAGAGTACAATGCTCATATGCTCAATACAATACCAACAACAGGGCATAACATATAATATACAATGTAAATCCAAAGCAAAGGCGTAATAAGTACGTCTGTCGGCAGCTACACACGTAAGAAACACGTGGTAGAAAATCCACAAGGCCAAATGCCTCCAAGGAAATGGATATAATCACTTACCTTATTCCAAAGCGCAACTCAACAACCGCTTTATCTTTTGAGTTCATTGCCAAATGATCCCACTGTGTTCAATAAACAGAAAAGTATATCATATTAGGCTAAAGGTTTCATTCCTTACATCTTAGAACAATCCCGGTAGGAACCCGACACCCTATTCGCATACGGGATACGCAGTCCAGGCCTATGTACAGGTATCAAAATTACATGACCAAACTCTAAATAAATTACATTTACGGGTTGCCCATAACTCCATGAGTACGAATATATAATCAATTCCATTATCGGAATCCAATTAACTCTTTAAATTGTCAATTTTACTTATAAAAATGATGTTTAATATCCCAAATTCTACCCTTAAAATATATTCAAACACATGTAATAATCTGAAATAATTAATTAACATCATTACCTTGATGTCTCAGGGTGAAAATTCTATTTTTTCTGCTTCGTTTCCTTTCCTTTCTCTCTTTTCTTTCTTGTTTTCTCTCCGTGTTCTCTCTCTCTATCTCTCGTTCCTTAATGTTTTTTTTCTGTTCCATTTGCGAAACTTAAGGGATTATCTAATCCCTGCCACCGCCTTTGTTTTTTATTTTCTTTTCCTTTTTCTTTTCTTTAATATTTTCTTTTATTTGAAAACTTCCTACCGCAACTAAAATTAAAACGGAGCACTACGAAACTAAGAATGATTTCAAATTTCTCAAGGAAGTTATACAAAATTAATGTGACGTACTCGCTAAGACGGATCCGAGACAGATCTCGAATCGGATTCCCGAAGCTCAAGATACGAATTAAATGGAAAAGTTCAAATTCTTTAACTTTCGCCATTTTAGCGGAAACTATCCGAACGACCTCAGAATTCACTTCCGAAAGTTCACAAAGGTCAAAAATAATCATAAGAATCTAACGACACTTTCGAATTTCGAATCGGAGCTCATTCGCCAAGATCGAGCTCGAAAACATTTTTCTAAAATGTACCGAAATTTACAGACAATGGAAAATAAAACCTTCTTCCGATACCTATCAAACGAAGTCCGATTTAGTTCAAAGTTTACAGACATGTCCTAATGGACCCTACGAAGATTTTAAAATTATCGGCACGTCAATCTGAGTCCTAACTTCCGAAACGACTACCTAAGGTCGTTTCATTCTCCTCCACTTAAACTCTCATTTGTCCTCGAACAAGCCTAAGTTTAAAGAAAAAATACCCAGATAACAAGAAAAATTGCACAACCTTCATAAACTACTCCACGAAAAATATCTCATGATTGCAGAATCAAAATTATAACACGCATACCGAACTCTTGGAATAAAATATATCTGGATAATATCATAACACCATTGCCCAGCTTATTCTGACTAGGCTGACCATTCCTCGATTATGAGAGGAGAGTTCTATATTTTCGAAACAAAGATACATGGAATGCTGGATGGATTAACATGATTCCGCCGGCGAATCACCTCATTGATATACCTTTCGATATAAAACAAGTCGATGAAACTAAGAATTAGCTTACACTTCAGCAACACCTTAGTGATTTAATATTAGCATTCATTATTGGAGGAAGACTCCTCCACTTAGAGCATAAACTTATATAGCTAATTTGAATAGGAATAGCCACCCTCGCACAACCTGCAGGATTAAGGAAGACTTAGCTAAAACATAACGCGACTCAGACCTATGCTACCAAATTACTCTCTCGAGTTTCCAAACAGCTGCAACTCCCGAGTTCACAACTCCATACCTTTGCCATAAGCACCACCGCCCGATGGATAAACTTTGGGGTCAAATGACGCTTCTCCTTAGCCTTAGTAGCCTTGAAAAACAATAATGTGCTTACCAGGCTATCTTGACACTCACTCTGACTTAACACTGGGAACATCACAAGTGGCTACTAACCTCCCAAGCTCACTAGTGCTGGAAGAAGAAGAGATGGCAATTGACTAAGGGTAGAAATAATTAGAGCTTTTGGAAGCTCTACTTCTTTTTTATTTGGCTACCAGAGCTAGACTACTTCCGAGTTAGGCTAACCGAAGAATCGCAATTGAAGAAATATACATTAAATGAGCTTTATGGAACAACATCTATGTCAATTTAACCTTCATATAAAAAGAAAACTCCGACAATTTACCAGAAAACCCTTTTATAATCGAGACAAGCTCATACAATAACATGACTCTACTAGCGTCTCAAACCAAGAGGAGACACGTATGTCGAATATTATTTACTAATCACTTTACACCAAAAGAAACAATGACACTTTCTGATGATAACAAATTAGAATCCCATCATCGCACCAACATTGAATTCCAAAGAGAGAGGTAGGCTAACTTGACATAATAATAGAAGGTGACACAACAAGATGCCAGGCAGACAATACCGACACTCACTCCTAAATCTCTCACATTTAAACCAGATAAACTAGTAGGGTCTCACAAATGCTAAGAATAAATCATATCAGAAGCTCACCTCTCTACCGCAACCGATTCTTAATAGACAACACCCAAGGAAACCATAAAAACATGATAAGATAAACGAGTTCCAGATCGATCGGAATAATCAAATCTTACTCACATATAATAGAAGAAGAAATACCTGGGTCTACTACATAGGATACCTCAGCATCCTGCCAGACTGGAAGTTCATAGAACTGCCTCTGCAGCTGAGCTGAGCCACTACCCTGATAATTACCTTCTGAAGAACCACTGTCACCACACTCTCGACCTCTGCCGGATGGTGACATATCTCTGGTTTATTGAGATCTAAATGAAATCCCTCGCGACTAGACAGGGGCCTGAGGTTGAGAAGAAGGACGATTGCCTGCCTACCAAAGTAAAAGACAGTTCCTCATAAGATGACGAGGCTCACAACAATGATAATACCTTTTGGCTAAAAATAGATGCTGGACATCTTGTTGATAGACATAAAGAGAAAACTGAGTCTAATCTTGATGAACAAATGGCACCCTCTGAGAATCACGCGCTACAAGATGAGATAACCTGGAAGGTGACCTCCCACGATAATCAGAACCCTTACCTGGCCAGAAGAGGTACCATAGTTGCCCACCAGGGCCACGGGATTTCTTGCTCTCCCGTTCTGACTCTTCATGCTCTAACTTATGGTATGCCTCATAGCACCGAGCAATATCAACAACATCAATGAAGTCCCGACCTCAATCTCTCGAGCTATCTGGGGTCTCAAGGAAGGAGAAAGGTCATCAATAAATCTTTGAACCTTCTCGGAAGGCTCGTAGACTAATTCTAGTGCATATCCAGCCATCCTAAAAAATTCAATCTCATATTCTGAAACTGACAAGCTACTCTATCAAATCCACTCAAACTAGCAATACTTTTCATCTCGCTGACTAACCGAAAGGAACTTTTCCATGAATCAACCAGAAAACTCGCACCAAGTCAGCTCAGGCAAGCCCTGCCTAGCTGATAAAAGAGTGGTCCACCAATCAAAGGCTTGAACCTGAAATTAGAAAGCACTATAATCAACATCATACCGCTCGAGATAACCAAGAGCCTGAAGAATATGCTGATTTACATCTTTTTTTTATAAAAAAAAATCACAAGGATTATCTGATACATGGCTTGAGAATATCAGAAGGTTCAACCGCGTAATATAATGCAACCTCTTAGGGCACTCGGACCGAAATGTTACCTCGGCTGGCTAACCAGCCAGAACAACTCGAGGCATAACGCATGCTGCCTCTAGAACATAATTTACTGAAGCAATATCATGAACTGGAACAAGAGCTCCCTGAGTCCAAACATCTGCATCTGCGGCGACCTGATAAGCTGCCAAGCGAATAAGAGGTTCTTTGCGGCATCTGCACTGCCAAGATTCTCGTAAAAAGCATCGTAGAGAGCCGAGGGAACCACAAGGCCCTGCTCCCTTGCCCATCGCGAGCTCGTACAACTGGGGCCTCCGTAACTGGATTGTCAACACGATCTACAACTCTCGGGGTTTAGGCAGCGCTAGCCCCAGGCTAGACTTCTTCGTCATGAACTTCTACCCCCTGCTGATTTGTCGCACGAGGGTTCACAATTACTACGAAGGAATTAAAGAAATTTTTTTTTTGAAACCCACAAGAAGACCAACACACGATTAGAAAAGAAGGAAGAGAAACTTCCTAAATGCCATCATAGCCTCTCGTAGATAAGTACAGACATCTATGTACCCATCAGCGAGACTCTACTAGACATTTTCTTAGTCTGGATAGACTCTAAACTGGGCTCTGATACCAACTGATACCAACTGACACGACCCGAATTTCTAACGAGGCCGTGCGGGCACCCGACTTCCTCCCTGAGACCCGTCGGACGAACCCTTACCAACTGAATTAGGAAAATGAATATAAATCCAATTCCTAAATAAGAATAATACTTAGAAAAAAGCACACCCATACTAATACCTCTAAGCTATACAAAAGAAATTACAGCTGACTACCCAACATATTAGGTTTAGGAATATCCAGACTAGACATCTAAGAGTACAAAAGAATACATACACCTCCTAAAGGGAGCAAAATATGATTGAAATAATAAACATAAAACTGGTGGCCATCCTGAATAAAAGTTTGCTCACCCTGACAGCTGAAGTCGTCTTCGCTCCTTAACAACGTAGCTAATTCAATCCCGGAGCGAACCTGTCGAAATGAAATAAATAGATAAGAAACAACAAACAAGGGTGAGTTAAAAGGACTCAATAAGGTGGGCATACTAGCCACCTCGAAGAATAGAATAACTAGCCAGGGAGAAGAAAAGCAG
Source organism: Petunia x hybrida (assembly GCA_037355625.1). NCBI lineage: Eukaryota > Viridiplantae > Streptophyta > Magnoliopsida > Solanales > Solanaceae > Petunia > Petunia x hybrida. The sequence goes on from JBBBVM010000780.1 coordinate 275,728, forward strand.
ATAAACCAAATCCATCTTATTTAAACTATAAAAAGGCAGAGCCATATAATAACAAGAATTACGTATGGAATCATAAACTCATTCATAAACAACCAAGGACATAAGATAGACAGAACATATAGGTTTATAGGTATCCCGAACATATCAATAATCAAAAATACATACTGTTGCGGTGTGATACCCGATCCATACATTTATACTATTGCGGCGTGCAACCCGATCCATATATTTATACTGTTGCAGTGTGCAACCCGATCCATATATTTATACTGTTGCGGTGTGCAACCCGATCCATATATTTTTGTTGTTGCGGCGTGCAGCCCGATCCATATATTTATATTGTTGCGGCATGCAACCCGGGATACGAGCCAGAAACATATAGGTAAACTGAAATATGTCCACAACATGGTATACATATCGCCAACATAATACAAAGCACGATACACACAATAGTCAGCATGCGGTGCAATGAAATGGGATGAATGCGATATGATGCAATGCAATCACATATGCCTGATACCTATCTCCGGCGCGGGACTCTCATCGACTACCGGAAAGTATATGCAGTAATAACCCTTCACCGGCGTGAGATTCTCATCGACCACCGGGAAGTATATGCAATGATGACCCTTCACCGGCTCGAGACACTCATCGATTACCGGGAAGTACATGCAATAATGACCCTTCACTGGCTCGGGACTCTCATCGATTACCGGGAAGTATATGCAATGATGACCCTTCACCACCTCGGGACTCTCATCGATTACAGGGAAGTATATGCAGTAATGACCTTTCACCGGTGCGGGACTCTCATCGACTATCGGGAAGTGTATGCAATAATGACTCTTCGCCGGCGCGAGACTCTCATAGACTACCGGGAAGTATATGTAAGTTCAAAACCAGAGTACAATGCCTATATGCTCAATGCAATATCAACAATAGAGCATTACATAAAATATACAATGTAAATCCAAAGCTAAGGCATAATAAGTACGCCTGTCGGCAACTACACACGTAAGAAACACATGGTAGAAAATCCACAAGGCCAAATGCCTCCAAAGAAATGGATATAATCACTTACCATATTCCAAAGCGCAACTCAACAACCGCTTTATCTTTTGGGTTCATTTCCAAACAATCCCACTGTGTTCAATAAATAGAAAAATATATTACATTAAGCTAAAGGTTTCATTCCTTACATCTTCGAACAATCCGGGTAGGAACCCGACACCCTATTCGCATACGGGATACACAGTCCAGACCTATGTACAGGGTTAAAATTCACATAACCAAACCCTAAATAAATTACATTTACGGGTTTCCCATAACTCCTTGAGTACGAATATTTAATCTATTCCATTATCGGGATCCAATTAACCCTTTATACTATCAATTTAACTTATAAAAATGATGTCTAATATCCCGATTTCTACCGTTAAAATATATTCAAACACATGTAATAAACTTAAATAATGAATTAACATAATTACCTGGATGTCTCGGGGTGAAAATTCTATTTTTTTCTGCTCCGTTTCCTTTCCTTTCTCTCTCTTCTTTCTTGTTTTCTCTCCGTTTCCCCCCCCCCTCTCTCTCTCGTTCCTTAATGTTTCTGTTTCTGTTCCATTTGCGAAACTTAAGGGATTATATAATCCCTGCCACTGCCTTTGTTTTTTATTTTCTTTTCCATTTTCTTTTCTTTAATATTTTCTTTTATTTGAAAACTTGCTACCGCAACTAAAATTAAAACGGAGCACTACGAAACTCGGAATGATTTCAAATTTCTCAAGGAAGTTATACAAAATTAATGTGACGTACTCGCTAAGACGGATCCGAGAAGGATCTCGAATCGGATTCCCGAAGCTCAAGATACGAATTAAATGGAAAAGTTCAAATTCTTTAACTTTCGGTAGTTTAGCGGAAACTATCTGAACAGCTTCGGAATTCACTTCCGAAAGTTCACAAAGGTCACAAATAATCATACGAATCTAATAACACTTTTGGATTTCTAATCAGAGCTCATTCGCCAAAATCGAGCTCGAAAACATCTTTTTAAAATTTACCAAAATTTACCGGCACCGGAATTTAAAACCTTTTTCCGATACCTATCAAACGAAGTCCGATTTCGTTCAAATTTTACAGACAGGTCATAATAGACCTTACGAATTTTTTAAAATTATCGGTACGCCAATCGAAGTCCTAACTTCTGAAACGACTACTTAAGGTCGTTTCACTCCCATTACACGTGTATAATAGCACAATTCAAATAGTGAAACACGGTCTACATCTATACCCCACATCCTAGGCACTAACTCTCCCTCGTAATTTATAATCTCATTCCCATTAAAGACAAATGTTTTCCCATGGTGGAATCTAAATACTATCATAGTAATGTCCATGACTTGTCTGCATAATAAACAAATAATTTTTTATTAACCCCAAAATCCCCAAAAAAACATAATTTTAATTGAACAATAACGAGTAATCCTAACTTTATACCAAAATAACGAAATAACCAGAACTGAATTAAATAATGAATTCATGAAAAGAAACATACATGTGACTAATTTTTATCACCCACGATATAATTTCACCAACGGTCCCCGACACTTTAGTTAAAACGATCCAATACCCACCTAATTTTGGATGCAATACGAACGAGTAACTAGAAATTGGACAACAACATCAAAGGATGTTTATTTATAGAAGAAAATCAAAGAGAATCGACGAGAATTGAAGAGAACCGATGGGTTAAAGGGAAGTGAATGGATTGTATCGATGTGGGTAAAATAAACCGAATGGATTTTACCTCTTTCTACTTTTTGTTTTATGTTTTATCTGATGTGGTAATTGTTTTTTGTTATTTACACATGTATTTTTATTATTCGTGGACTTGCCACATCAGCGAAGTTTGAATGACATGCACTGAGTCAGATGAGGTCGGGTGTTTAAAAATTACACCTGGGCCAACATCAAGTATCTATCTGGTCACTTGCAAAGTTTAAGTGGCCAACTTATAGCAACGACCAAGTTTAAGGGGCCATCTAGGAATTTTGCCAAGATAAGTAGCTAATTTAATTGTTCCTCCGATTCCCAATTAGGTTTTATGTTCAATTATTTTTTTTTGCTTTTGTGATTATTCTTTATCTCTTTATTTTAGTTATCCATTTTTAATGGTTAAGATGGACCACATAAAGAAGTTTGGGTCTACGGTTAGGAGGGAGGCAAAGGATTTGGGTTTTACTAATGCTAAACCAGTAATCAAGAAGGTCAAGAAAGAGAGTTCAGACCCAGAGGAATATGTTAATGAAATGACCTTAGGTAGTCGTTTCAGAAGTTAGGACTCTGATTAGTGTGTCGATAGTTTTAAAATCTTCATAAGGTCCATTAGGACTTGTCTGTAAAATTTGAGCTAATTCGGACTTCGTTTGACAGGTATTGGAAGAAAGTTTCAGTTTTTATTGTCGGCAAATCTTAAAAAGAGGTTTTCGAGCTCGATTTTGGCGAATGAGCTATGATTTGAAATTAGAAAGAGTCGTTAGGTTTATATGATTATTTGTTACTTGTGTGAACTTTCGGAAATGAATTTCGAGGTCGTTCGGATAGTTTCCGCTAAAATACCGGAAGTTAAAGAATTTGATGTTTTCCGTTTAATTCGTATCTTGAGTTTCACAAATCCGATTTGAGATCCGCCTTAGCGGGTACATCACATAAATTTTGTATAATTGTTTTGAGAAATTTGAGATTATTACGAGTTACGTAGGGTTGCATTTTAATTTTTGTTACGATAGTAAATTAAAAAGAAATTAAAAGAAAAGAGAAAAAGAAAGAAAAAAAGAAAATAAAAGGAGGCGGTGGGGGCTAAGGGGATAAAATCCCTTTAGCTTTCCATTAGCGAAACAGAAACATGAAAGAGAGAAATAACGCATAGACAAGAAAATGAAAGCCAGAAAATGAGAAAAGAAAGGAAAAGGAGCAGGAAAATAGTAGAATTTTTACCGCGAAATATCCAGGTAATGGTGTTAATCCATTCTTTCAATTTATTACGTGTGTTTGAATATATTTTAACGGTAAAAATTGGGATATTAGGTATCGTTTTAATGAGTTCAATTGATAGTTTTGGGTATGTGACTTTGAACCCTATACATAGGCCTGGCCTGCGTATTGCGTATTGTGTATTGCGTATGCGAATAGGGTATCAGGTTCCTAACCGGATTGTTCTAAAATGTAGAGAATGAAGCCTTTAACCTAATTTGATATATTTTCTGCTTATTGAATAAGAAGGATCGTTTGGCAATACATCCAAAGGAAAAAGTGGTTGTTGAGTAGTAGTGGAACGAGGTAAGTGTTTGTATCCATTTCTTTGGAGGCTCTTGGCCTTGTGGATAATCTACCATGTGTTCCTTACGTATGTAGCTGCCGATAGGCGTACTCATTACGACTTAGCTTTGGATTTACATTTTATATTATATGTTATGTCCTGTTGTTGGTATTGCATTGTGGATCTGAGCATTGTACTCTGGCTGTGAGTTGGCATATACTTCCCGGTTGTCGATGAGAGTCCCGCGCCAGTGAAGGGTTATTATTGCATCATATTGCATTCATATGCATTATATTTTCTTCATCCAGGAGTATTCCGCCCTAGGAGAGTGCAGCAGTATTCCGCCCTAGGAGAGTGCAGGAGTATTCCGCCTCTGGTTTATATCATATCGGGTGCAGGAGTATTCCGCCCCAGGAGTAGGAGTATTCCGCTCTAGCTGGTTAATATATTGTTTTCTCCTCGAATGCAGGAGTATTCCGCTTCGGGACGGAATTACGGGCACATGCGACCCCATTGCATCATATTGTATTCATTTCATTTCATTGCACCAGTTGCTGTGTATTGATTATAGTGTGATGTTTCGTGTATTTCTGATTGGTGATATGTTCGGAATACCTATATGTTCTGCCTATCTTATGTCCCTAGTTTTTTATGAGTTTATGGTTCCATACGTGTTTTCAGTTATTTTCTGGCTCTGCCTTTTTTATAATTTAAATAAGAGGAATTTGGTTTATCTGTTTCTTTTCTCCCTGGCTAGCCGGCCTATTCTTTGAGGTGGCTAGTTTGCCCCACTTATTGAGTCCTTTTGACTCACCCTTGTTTGTTATTTGTTTCTTGTCTATTTATTTCGTTTCAGCAGGTTCGCTCCAGGATTGAGTTCGCCACGTTGTGAAGGAGCGAAGACGACTTCAGCTATCAGGGTGTTTATTCAGGATGGTCACCAGTTTTATGTTTATTATTTCAGTTGTATTTTGCTCCCTTCAGGTGGTATGTGTCTTCTTTTGTACTCTTAGATGTCTAGTCTGGATAGCCCTAAACCTAGTAAGTTGGGTAGTCAGCTGTAAATTTTTTTGTACAGCTTAGAGTTATCAGTATGTCTGTGCTTTTTTTTAAAAGTCTTGTTCTTATTTATGAATTGAATTATATTTATTTTCCTAATTTAATTGATAAGGGTTCGCCCGACGGGTCTAGGAGAGGATGTCGGGTGCCTGCACGGCCTAGCCGGATTTTAGGTCGTGTCAGTTAGTATCAGAGCCATATTTAGAGTCTATCCAGACTAAGACAATGTCTAGTAGAGTCTCGCTGATGGGTACGTAGACGTTCTTACATATCTACGAGAGGCTATGATGGTATTTAGGAAGTTTCACTTCCTTTTTTTCTGATCGTGCGTCGATCTAAGATGCAAAAGTATTTTCGTTAATTCCTTCGTGGTAATTGTGAACCCTCGTGCGACAAATCAGCAAAGGGTAGGAGTTCAGGACGAAGCAGTCTAGCTTGGAGTTAGAGCTACTCAAGCCCCGAGAGTTGTGGATCGTGCTGATGATCCAGTCGCGCAGGCCCCAGCTATACGAGCTTGCGATGGGCAAAGGAGCAGGGCCTTGTGGTTCCCTTGGCTCTCTATGATGCTTTTATTAGAAGCGATGCAGATACCGCAAGAACCTATTATTCGCTAGGCATCTTATCAGGTTGCCGCAGATGCAGATGCTTGGTCTCAGGGAGCTCCTATTCCAGTTATTCTGGCTGGTTAGCTAGCCTAAGTAATGGCTCGGTCCGAGTGTTTGAAGAGGCTGCATTATTCTACCCAATTTAACCTTCTGATGTTCTTAGGCCATGCATCCAATAATCCCTGTGTACGTTTTATTAAAATAAAATGATGTCAGCGTATCCTTCAGGCTCTTGATTATATCGAGCGGTATGGTGTTGATTATTTTGCTTTCCAGTTTCAGGGGTCCAGCTTTGAATTGGTGGACCGCTCTCTTATTAGCTAACTTGGTTTGATTTTTCTTCTTGATTCGTGGAAAAGTTCCTTTCGCGCAGCGAGCAAGCGAGATGAAAAGAGTTGCCAATTTGAGTGGATTGGATAGGGTAGCTTGTCGGATTTTAGAGTATGAGATTAAATTCTTTAGGATGGCTAGATATGCACTAGAACTAGTCCACGAGCCTTCCGAGAAAGTTCGAAGATTTATTGATGGCCTTTCCCAATCCTTAAGGTCCCAGATGGCTCGAGAAATTGAGGTTGGGACTTCATTTGATGTCGTTGTTGATATTGCTCAGAGGTATTAGGCATACCATAAGTTAGAGCTGGAAGAGTTAGAGTGGGAGAGCAAGAGATCCCACGCCCCTGGTGGGCACCATGGTACCTTATTTGGAGGTAGGAATTCTGATTATTTTGGGAGGTCACCTGCCAGGTTATCTCAGCTTGTAGAGCGCGATTCTCAGAGTGCGCGAGCAGTTCATCAAGATTAGACTCAGTTTTCTCTTTGTAGCTATCAACAATCTATCCAGCTTCTATTTTCAGCGGGAAGGTGTTATCATTTTCGTGAGTCTGGTTATCCTTTGAGGAGTTTTTCCTTACTCCGGCAAGTAGGAAGTCGTCCTTTCTCTCGTCATCAGGCACCTGCATAGTCGCAACGGATTTCATTTAGATCTTAATCAGCCAGAGAAATGCCATCATCCAGTAGAGGTCAAAAGCGTGGTGGTTTTGGTTCTTCTGGAAGTAATTATCAGGGTAATGGCTCAGCACAACTGCAGAGGCAGTTTTATGAATAGCCAGTCTGGCGGGTTACTGAGGTATCCGATGTAGTAGACCCTGGGATTTCTTCTTCCCTTAAATGTGAGTAAGATTTGATTCTTCCGATCGGACTGGACTTCATTTATCTTACCATATTTCCATGGCTTCCTTGGATATTGTTTCTATTAAGAATCGGTTGCGGTCGGGGGCGAGCTTCTAGTATGATTTATTCCTGGAATTTGTGAGGCCCTACTAATTTATCTGGTCTAAATATGAGAGATTTGACAGTGAGTGTCGGTATTGTCTGCCTGGCATCTTGTCGTGCCACCTTCTATTATTATGTCAAATTAGTTTACCTCTCTCTTTGGGATTCAGTGTTGGTAGGATGATGTGATTCTTAATCATCACTATCAGAAAGTGTCATTATTTCTTCTGGTGTAAAGTGATTCGTAAGTAATATTCGATCTACGTGTCTCCTCTTGGTTCGAGACGCTAGTAGAGTCATGTTATTCTATGAGCTTGTCTCGATTATAAAAAGATTTTCTGGTAAATTTTCGGAGTTTCTCTTGTTATATGAAGGTTAAATGGGTATGGATGTTGTTCCATAAAATTCATTTAATGTCTATTTCTTCAATTGCGATTCATAATGAGCTTGGGCGATTAGTAGCCGCGCTTGATGTTTCCTGTGTTAAGACAGTGCGTGTCAAGGAACTCGAGAGTTACAGTTGTTTGGCAACTCGAGAGAGTAATTTGGTAGTTTAGGTCTGAGACGCGTTATGTTTTAGCTAAATCTTTCTTAATCCAGCAGGTTGTGCGATGATTGCTATTCCTATTAGTTGTATGAGTTTACGCTCTAAGTGGAGGAGTCTTCCTCTAATACTGAATGCTAATATTAAATCTCTAAGGCGTTGTTCAAGCGTGAGCTAATTCTTAGTTCCATCGACTTGTTCTATATCGAAAAGTATATCGACGAGTAGATTCATCGGCGTAACCATGTTAACCCATTCAAAGTTCCGTGTATCTTCATTTCGAAATATAGAACTCTCATCTCATGATCGATGAAGAGTCAGCCTAGTCAGAATAAGTTGGGCAACGATGTGAGGATATTATCAATATATGTTTTATTCAAAAAGTTCGGTGCGCGTGTTACAATTTTGATCCTGTAATAATGAGATAATGTTCGTGGAATATTTTATGAAGGTCGTTCAAGTTCTTTTGTTATATGTGTAATTTTTTTTCTTTAGACTTAGGCTCGTTCGAGGAGTCTAAGTGGAGGAGAATGAAACGACCTTAGGTAGTCGTTTCGGGAGTTAGGACTCTGATTAGCGTATCGATAGTTTTAAAATTTTTATAAGGTCCATTAGGATTTGTCTGTGAAATTTGAGCTAATTCGGACTTCGTTTGGTAGGTATCGGAAGAAGGTTTCAATTTTTATTGTCGGCAAATCTTTAAAAGAGGGTTTGAGCTCGATTTTGGCGAATGAGCTCTGATTTGAAATTTGAAAGCGTTGTTAGATTCGTATGATTATTTGTTACTTGCGTGAACTTTCAGAAGTGAATTTCGAGGTCCTTCGGATAGTTTCTGCTAAAATGCCGAAAGTTAAGGAATTTGATCTTTTCCGTTTAATTCGTATCTTGAGTTTCGAGAATCCGATTTGAGATCCGCCTTAGCGGGTACGTCACATAAATTTTGTATAATTTGCTTGAGAAATTTGAGATTATTACGAGTTTCGTAGGATTGTATTTTAATTTTTGTTACGATAGTAAATTTAAAATAAATTAAAAGAAAAGAGAAAAAGAAAGAAAGAAACACAATAAAGGGAGGCGGTGGGGGCTAAGGGGATAAAATCCCTTTAGCTTTCCATTAGCGAAACAGAAACATGAAAGAGAGAAATAACGCATAGACAAGAAAATGAAAGCCAGAAAATGAGAAAAGAAAGGAAAAAGAGCAGGAAAATAGTAGAATTTTTACCCCGAAACATCCAGGTAATGGTGTTAATCCATTCTTTCAGTTTATTACATGTGTCTGAATATATTTTAACGGTAAAAATTGGGATATTAGACGTCATTTTAATAAGTTCAATTGATAGTTTTAAGGGTTAATTGGACCCCAATAATAGAATTGATTATATATTTATTATATATTTATACTTAGGGAATTATGAGCAATCCATAAATATAATTTATTTAGGGTTTGGTTATGTGACTTTGAACCCTATACATAGGCCTGGCCTGCATATTGCGTATACGAATAGGATATCAGGTTCCTAACCAGATTGTCCTAAGATGTAGGGAATGAAGCCTTTAGCCTAATTTGATATATTTTCTGCTTATCGAATAAGCAGGATCGTTTGGTAATGAATCCAAAGGACAAAGCAGTTGTTGAGTAGTAGTGGAACAAGGTAAGTGTTTGTATCCATTTCTTTGGAGGCCCTTGGCCTTGTGGATAATCTACCATGTGTTCCTTACGTGTGTAGCTGCCGATATGCGTACTCATTACACCTTAGCTTTTGATTTATATTGTATATTATATGTTATGTCCTGTTGTTGGTATTGCATTTAGGATCTGAGCATTGTACTCTGGCTGTGAGTTGGCATATACTTCCCGGCTGTCGATGAGAGTCCCGCGCCCGTGAAGGGTTATTATTGTACCATATTGCATTATATTTTCTAGTTTATATTATATCGGATGCAGGAGTATTCCGCCCCAGAAGTAGGAGTATTTCGCTCCAGCTGGTTACTATATTGTATTCCCCTCAAATGCAGGAGTATTCCGCTTCGGGACGAGATTACGGGCACATGTGACCCCATTGCGTCATACTGCATTCATTCCATGTAGGATGTTGGCTCTGAAAGTGGAACATGTAGGGGCAGGGCAGCCTTCAAAAAGCCAAGAATGGTAGGGATGGGTGTGTTTCATACTGAAAGTGGACACTCTATTATCAATGTAAGTACCTAAATTTTTCTAAATGAACCAAGTCAATGATATGAATACTAACTGTTACAATATTGTATATGCAGCCTGGAATGCAACCAAGAATATACTCTTATTCAGCAGATGTATCAGGGGATATTGGCCACAAGCCAACTGGTGGGATCAAATGGAAAGAAAGATCTGATGTGACCTCTACTGCGCTGCAACAAATGAAAGGGAAAAAGGCCATGGAGATGAAGGCAAATGCTGCAGCAAGAGTGCAAATGAGCCATAATAGCTCTTCCTCTAAAGCCAAGAAGAAATGATTATGGTTGTCACTGTGTTGTTGGTTATTTAGCAGCTGTGACTGCCTGGTTTTTGTTCATGTAGTTCTGACTGTTTGTTTGTTCTGCACCATGTATATGCAGCAAAGATTGACTATTTGTTCTGCCTATTAAGCAGCTGTGACTACTTGTTTTGGCTTAGTCCAAGTAGCACATTAACATTAGTAGTTGTGTCTGCTTGTTTAGTAGTTGTGATTGCCTATTTAGCAGCTGTGACTGCCTGTTTGTTATGCCTATTAGCAGCAAAGCATCTTTTTGCTTAGTCTAAGTAGCACATTAACATTAACAGCTGTGACCACTTGTTTGTTTTGGCTTGTGAACATCCTTTTATTAAATGTCAAGGCAGCTATGACTGCATATGTATTTAGTTTAGATTATACTATTTGGCTCACTTTAGTTCAAGTCCTTTTTAACATCATATTTGATACTACATAGCAATATTTCATTACCAAATGCAGTTAGCAACATTTCATTACCAAATGCAGTCTCCGTACAACAAAATGACTATAGTTTTAATCCTAAAACATAACATTACAATATAATCCTAAAACATTACAACTTAACCCTACAACATTACAACATAAAACTAATAGAAGAACCTACATTACAAGCTGATATTACATCCTTAATAGCTTCATAATAGCAATGAGAAGGCAAAACATGATCACAAGACAAAGTAGATTTTTTCGGAGCTTGTACTTGACAATTTGGTTCCCAGCTTCTTCTCCTTTTCATTAATTCTCTCCATGTCAACTTCCATTTTCTTTAATTTCATCTCCATCCTCTTAAATTCTACACAATGATTAGAATCATTTTCATAAGCTCCCAAAGTAGACTCCAGCTCACGAACCTTGTCTACTAATTTAGGGATTACAAATTTTGATCTTGGATTAATTTCATCATCAGCCGAATGCCAAAATATACAATATCTTGGGCCATTATAGTAAGGACATACCCAATATCTTCTACCTTTGTTTTTTTAATCCAGGTAGTCAATAATGGCAACAACAAGCCATAGTTACATCTCACTTCTTCATTCACTACCGGGTCTACAGCGGCCCTGGAAACACTGTTCAAACTACAAGAGGAAGACATCTCAATTAAGTGAGAGCGGAGTAAATACTGATGTAATTTCGGTTGTAATGGAACTAGGAACAGTTGGGGCTGAAGAGAAAGAAAATTAGGGTTTTTTTTTTTTTTTTTTGAAATGGGGAAGAACAAGGAATAGAATTGGACCCAAATAAGGATTTTACCGTGTATCAGTGAGTTAAAACGTGTGGAGTAATTTTTTTTTAATTTTTATTACTCAAAAATATGTCTATAACGTACCCAAAACAAGTGAGATGAACGCGACAGCCACGTGGCGCATAAAGTATGTATAAATACCGCTTCAAATATTTTAAGAGGGGTCATGGGACACCCGTAAAATTAAGGTGTTTCAAGGGGCTTTCAGGACAAGTCGAAGCGTGAGTTTAATTATTTTTCCTAAAAAAAAATGAGCCCTTATACATGACTAGTTTAACTCCAATTTTTCCAATTAATGAGTCCCATCGATCCAACGTAGTCTTAGATGGTTTATGAAATTAAGGCTTTTTTTAAAAAGAAATTTAGCCATTGATCGATATTATTTAGCGTAGAAATCCCTGGCAACCATTTTCATTGTTTCTACTTGGAATGAGCTTAATCTTTAAAATTATTTATATTTATCTTAAAAGAGCAAACTCCAGACCCATTACTTATTTCTCTTCCTCCTCATTTTTTATTAATCCATGGTTAATTAACTAGTGCTCCCTTGACTTGCTGCATATAACAACTATTTTGAACTTATTTCTTTGGCGAACAGAAAGAAAACAACGGAAACAAACAAAAGCGATAGGAAACTAGTCACTACTCCTATTGAGATTATAACACAGATTAGGGATGATTAGCCCTAATCTCCTCTATAAATCAATAAGATTAAAACCTAAGCTAATAAAGACCTCGAGAAATTTAATCTCTTGCAATATTTGGGGCAATCACAATGCAAAAGAGGATTCACAAAGAAACTCTCTCAATTTCATTAACTAGCTAATCATTCACTAAACAATAATTAAAAATATTAAAGATAATAAAGAAGCTCTCATGCTATGTTTGTTCAACTTTGTCTACCCAACAAATGGGAGGAAATATTTTATTTATACTAGTTTAATAAGTAGCCTCTTTTTGTAGCATCTCTTAAGTAGGTAGCCTCTTTAGCTTCTTGCCTCTTGGTCCTCCATCCCACTCTAGGAATGTGATACCTCTTGAGGTTGTTCTTTTCAAAAGATATATTGAGGCTTCATACTTCATCATGAAAAATCCCAATACTTGCAACTCCTTGGCTTGGCTTCGAGTGAATGGTCTTGTAATCATAGCCTCAGGCTCGGAGTTATCATCCTCCCTCCCTTATGGAAAATTTGTCCTCGAATTTGGATCATCAACGTACATCAAAAGGAGTAAAGTCAACAACATTGAAAACATTATGAACTTGATACTCACTTGGCAAATCAATTTTGTAGGCGTTATCATTGACACGCTCAAGGACTTGGAAAGGTCCTTCTCCTCTTGGTGACAACTTGTTCTTTCTATTTTGTGGAAATGTATCCTTTCTAAAATGAATCCAAAACCATTCTCCGGGTTCAAAGATCATCTTTTTCCTTTCTTTGTTGGCTCTTGAAGCCGCCTTTCGAGTCTTCTTCTCAAGTAGAATTCTTGCCTTCTCATGAATCTTCTTCATCTTTTGGGCTCTCTTCTTGGCATCTAAGCTCACCACAACATCTTAAGACAAAAGAGTAAGATCCAATGGAGTAATGGGATTAAAATCATAAACACAATCAAATGGAGTCATACCAATGGAAGAGTGATAAGAACGATTGTAAGCAAACTCAACCAATGGTAATTGTTCCTCCCATGAAGTAAGTTTACCCTTAACCAAGACCCTAAGAATATTGCCTAAGGACCTATTGACCACTTCGGTTTGGCCATCAGTTTGAGGGTGGCATGAGGTTGAAAACTTAAGAATGGTAGCTTACTCCATAAATTTTTCCAAAAGTAACTCAAGAATTTAGAATCCCTATCACTCACAATGGAGCGTGGGACTCTATGCGATTTATTCACATTGTTCACAAGCAAGTCAAGTATATGAGCAGCATAATCACTTTTGTGGCATGGAATTAAATGTGTTATCTTTGAAAATCTATCAACTACCACAAATATGTTATCACTACCTTTATTTTTTCTAGGTAAACCAAGCACAAAATCCTTGGAAATATCAAGACAAGGTGCATGGGGAATGGGAAAGGGTATGTACAAACCATATGGATGTGCTTTGGACTTAGCATGTTTGCAATCGACACAAGCATTGCAAATTCTTTCCACATCATGTTTCATTTTAGCCCAAAAGAAATGTTCTTCAAGAATTGCCAAAGTTTTGGGAACACCAAAATGTCCATCAAACCTCCACGATGAGCCTCCCTCGCTAACAACTCCCTCCAAGAAGATTGAGGTACACAAAGCTTACCATCTCTAAGGAGAAGACCATCATATTTGAATATCTTCTTTGCTCACCAACTCGTGCTATCTCACGCTTCTTCTCTCGAAGCTCATTTTCATCAAGGTACTCATCTTCAAGCCTACGCACTCTCCTATATGCCTCTAGAATCTCACATTTTCCTTAGAACTATCCAAAATCAACATCATTCGGACAAAGTTCCTTCAAGCATTCAAAACCAATCAACTTACAAGGCAAAGTATTTACCAAGGCATATCTCCTAGAAATAGCATCCGCCACAACATTCTCTTTACTTTTCTTGTATTGAACTACATAGGGAAATTTCTCAAAAAATTCTAACCACTTGGTATGCCTATTGTTTAACTTATCTTGACTCCTAAGATGTCTCAAGGCGTCATGGTCGGTTTTCACAACAAGTTCTCTATGCCAAAGATAATGTTGCCAAGTAGCAATAGCTCTCACCAATGCATACAACTCCCTATCATAATTGGAATACTTTAAGCAATCTCCCCTCAATTTCTCGCTAAAATATGCCAAAGACTTTCCATCTTGCATCAACAACCGCTTCTATGCCATACTTGACTAGAATGACACTCAATTTCAAAAGTTTTGTCAAAGTTAGGCAATTGGAGAAGTGGAGCACTACTCAAAGATTATTTCAAAGCCCGAAAAGCCTCATCTTGCTCTTGAACCCAAACAAACTCTTCATCCTTCTTGATTACTTGATTCAATGGAGCCGCTATGGTACTAAAATCTTTCACAAATCTCTGATAGAACCCCACAAGACCATGAAAGCTCCTTACATCACCAATGGACTTAGGTGTAGGCCAATTCTTAATTGCCTCCACCTTTATCTCATCCACCTCAACACCTTTAGCACTCACAAGAAAGCCAAGAAAAACCACATGATCAACAAAAAAATATACTTTTCCAAATTAGCAAACAACTTTTCGTGTCTAAGAATATAAAAAATGTGCCTAAGGTATTCAACATGATCTTTAAGTGTCCTACAATACACCAAGATATCATCAAAGTACACAGCAACAAAATTTCCAATGAATGCCTTTATAACATAGTTCATTAAGTGCATGTAAGTACTAGGTGCATTAGAAAGTTCAAAGGGCATTACCATCCATTTATTCAACCCAAATTTGGTCTTAAAAGCGGTTTTCCATTCATCTCCGGGTATCATTCGGATTTGATGGTAAGCACTTCTAAGATCAATCTTGGAGAAGATGTTGAAGCCACTAAGCTTATCAAGCAAGTCATCTAATCCAAGAATGGGGTGTCGATACTTTATCGTTATCTTATTGATAGCACGACAATCAATGCACATTCTCCAAATCCCATCCTTTATAGGCACAAGAATTACCGGTACGGCACATGGGCTCAAGCTTTCTCTCACAAAACCCATCTCTAGAAGGTCATCCACTTGCTTTTGGAGTTATTTTGTAGCATCGAGATTACTTATGTAAGCCGCTTGATTGGGAAATTGAGAGCCCATCACAAAGTCAACTTGATGTTCATTTCCCCCCGATAGTGGTAATTCTCTTGGTAATTAATTGGGGAACACATCTTCATAAACCTGCAAAAGAGAGGAAACAACACTTGGCAAAGTAGAGGGTAAATCATTAGTCATCAATGCATAATCCATGTGCATTATTAGCACAATGTTAGGCTCATGAGCCACCTCTCTCAATGGTTTTTGGTACCTAGCTAGAAAGCTCACTTTTGGTGTTTCTCTCTCCTCACTTTTGTCAAAAGGTGGTGGAAATTCTCTCATGTTTTCCCTCTCACACTCATTTTTGTTCTCATGGGGAGCTCCACTTTTCTCACATTTCTCTTGTGCTTTGCAACTCTTTGCTTTTTCTCTCAACTCCCTCATTTTATTGTAGTCCTCACTCACTTGTAAAGGGGTTAAAGACCCAAGAGTAAACTTGTGACCATCTTTGAGGATAGAGTACTTGTTTGTTCTCCCATCATGCTTTGCTTCTCTATCATATTGCCAAGATCGACCCAAAAGTACATGACAAGCTTGCATTGGAACCACGTCACACCAAATTTCATCATAGTAATTGCTAATCTTGAATTTGATCAACACATTCTTGGTCACCTTTAGCTCATCACAATCATTGAGCTATTGAAGCCTATATGGGGATGAGTGCTTTCTTGTAGCCAAATTCAACTGTTCCACCAAACAAGAACTTACCACATTCGCACAACTTCCACGATCAATGATTAACGAACATGTTTGCCCCATGATCTTACATCTAGCATGAAAAAGATTCTCTCTTTGATCTTGCTCTTCCCTAGCCATAGTCATGAGTCTTCTAACAACCAAGTACAACTTGGGTTCATCATTGTTATGTTCACTTCCACTTCCCTCTTCTTGATCACTTTCTTCTTCCTTGTCACTATCTTCGGTCTTATAACCTCTACTATCCAAAGCAATGTTTGCTCTCCTATTAAGGTAATCTTTCATGTAGTGAGCAAGGCCATGACATTTATGACATCTAATGTAACTAGGGGTTTTGTCTTGAGAATAAGGAGTTACCTCTTTAGCATCCACTTTCGGCTTGTTCTTATCAACTTGAACTTTTGAATCTTGCCTTGAATCTTTAGCCTTATCCCATGTGTTTGGGGACTTTCAAGGCTTGTCATTTTTGTTCCAAGTTGAAATTATCCCCTTTGACTTGTAACTCTTGTCACTCTTTCGTTGCCTTTCAACCTTGATATCCATGAGATAAGCATCTTCTAATCTCTCAAACTTGTGTAGCTCCAAAGTGTTGCCTATCTCCTTATTAAGACTCGATAAGAATCTAGTAATGACAACTTCATCATGCAATGTTACATCTCAATCTTGTGGTCTCCATTTCTTCATAGTATTCTTCAACACCTTTGCTTCCTTGATACATGGTATGAATCTTTTTGAGCATCTCTCTTTGGAAGAAGTCTGGTACAAATCTAACTTTCATTAGCTCTTTCAATTCATCCCATCCGGTGATAGGATGTTCATTATCTCTCATTCTTCTTCTAGATTCCTTCTTCCACCAAGTAGAAGCACTTCACTCAAATTAGGTGATTGCATATTTGACTTTCTTAGCCTCGAAAATATTGTATATGTCAAAGTGCCTTTCAATCTTCACAACCCAATCTAGATACTCACTCGGATCACTACTTCCCATGAAAGGTGGTAGAGACAACTTAGGAGTTTGTAAACCCCTTTCATCATCTTCCATTCCATGGTCTCTACCTTGACCTCTAGGTTGGTCAAGTTCAAATCTCCTACCTTGGCCGAAACCTCTCCCTCGTCCTCGGTTAATTCCCCTTCCCCTTCCTTGTACTCTACCTCTTCCCATGAAGCCCTCTCTCATTACATCATAATAATCCACATTCAATAGTCTTTCCCAATTGGAATTTTGCTCCTCATCTCTTTCATTCCATACTTCATTCATATATGGTGGAGGATGATTGTTTTCCCTCCTAAGTAGTTTATAGGGTGCAAAGGGAGGAATGAATTGGTTTGCCCTTCTTGGAGGCACATGGGGGACTTGTGGTGGAACTTGGGGATTTTGAGGTCTAGGTGGCGGTAGTAAGTGTGGTACGACTTGTGTGTATAGTGGAGTAGGTGCTTGGTATGGTAGTTGGTATTGTGGGAGTTGTTGGTATTATAGTAGAGGTGGGTAATATTGTGGCAGATGATAGTGCTGAAGGGCGGGGGGTTGATATGGTGGTCTAAGTGGTCTATATTTAGGTGGAATGTATTGTAAACTTGAGGGATTGCCTCATGATGAGAGCTTTCGGTGGCCTTATGGTTTTTTTGCTCTTGAAACCATTGATGGAGTCGTCCCGGTGGTGATGGGGTTGTAGTGTCGATAAGAGCCATACTTGTTCCAACTCCACGTCGAGATAAGGTTCTTCCACTTCTATTGCTCCTCCCCTCTTTTATCTTCCCAACACGCCTTTCCATACTATCAAACCTCCCATTGAATAAATCCATATTCTCCAACAAACTTGCCAACAATTGTGTTTGATCCGATAGTAGTGTCACACTTTGAGAATTTGACGTTTGTGCATCTTCCATAGTTGTACCTACAACAAGTAACAAACACATTAGTAGTAAAGGCTCCTCACCACTCCCTCACGTGTTTACTCTCAACCCTCGTGTTTCAATCAATAACAATAACTCTTATGCCCACTCTAACTATCTCACACACTCAAAGCCTTTTCCCACTAAATGGTGAATACCAAATTTGAAAATAGATTAAACACCCAATGGTTAACAATAATTTCAATCTTCTTCGGGTCGGAGTGAAGGTTATGTTCAAGACAAGAGCGGACTACTAAAAATAAGACACAGAATTGAATCAAAGAAACAAAAATGATAGGAAGCTAGTCACTACTTCTATTGAGATTATAGTACCGATTACGGATGATTAGCCCTAATATCCTCTATAAATCAATAATATTAACACCTAAACTAACAAAGACCTCAAGAGATTGAATCTCTTGCCGCCTTTGGGGAAATCACAATGCAAAAGAGGATTCACCAAGAAATTCTTTCAATTTCATTAACTAGCTAATCATTCACTAAATAATAATTAAAAGTATTAAAGATAATAAAGAAGCTCTCAAGCTTTGTTTGTTCAACTTTGTCTACCCAACAAATGGGAGGAAATATTCTATTTATATGCTAGTTTAATAAGTAGCATCTTTTTGTAGCATCTCTTAAGTATGTAGCTTCTTTAGCTTGTAGCATCTTGGTCCTCCATCCACTCTAGCAATGTGATACCTCTTCGAGTTGTTCTTTGTAAAAGATCTATTGAGGCTTCATACTTCATCATGAACAATCCCAATGCTTGCAACTTCTTGGCTTGGTTTCGACTGAAGGGTCTTGTAACCATAGCCTCGGGCTCGGGGTTATCATATTTAGAATGAGCTTAATTTTTACAATTACTTATATTTATCCTATAAGAGCAAACTTCAGACCCCATTACTTATTTCTCTTCCTCTCCCTCATTTTCTATTAATCCATGGTTAATTAACTATTGCTCCCTTGACTTGCTGCATATAACAACTATTTTGAACTTATTTCTTTAAATAGTTTGATATTGCCGAGCAATTTATTTGCTCTATTCTATTGTACTTCAAAGTAATCAAGGGTTCTAAAAGTCAAAATTGGATTTGATATCAAGCAAAAGCATATTCAGAAATGTTATTAACAAATCTTTATTTTTTTTTGGATTGTCAAACCCAATTTTCTTTTCTAAATACGATCTACAAGGTATGAAGTTTACTTTGTGAGTACTCAACTTCATACCTTTGAGTGAAAGTTTTCAAGAGGTTACGCCTAATTTCGAACCTAAAGGATTGAAGTTGGAAGATGTCTAAGCCTAACTTCCAACTTGAAAGAATGGAATTGGAAGCTGGCTATGCCTAACTTACTTTAAACCTGAAAGACTGAAGTAAAATTTCAGCCATTCAGGTTTTAAGTTAGGCTGGACAAATCAAACTCAACGTAAGACCGATGATCTGAAGTTAGATTCTAAACCGCTACAAAATCAAATAATTTTAAAAACTGGCTATATCTTAAATGGTACGAACAAAATAGGCTCTTGGTGCGCTGCTCCTTACCTGAAAAATTTGATCCGCAACAAGTTGTGCACTGTGTTAAATGAGAACTAGCCAGTATTAACAACAACAACAACATAATACCCAGTATAGTCCCACAAGTGGGGTCTGGAGAGGGTGGGATGTATGCAGACCTTACTCCACCAAGTTGGAGAGGTTGTTTTCGATAGACTATTGGCTAAAGAAAATATTTAGAAAATACGTTTGAAAACAAGGGGGAAATAGCATACTAAAGAGAGTGGTAAAACTACTGCATATAAAAAAATACAAATAATAACAATCGATAAAAATACGCAGACTAAGACATAACTGGTTTCAATAAATAGCTAATAAGAGACGCGAAAATCGACTAATATCTTGATGAATATAATTTATTCATGTATTTTCTTATATAAAAATATAAATATTTTAAATAAAATCATGAATAAATATATTTAGTTCTCCTATATTTTCTGACAAATCTTGCAGTGAAAAGAATACTTGGAAAGAGATACATATCATGAATAAAGCAAATAACAAAGGAAGAACAGTTTCACGTATGCAAGAAAGTTGCTTGGCCACAATATTTGCTCCTCATTATACATCTTGTCAATATGGAATTACACATTTAATAAAAGAATATTGGAATTAAAGCAAAGAAAGGAGCAAGAGAGGACTTCACGTATCCATGTCACTTTGCAAGAAACTTGTTACACATCTTCATCCCTTGACATAACAACAATTGATGAAGAAATTCTCCATCTATAAATAGAGGACAATTCTCCCGTAGTTGGACACCAAGTAATAGAATAGCTATTCTACTCTCTTAAAAGCTTTGGTCTTTATTTTCTTTCTTTTCTTGTAAGTTCAATATTTTCTAGAAGTATTGGCAATATTGTCAATAATATAAGTCTTTTCTTTTGTTCAAATACTCCATAATGGAGTAATTTCTTTTTGTTGGGGTAGTTGATAAAGCTTGATATATTTATAATACTTATCTCAGTTTTAATATATACTTGGCCTGAAATTTTCTATTTCACATTTTACACTGTGCGGGAATGTTAGTTTTATTATTCTTTACTAACACTTTTACATATTTTACCTCATGGTTATTATCATATTAATTTTGTAATTCTCACGGAGCAAAATTAATATGTGATAACTGATGAATAAAATAAGTAGAGTGAAAGTAAATTTTAGTAATCTACCATTTCAAGTCCGTAGTCTTGCTTGCCTCAGTTTTAATTCTCACGAGGGAATTGTTGTAGGCAAGATTATTGATTTTTAGTAAAAGTATTCTCACGAAGTTTTCACTATTTTTTAGCACAATTCAGGCAAGAAAAATATTTCGGTTTAACTGTCACTTGTTATAACTCAATTAATTTGCATAACCTCACGGAGTGTTATTAATTGATTATTTTCTTGTGAGCAAAATATAATTGAATTAGAAATAAGCAATTATTTTTTAGAGAAATACATGTCAAAATTGAGATTTTTATTATAAATATTATCAAGTGAATTCAATGATTCCCAACTCTTTTTAAATTGAAAATCTTCCGCAAGTTATTTTGTTTTAGTTAAAGTTATTTAAAAGTTCAAAAACTCACTTTTCATCAGTCCCTCAAATAGTAGTTGGAATATTCCAAGTCTGTAGCATAGATTTCCCAATCTCTGTGGGACGATATCTTAAACTATACTATAATTTGACAAAGCACGAGCAGAAAAATCCTATACACTTTGGCCTCGTCAAATTTTTGGCGCCGTTGCCGGGGATTGGCAGACATCTACTTCGGACTAAATATTTTGTTACTAATTTGAGAACTTATTAATATAATTAATATTGATATAATCTACAAAATACTACTATAACTACTGATACTGACCTGTAATCTCTAACAGTATTATATCTGCTTCTAACATTTTTTCTTTGTTTCTAGCATTTACTATTATTATTATTATTATTATTATTATTATTATTATTATTATTATTAACTTTCTCTAGAATATTAATTTTATTATTATATTATCGTCTGTTACACTATAGCCACTAATATTACTATTATTTACTAATATATTAACTATAACATTTCGTTGTTACTTAAGTAATTGTTCTAATATTTTCTTGTTACTCAAGTACGTCTTCTAATATTTCCTTGTTACTCAAGTACTTCTTTCTAATATTTCCATTACTACTTCTAACATTTTCTCTTTTTCTTCTAACACTTATATTTTCTTTTGTATATTTTATTATATTATTATTTTTAGTTAGCAAGTAATATTAAAGTGTTTGTCTAATAGTCCATGTCACTTCTTTCATCTATCATTTTATTTTTCCTACTACTTTTATAACGTCTACTTTAGTATATCTAAGTTTTATTATAATTATTATTATTATAAATTTTCTTTACAGTATTTACCATTACTAATTACTATAGTCTATAATATAATATATTAGTAGTTCTCTATACTAAGTATTTCTTATTGTTATTATTATTGCTACTAACCTTTTTAAGAAAAAGTTAAAAAAGAAAAAGAAAAAAGAAATTGTTGTCTGTACTACTACGTGTATTGGATAAAAACTAAATAGACTTTGGCAAGTGATACGTGTCGTCCACGTGGCACAAGCTGACGTGTCACCGGACAGACATCTTCCCGGACAGATACTTCCTACGGGCAGACCCCGAAGAAGTTATTAGGCTTGCCAACGGTCAGCACGATTTGAACCAGCGGTTACCAGCAGTACAGGACGCAACCATTCAGTAAACGGTCGCCCAGCGGTTACAACCCTTCTGGATAAGACACCCGACGGTTACCCATTCTGAACGGCCTTATCTCTAACGGCTACTATCTCAACAGACGCCACCCAGAATCTATAAATAGCATTCGTCATAGCCAAATTGTAACAACTTTTACTTCCTGCAAGGACTATCAATAAAATTACTATCTTTCTTGCGTTCAAACATACTCTTTCACAGTTATTAAATCGCACTACTTACTCTTGCTCGAATCGACGACTTCAATAATCGAATCATCCGACGCGGCGATCGCCAACTGTCAGAGGATACGATACGTTTATTCTTGATCATTTACGTCTATACTTTACTTTTTATGCCCTGCATTACTGTTATTTGATTTATTGCGTAGATCTTTAATCTCAACTATTGATCGTGACTCCGCAAATATAAATTTAATTGTTAATTGGCCTAAAACCGGATCTAGGTTAAACAATTTGGCGACCACAGTGGGAGCAGGTCAATAGCTTTCGTAGGTTAAAAGTTCTACCTTTGACGTTATACCTATCTTCGTTTATTTCTTTGCTTCATAACTGACATGGCAGACGACAGTCCCCAACAAACCATTGTGGGCAGACAACAGGTAAACTCCCCTTCCCATAGATCCAATGATGATGTGCAACAGGTACATAATCTGGTTCCCGAGTATTCTCCCGACCCTTCGTATGACGGGCAACAGCAACAGTCTGCCCGTAGATCGGTCAGGCAGAATCAACGTGAGCGCTCTCAGAGCAACACCCCACCAAGGAGACGACGTCATAGGAGTCTCTCCCCCGACCAGGGAAACTTGCAAGGAACTTTCCATGACTTTATGCAGCAGCAGACGGAGATAAACAGGCAAATCAACGAAGCACTAAACTCCCTCCGGGCGAACAATCCCCCAGCAACAGGGGCCAACGCTGCCAACATCCCGTCCTCCCATACTTCAAGACGGGAAGAAGAGCGCAACAATGGTAGCGGTACTGCAGACCCGGCGGCGCAGGCAAATCAGAATCCGAATGCGGAATCTACAACACCTACAGATATGAGCTTTGTCGTGGAAACTCTCACCAAGCAATTCAAAGAAAGCCAGGAGGCGCTCCAGAAAGCTCTCCACGAGAGGATTGATCAAATTCCAGGCGCCCCGCCTACGCTGAAGAAAGTTGATGTTCAGCGCTACACGCAACGGCCCTGGAAGAAGGAAGCAATTACAGCACCCGGGACCGGACGCTGCACCTGAGGAAACCCAATACGACGTCCCGGAGTTCATCGCCAAAATGGACGAGAAGGAAAGACACATGCCGACGGTAGAAGCCCTGGAGCCTGAAGAATTGTTCACCGATATGCCAGAGCGAAAAGTGTATCTGGGGACCGAATTGAGCGAGCACCTGCGGGGAAATATCCTGCGGTTCCTCAAGGAGCACCACACAACCTTCGCCTGGTCCCATGCGGATATGACAGGTATTTCTCCTGATATTATCATTCACAGGTTGCACGTTGATCCATACCACCGGCCGGTGAAGCAGAAGACGCGCCAACAAGGAGCCTTCCGGAACCAGATAATCAACGACGAGGTCGACCGGCTGTTGAAGATCGGTTCGGTACATGAAGTTAAATACCCGGACTGGCTGGCGAACGTAGTTGTCGTTCCTAAAAAGAACGGCAAGTGGCGAGTCTGTATTGACTTCACGGATTTGAACAAGGCCTGTCCAAAGGATTCGTACCCTCTTCCCAAGATAGATCAGCTGATCGACGCAACAGCCGGGCACGAAGTGTTAACTTTCCTCGACGCATACTCCGGATACAACCAGATACTGATGGATCCCAGCGACCAAGAAAAGACGGCATTCATAACCTGTCGAGGTACGTATTGCTATAAAGTCATGGCTTTTGGATTGAAGAATGCAGGTGCAACCTACCAGCGCCTGGTCAATCGAATGTTCCATGATCACATCGGAAAGACCATGGAAGTATACATTGACGATATGCTGATAAAATCCAAGCGAGCAGAGGATCATCCGGCTCATCTGAAAGAGGCTTTCCGAATTCTGGATCAATACAACATGAAGTTGAATCCGGAGAAATGCGCTTTCGGAGTCGGATCGGGGAAGTTTCTGGGGTTCATCGTTTCTCAGCGAGGCATTGAAGTCAATCCCGCTCAGATCAAAGCTATAGAATCCATCCCAGACGTGCTTCGCGACAAGAAAGAGGTCATGAGGCTAACAGGGAGAGTAGCAGCTCTACGGCGGTTCATCTCCCGGTCATCTGACCGGTGCAAAAGCTTCTTTGATGTCTTAAAGCAGAATAAGGAGTTCGAGTGGACTCCTGAATGTCAGCAGGCATTGAGGGACTTAAAGAAATATCTGTCTAATCCTCCGTTACTCACTACACCTGTGGAAGGCGAGCAGCTATTAATCTACCTGGCAGTCTCCGAGTCATCGGTAAGCGCAGTACTAGTTCGGGAAGAAAGAGGTAAACAACTTCCTATCTACTATGTTAGCAAAGCTTTAATTGATGCAGAAACTCGCTATCAACCTCTAGAAAAATTAGCTTTAGCTCTAGTAACTGCTGCCCGAAAATTGCGCCCATACTTTCAAAGTCATTCTATAGTCGTAGTTACTACCTTTCCTTTACGAAACGTCCTGCATAAACCGGAATTTTCAGGAAGATTGGTAAAATGGGCCATAGAATTATCCGAATTTGATATTACTTATCAGCCTAGGGTAGCAATAAAGTCGCAAGTCTTAGCAGACTTCGTGGCAGACTTCAGCATGAATGTGTACCCCGAAGCGCAAAAGGAAGCCATACTCTATGCTGGACAGGCTCCGGGTACCTGGACCCTCCACACGGACGGTTCTTCGAGCGTGAAGGGATCAGGACTTGGGCTGGTCCTCGTTGCTCCATCCGGGGAAACGGCAAGGCAAGCTATCAAATGCCCCTTCATTACTAACAATGAGGCCGAGTATGAGGCCGTTATTGCAGGATTGGAATTGGCACGGAACTATGAAGCAACCATAGTCAAGTTAAAAAGCGACTCCCAATTGGTAATCAATCAGATCAATGGGGGCTTCGTTGCACGAGAACCTAGGATGCTGGCATACCTTGGCCGTGTAAAAGAACTCCTGGCACAGTTCGATACCTGGGAAGCAGTTCAAATCCCGCGAGAGGAAAATCACGAGGCTGATGCTCTCGCAAACATGGGATCTGTTGCAGAGATAGGAGCAGCTAGCTCTTCGGCTGTCGTTCAACTTCTCTACACCTCCATGGACAGAGAGAGATTCGAAGTCAACACCATCAGTACTACCTGGGACTGGAGGAATGAAATAACAAACTATCTCATTCATGGGACTCTCCCCGCAGATGCAAAGGCTGCTCGTAAACTTCGAATAAAAGCAGCTCGGTACACCATCCTTAATGGCGAATTGTACCGCAGAATGTTCGCAGGACCTCTCGCAAAATGTCTTGGGCCGAGTCAGACCAATTATGTGATGAGAGAGGTCCACGAAGGCTGTTGCGGGAATCACTCCGGTGGCAAGGCGTTGACTCGAAAGCTGATACGCGCAGGTTACTATTGGGACAAAATGGAGAAGGATGCCAACGAATTCGTCAGGAAATGTGACAAATGCCAGAGATTTGCTCATCTCCTCCATCAACCAGCCGAACCACTGCATTCGATAGTCTCCCCCTGGCCCTTCATGAAGTGGGGGATAGACATCGTTGGTCCTCTCCCCACAGCACCCCGGGGACTGCGTTTCCTGCTGATCATCACAGATTATTTCACAAAGTGGGTCGAAGCGGCAGCATATTCGAAGGTACGACAGACAGAGGTCATCGACTTTCTCTGGCGTTTTGTGATATGCCGCTTCGGAGCACCAAAGGAAATAGTCATGGACAATGGGCCGCAATTTGTCGGCCAGAAAGTAACAAGGTTCCTCGAAGATCTGCACATTAAGAGAATCACCTCTTCTCCATATCATCCTGTCGCCAACGGGCAAGCCGAATCTACCAACAAGATCATCGTTGACTCTCTTAAAAAGCGCCTCGAACAGGCGAAGGGATGTTGGGTTGAGGAGCTGCCTGGAGTACTATGGGCTTATCGCACTACGGTAAAAATGAGTACTGAGGAAACCCCTTACTCGCTGGTATACGGTGCGGATGCCCTGATCCCGGTTGAGATAGGAGAGCCAAGTTTGCGATACGCACATGCCACCGAACAATCGAACTCAGTGAATCTATCCGAGGAATTGGATCTCCTTGAGGAACGCCGAGAACTGGCCCTCATACGAGTAGTGGCGCAAAAAGAGCGAGTCGAGAAGTACTACAATCGGGGACTGCGCGTACGGAGCTTCCAAGTCGGGGATTTTGTACTCAGAAAAGTTTCCCAGAGCATACAAGAGACAAACTCGGGAAAGCTTGGCCCTAACTGGGAAGGACCATACAAGGTGATCGCTTCAGCCGGCAAGGGATCTTATCGTTTGGCCCGGCCAGACGGTTCGATCGTCCCGAATAGCTGGAACATAATGCACCTCAAGAGGTATCATTTTTAAATGATAGGGACGGTTAGTTATTCTATCCCCTCGCAAAAATTTCTTTTTCTATCCTTGCATAAAAAGTTTGCTACTTCTGCCCGTACTTATAAGCCATTACTTGCATGCTTATATAGAAATGCTTACTTTTACCTTTACATAAAAGTTCTTTCTTTTATACATTCTTTCTAAATGGTACTAACGGCCTGAACAAGGCCAGATCCGTTTAGCTCAACTGGCAGAGCTCGAAGTTCTTCAACTTCGCGGCTGTGGGTTCGAGTCCCACAACGGACACACTCCACGTTTGGTTATATGTGTTCAATAGACAACCCACCGACAACTCTTTTCATATTGTCACCTTACGTGCTCCAACATGAAAACAAGGGGGGTGGTGAGGGCCCCATAGGCCAGGAAAGACCTTCATACAGGCATGAGACCTAGCTTACAGGCAGGCAAAATTTTCTGCGTGACAAAACCTCCACGGCAAATAAGAGGGGTTGTTCACAAAACAAAAACTTCATGTGACGGGACTTCCACGGCAAATAAGAGGAGTCGCTCACAAGGCCAAACAATCCGGCCAGAACATTAAAACGACCTGAGCTCGGTCAGACTATTTAAAACTTACAACTTTCGCCTAATAAAGGTGGGAGTTCAAAGCATCTGGGAAAGCCTGAGGAAGTACAAGCTTAATAAAGTTTGGAAAGCAGTCCTAAGGCATAAAATCCACAAGCACATGCATACAAAAAGATCAGAGGTTCAAACTAAACATAGTCACTGAATGGATCTAAAGATTGCATATATACATTAAACTGAGAATTTACAAAAATGCCAAAAATGGCTGACAGAAGTTCGCAGAGTGTATTAAAAGGCCGAAAGTACCGGCCAAAGGGTAAAGAAGTTCTTAGTAGACTCCTGCCCATCCAACAATAAAGTCCGGCTCTAGCCAGGACAGAACAAAAATACATCAAATTCAGAAAAGAAAATTTCAATTTGAAGGGCCGTGACCAGGGCTTAACGCACCAGCTCCGTTAACCCCGTCATCACTCCCTGATTCTTCATCTTCCTCATCACCATCACCGTCGCTCGACTCTTCAGGAGAGAGACCCAATGCCTGTTGTACTCGCCGAATAGCACTCTTCGTCGCATGCAGCATCGCGTCAACATCAACCTGCCCAGACCGGATTTGCACTAACAATGCACGTTTAGCCTCAAGAACGGCCAGCTTAGTCCTAATCTCGGAATGATCGCGCAAGTTTGCCAAATCTTTAGTCAAAGCGGCCTGCACGCCCATCGACTGGGCAACCTGATCTCGGGCGGCTTGAAGTTCAGAACGGGCCTTGGTTGACTCCTCGCATGCCCTCTGCAGATTCAATTCAAGAGTTGCGCGTTCATCGCTGGCAATATTCAAGCAATCTTGGCATTCACCAAGGAGTCTCTCTAACCTCTCGACAGAGCGTGCGAACCCCTCTTTCTCTTCAGAAAGACGGTCCTTTTCCACGGTAAGGGCATTGATCTGATCAACGCGGGTATTGTTAACATCCGTTAACCGGTTAACTTCCCTACCAAGGAAACCACACTGCTCGATCAAGGTCCTGTTCTCCTTCAGATCCTCGAGCAACTCTTTCTTCACTTCCACCACCTGGTTGGCATTGTTCAGCCGGGAGCGAAACATAATCTCAGCAGCCAGCAATGCTTGACTGAAACATCAAACAAGTCATAGTTAGAAACCCTGGGACAACAGGAGGTTTTACTAAGGCACAACAGGAAAAACTTACCCGGGCAGAGTCGGAGGCAATCTGGAAGGCCAGTTCTTCGTCGGTCAGGTCTCTCAGCACCCACTCCTCTCGAGGACCGAGAAGCGAGGAAATTGCCTTCACCAAGCCTCGTGGCCTGGCCACCAGGTTGGCCTCCGGAGCGATTCTCAGGGTATGCTTTCTCTCGCAAAACTTGGGCTCCCTCGCCTGTTCGGAAGGGTAGTTCGGCCCAAACTTGTAGCGAACCCCCTTGATGTCGCTCAGCTCCGTCTGCTCCGATATGGCTGACAGCCAGACAAGCCTTGAGGACGAAAGGTTAGAGTCACCTTCCGCCTCTGGGTCCATGGTTTCGCACTCACGGAGGTAAACCGGGTTTGCTCCCTCAGAAGCCACATTTTCAAAGTCCTCGAAACGAAAAACCCGAGGACCCTGGCTACCCTCTTGGGAGGCCTCTTCCCTGGCTTCTCCCCCGGCTGTCTCTCTTCTTGCTTCACTCGCTCCTTCTCCTACTACTTCTTCTTCTTCTTCTTCTTCTTCTCCAACCTTCCTTTTACCCTTGTCCGCACGGGAAGGACCTGCCTCCTCCCCGCCACCAACTCGGGGACTCCTTGGCGAGGATCGGGCAGCTCCCTCCTCTGTCCTTCTCTGATCACTACGGAGATGAGGCCTCCGCCTAAGAGGAACATCTGTCTCAGTCTCAGTATCCGACAAATGTATAACCTCCTGGGCCGGACCCCCTCCCCGTGCAGACTCGGGAACATCCGCAGGAACTCCGGTGTCTGTCATCATGGGCTCTTGGGCACTCGCCCTCACTGAAGGGTCACCACCAGTCGCCGAAGTTTGTCCGGCGGACGCGGAAGCCTTGCGGGCGGACTTCTTCCGCGACCCGCCTTCGGCATGGCTCTTCCTCTTCCTCGTCAGAGAACTTAACCCCTCGGACAGAAGCGCCTCACCCCCTTCCCTGCTGCGCAAGGCACCAGCCGAGGCCAATATAGCCTCAGCTTCGGCAAGAGGGTCGGCGACAGGTTCGGCGGGGACGTCCTGAGGAGGAGCCGGGAAAAAGTTCCCTGAAGTACCTAGACCTGCGACAAAGGCAAAACGGTCAGTCACAAGAAGAACTCAAGGAGAGTAAAGTATTGAAGAAGGAGGGATATCCTTACCGTGATGTTTTACGGTCAGACTCTTATGAGAAGCGAAGTGAGCCCACTCTCTTTTCCCTGGCTCAAACTTCGCCAAAATCGGCTCGACCCACGCCGTTAACTCATCCACAGTTATGAGTCCGTCGTAGGGTCGCTTAGCCGCTGCACAAGGAAACATCAATCAAAAAAAAGAAAAAAGGGGAGGAGTAAAACGCGCACAAGAATATTCGGGGACTTACGTGCTTTGTTCCAGACTTCTGGGAGATATGCTTTGTCGTCAAACGTCAAAGCAGAGGAACGCACAAACAGGTATCGGTGCACCCAGCCCTGATCGCTGGTGTCCTCGGAGCTGCGCACCAAACCTTTGCTCCCCCGCATCCTGACATTCACGTAGCCGTCCTTGAAAATCTGGACGCTGTACAAAGAAATAAAGTGCTTATATTCAAAGGACTGGTCAGTCTCGGTTGCAAACCAGTCCAGGAGTGCAACTATTCTGTATACGCTGGGGCTCAGCTGCCCCGGACAGAGAAGGTATTCCCTGCAGAATTTATCCAGCACCGGATGTAGGGGCAGCCTGCACCCTACCGTAAAGGGGGTAAGTACCAATGGCTGTCCACCCAGCTCTGTGCGAGGTGATGTTTTCTCCATCACCAACTGGTAGTAGAGGGATTCTGTCATCCCAGCCGCAATCTGTCCTCACTCGAGGAATCACTTCCGCTGTGATCCCCGATTTGAATCTGTATGCCGGCCAGTTACGCGTGTCACCCTCCCTGTTGTGGAAGGCCTTGACGTTGCAGTCTGCCTCAAGCTCACCCACTTTTTGGGGATTATTTCAGCAGCAGTGGCCTGAGAAGCCCGCGGCCTGGGGTGGCCGACGAGCTACCAGCGGCGTCAAAGTTCAAATTCCTTCTAGATCTCGAAGACATAATTTCAGAGGGAAGATGGAGTTGCCAAGAAAATTCCAAAGGTGAATCAAAGGTTTTTTCAAAGAACAACACAAAAGAAATAAGGAGCAGGTAAAAGGTTTCTCGTCAAAGGAACTCCTATTTATAGGAGTCCTGGTGCGGACCTCTGTGCTATCAGATAAGCCACGCGCAGATCCAACCGTCGATAAAGAAATAGGGTTAATCAATGCTTTGTAGCGTTATCATTGCTCTGAAAAGTTGCAGTCACTTCGTATCCCACAAGCGACGTGCGCACGTGGGGATAGGCGGTTAAAATTATTGCTTTTTACCGTCGGGGAACGCAGTAGTCATTTCGGTATAAACTGCAGTGCCACAGACGTGCAGGTCACAGTTACTTTTCCGTGCGGCGCATTTAATGCGCACGTCACAGAGGCTTATCATCAATCGGATCAAAATCGCACGTCAGCAAGATTACATCACAAGAAGACAAAAAGTTTGCAAAGGCTCCCGCCAAAATTCTCATCCACTCCTCGGACAGATACTCTGCCCGAGAAGTGCGGGGACTATCTGTATTGGATAAAAACTAAATAGACTTTGGCAAGTGACACGTGTCGTCCACGTGGCACAAGCTGACGTGTCACCGGACAGACATCTTCCCGGACAGATACTTCCTACGGGCAGACCCCGAAGAAGTTATTAGGCTTGCCAACGGTCAGCACGATTTGAACCAGCGGTTACCAGCAGTACAGGACGCAACATTCAGTAAACGGTCGCCCAGCGGTTACAACCCTTCTGGATAAGACACCCGACGGTTACCCATTCTGAACGGCCTTATCTCTAACGGCTACTATCTCAACAGACGCCACCCAGAATCTATAAATAGCATTCGTCATAGCCAAATTGTAACAACTTTTACTTCTGCAAGGACTATCAATAAAATTACTATCTTTCTTGCGTTCAAACATACTCTTTCACAGTTATTAAATCGCACTACTTACTCTTGCTCGAATCGACGACTTCAATAATCGAATCATCCGACGCGGCGATCGCCAACTGTCAGAGGATACGATATGTTTATTCTTGATCATTTACGTCTATACTTTACTTTTATGCCCTGCATTACTGTTATTTGATTTATTGCGTAGATCTTTAATCTCAACTATTGATCGTGACTCCGCAAATATAAATTTAATTGTTAATTGGCCTAAAACCGGATCTAGGTTAACACTACGTAAGTACTGTTTTGACATAACAAGTCTTCTTTTTAATTATTTAGTATTATTAGTAGTATTACAAGTATTATTATATTAGTATTACTTTTATTGCTACTATTACTTCTACACTATTTTGCTTTCTTTTTTCTTAAGTTTCTATAGTGCTATTACTAATACTGCTTCTATTATATTATAGCACAAATATTTTCTTAATACTATTATTAGTTAGATATAAATAATTAACTTATGTCATCTTACTATTTTTGTTCTATCACAAACTAGTACTATCCAATCATTGTTATTTCTTTTTATTGCTCATATAACAATAGTATTGTACTATTTTTATTTTCTTTTTCTTTTTCCTTGAAAGGCCTTCTACCAATTTTTATTACTTTTACTTTATTACAACTACTACTACTCCACTTACGTACTACTCTCCTTCTTTTCAAACTACTCAAGTGTTATCTATATTTTGTACTACTAGTACTACTTACTAGTTGCTATTTTATATATAGTACTTTTGTTTTTTTATTGTTAGTACTAATTCTCCCCTATTCTTTTTTTTTATTTATTATTATGTTATTATTATTAACTAGTTTAATTTATAACTACTATTTTTATTATCTTTAATTTTTTTCTCTTATACTATTTTCTTTCTGGTACTGATATTAATACTACTTTAAAATATTATATTTAAATTTTTATTATTTAAAAATTTCAAGTAGTTTATGACCCGCTCTTCTAACAAAGAGTTAGCCATTTACGATCTTGAAATTGAAAAATCTTTACGGTTGCGCAGGAAAGGACAATCATCATCTTCTCAAGTGCAACT